>JACEFZ010024823.1:52500-360277 GCA_014155875.1 Cepaea nemoralis
ATCATAAGCTTCGAGCACAGTTTCGCTGTCGGTGGTAAAAATATCAACGTAACTTTTGTGGTCGGAGGTTTTTCAGTTGTACTTGAATCTATTAACTCCTCTTCAAATATTTTTATATACTACAGGATGAGTACAAAATATAGAGAGACCTTCAGGCGTATTTTCTGCCGAGAGTACTTAGGAGACGAGCCAAAGCAAAATATGTGAGAATCCAATCAAAGAATTAAACATTTACTGTTATAATGATCTGGAAGAAAATCGTTGAATTAATAAAATAATATTAGTGTAATTTGTATGCCTAAGTGATCGTGCCTTCTCGCTTAGACGACACAAGGATATTTGCTTTACGTTATACATATTGCGTGAACTAGCCTGGCCCCAAATGCATGTATTTTAAAACTACACATACTATAGTTATACTTCTTGTGAGTAATAGTAGTATTCTCGTAGTACTAGTATAGTAGTATTATTTACTACCTTTACTAGTCCGTGTTAATTATATTGTAATAATTCACATCGATATTTGAGCCTGTCATCTTCAGATATAACTGGATGACGTATCTGTAAATTACTCCAATAGTACTAATTCACAGTGCTGGATGGCCTAGAGTTGTGCGGCATATTTCTAGGGTACCCAAGTATTGCTTAATCCACAGTGCTGAATTATCTAGAGTTGTGCGAGGTATCTCTAAGTTACTCCAGAAGTACTAACTCACAGTTTTGAATGATCTCGATATGGGCGACTGTCATGAGTAGACTTTGTTATGATGTAGTTGTTAGGATTATGATAATGTTACTATGTATCATGTTATAATTTGAACTGCATTGTAATGGATGACGAACGGCATTACGAAGCTGAAGCATGACAGGATAACGGTTCTTTCATAATATAAGGTTTCTATTCTAATTACACGGTTCACATTGTTTTACATGATCACGCAATCATACTATCAAACATACTATTTATTCATTCAGTGGCATGTTCTTTGCAGAACCTCGCTCCCATAACAACCTTCCAGAAATCCTCTCGATCATAAAACATGCTATACTACTACTAAAGTGACAACATATCAGCGGCAATATATAATTTCTCATTGCCGACTCTGACTTTGAGCCATGTGTTTCCTGCAATGGTCTCAGCTCGTGTATCTGTATTTTTTCAACAAATATTTCACTCTTATGTGTATATAGACCAGTGTGGATTTCTTTTTGAATAACATAGACACACACACAATTGAGTGTACCATTTACTGCATGGTATTTCGCTGCATCTCGTTAGGTACATATTGCATTAATCACACAACATAAACAATGTAAATAGATAAATCCTTCGAGCTGAAAGGTACACATATTTACACATAAATTTCAAGTCTACCATGGTAATTTAAAACTGACTGATCATTGTAGGGGTTGAAACTACTACCTCGGGAACAACACACCAGACGTTTAAGAGCGCACGTTTGTATCCATTCTGTCAAATCAACTACCATCGTTATATTAAAACAGTCATTATGTTTTTTTTCTTTCCAGTTTCCACCGTTACTGACTTCAATTCCAAATTATGTTGCTAACAGTGATAATGTGATATAAGCATGTCGAAGTTCACCTATTTCTACTCAATTGATTAGAAATTGAACATATTGTTCTCTGCCAATATTTTCTCCGTCATTTAAATGGATGTTTCGAGGATATAAATTACTCAAATGAGGGTTCAAACACTACTCTCTCTGACTCAATGTTTTATATGAAACCAGTCGGCTAATAGAATAGGAATGGCTAAAAATGCTTTCAACATCATGACATCAGTATTAACTTCTAGAGAGTTCAACAACGCATCAACAATGAGAATTGTTAAATATTACGTATATTCAACACTTTTGTGTAAAAAAAAAAAAGTCGCTTAAAAGTCGACAGGGTCGACTTCATTGCACCGGGTTTTATCCCATATGGCTCGGTCTCTTTCCGCAGCACGGAAAGCGTCACACAAAGCACGAACTCTGTAGCTTTTAGCGACGACCCACAGGAGTCTCCGAAACATTTAACTCGTAAACCGAAGGACGCGGCCCGGAATCGAACCCACAACCTTCGGAGCACGAGTCAAACGGCTTGACCATTTCACCACAGAGACTCCAACACTTTTGTATGCTACGGAAGCATGGGCATTGAACAAGCAAGTCGAAAAGATGCCCCGGGGAAGTGGATATACAGAAGCATATGTCGTATTTCATGGAAACAGAAACAATCAAATGCAGAGGTTGTAGACAAACTGGGAATGAAAAAATATTGATGAAAGAAATACAAAAGAGGCAAGTGAAATATACCGGCCATGTTAACAGACATAATACTCTTATAATAACTACACAAGAGGGCTAGGTTGAGGGCAAGCGAACAAGAGGTAGACAACGATCAGTTATCAGTTGGGGTATCTTCATTTCACTCCGGACACGTCCATATGTGCTCAGATCCTCCCCAGCCCTCCCCCAGCATATGCATTAGCGTCCGGTGGCTAATAGTGCCAGTTCTGTGTTGGCTGACGAGGCACCTCGTTTTCCCGATGTACCTCTTGCGTCTGGCCGTACCGATTCTTACTCCCAAGTCTTGCATCCTGGACATCGATGCGGATTCACTGACGTCAAAGTCCTCTAGATAACGATACAAGTGGGAAGATAACATCAAGAGATGGACGAACTTCAGCCTGATAGAATGTACAGTTAGGGGGAAAGGCAGACAGTGTTGGAGATCAATTGCCGCCAACCTTCATTGTGGATACGGCACCTGATTGATTGATTGAGTCGGCTTAATCATAGCATATTCACATAGCTGCCTTTAGTTCACTGTACAGTATTTTTTATGATGTATATTAAGTAAATCGGAGCGATAATTGCTTTGATTACATTCCATACGTTAACATATTTTACGCAGTCGAGTGCCTTAGAGAACTGTATAAAACAAGAGTACTGATATCGTGTTATTATAGCAATAAACTACCAGAAGAGTATATTTAACATGTGTCTAGTGTTACGTTATATCATAATTTGTATTAAGTGATACTAAGTACAAGGTGTTTCAATAATTAAGGAGTCATTCGTGTCACGTACGCATGCATTAATAGTATTATTGTTACTGTTATTATTGATTGATTGATTGATTGATTGATGGACAAGCAGCATTAAGCACAGTTTAATTTCCCACACATTCGTTGATAACATTATTAATAAGCATTTAAAACAAGCAGGGACTCATTGGACCATAGGTGGACACGGCAGCGTACTGGCCATCACGTCTGCGTGTCTGTTAGGTTGTCATCTGTTCACATCCCCTTTAAAGAGGGGTGTTTTGTTTCACTGGCTTAAGTTCGTAGACTGCCCTAACGTATCATGTGTGACATGCCATGTCCAGGGAAGCAAAGACAACCACGGGAAACTGTCCACATTACCAATCGAGTGCCTGTCGGTCTAGACAAATATGGCACTATACGCCACCTCATGCCAATTAACGGCTTTCTTGACGTCTTACCACCGTATTTTCATACGCCGCTGTGGCCAAGTGATTAGTGCTCCTGCCATCTTCAATATCCAACAGAGGCATGGCCATTTTTCCTAGAATAGAGACTCCAAGGTCGACCCAGCCGCAGCTAAAATATTTACCAGCTAATTTTCAACAATTTCTGAGAATTATCTGTGAAGAAAAAGTGATGCAGAAGAGAATACATCACGCCATGTTATCGTTAGACATGAATAAATAAATGGATTCTTATACCATGTCCTGTTACCCTGTGCTTACATAAACTTCTTCGTATTAACACAGACATTGACACAAGTACATGAAAAACACTAAATCAATATATACATATAAAAGTTACTTATCTTTATCCTTTTTTGTGGCTGGATACGTATTCGAAACGACCAGGGCCTATGAAGCCTTACATTCTCATGTGAATGTAGGATATTATATCTCACAGTAAAGGTAAATAGGTAAAGTAATTGACCCTTTTCCACGCCTTGTCGTGTATTTGACATACTGTGCTAAACCAATATCTTTATAAATCAATCGGCACTTGATGTGTGAGTGGTCAGTATCACACAGGCCGCTTTTATTTCCCGAGCAATTTCTTAGTACTCATCTTAGGCTGAGTCGACATGACAGCCCAGGATAATTTTTAAACACATTTCCATCATTCCCTGCTGCCGGTTGAACACAAGATGATCGTCTCCCGCAGCCTAGCATCTACCATGACTCTGACTGATTTTGAGGGGCAGAGTGGTCTCGAGATATGGTGTCCGCCTCGAGTGCTGGAGGTCCCGGGTTCAAGCCCCGTTGAGGGCCGAGATTTTTTCACTTATTCACGTGGACTTCTAGTAACAACATTTCTTCTGATCTCTGGGAAGTGAGATCAGAAGCCCATGTGTATTGTTTGTTGCCCACGTAAAATATCCCTTGGCTGTTGGAAATCGAAAAAAGAGTAACCCAACGGCGCTGCCGGGCAAAATTTCGAGTTAAATAACTACCCAAAGTATTTCAGGATCGTCGCCGGTGATACGGAGTTCATGCACTGGCCTGAGATTCTCCGGACTCAGGCTCGAGTTAGGAGTAGAACGGAGCACGCATGGGTTACACCAGTGTGCGTGCCGTTGATACGTCGACTAAAACTAACATCTAAAACTAATTTAAAAAAATAAAAAAAAAAAACTAAACTAAACTAGACTCTGGCTAATATAAAGACTGGACAACAAATTGCGAGACAAATAAAGTTCAGATCAATGTTTTCCCGTAGTGAATTTGAATAACGAAGACACAAACAATAGATTGCACGATTTATTGCCTGGCATATTTATTTGCATCTCATCAGGTACATATGCAGAATTCACACAACATAAAGTGAAATAACTAGATAACTCCTTGTGACATTTTTATCACACATAATTCGCTCCAAAGTTGCACCATTACTCATAAACGGGACGATAGAACATGCCTCGCACTTATTTAGCATTATACTTGATCACATCAGCTCTAAAATATAGATATGTCATCATCTTGACACGCAGGTCAGCGATCGGACCTCAAGAGATGATTGGAGAGGGATAACCTTTGTGGCGTGCCCAAATGCTTTCTGGGATAGCCTAACGCCCAAACGCGCACATTCAGGTTAAAATTCCGTGAGGACCAGATGCGTTTTTCCATATCGGAGTATTTTAATTTGATGTCTCTCACAATTCAATGGTAAGAGAGCTTCAGTGGATTCTATTTAATTGTCATTAGACGTACAAGTGCAGGTAAAGCTTTGTCTCTGTGAGATATGTGTGTGTATCACGTTCTAGCACTTAAGAATATGTATTTTCAATTTTAAGATAGCCGCACATTCTTGTCCCTGCCACTGCAAATGGCGGAAACTGCCATCACTGTTTTAAGACATCTAACTTCGTCTTTATCTTCAAGCTTTTAGAGAAGTGCATTGATGTGCTTTAAATCTTAAGCTGTATGAAGAGGCAAGTCTGGACACTTTAATGCTGTTCTTAATATAAAACCTTATAACCTCTTAGTTCATGCAAGAGCCTGGTTTAGAAAAGACAAGCTGTCACGTCTGTGCCGACCACTGCTTCCCCCTAATCTACAGCCAATCTTCAACACATGAGAATGAGAGAAGGAGAGAGCTAATGTCTCCCCCTTATGTCTTTATTTGTTCGTGGCGTTGTAAGAGATGTATGTGCAAAACTGGTAAGCATTGTAATCAGGCCCAGCGTAGTAAACTGCTATGATATATTTCGGATAGATATGCATAATGAATACCATAGCATACCGCACTCTTGTCGAACTGACGTCAAGCTAACAAACCAGATTAGGCACACCAAACCTTGTCCTCAGCTTAGGCTGAAAGGGACTAACTGTTCATGCACTCAGGCAAACGAAGAAGAAGAAGATTATAATTGTTATGAGAGAAAGGGCTTGTACTTTGTTATCTCGTATCTATAACTATGTGTACATGTTATTGTCAATGGGTGAGAGGCAGAGTGAAATTTCTCAATGACTACTTCCTCTGTAAATTGATATTCATTCCAAGAACATAACAATACTTGTACCATCTTAAGAATGAAGGTATTCATCTTATGCTTTCATGCATTGTAACTAATAACCCGCATGGGCATATCATTTACAATATTGCACCCCTGTTTGGAAAAGTAAGTAAAGGAGGATATGCTTTCATGCATTCTAACTACTGATTAGCATGGGGAGGTATCATTCAGATTATTAACCCCTGTTTAGAATAGTAAGTAAAGGAAAGAAAATGGTAGAGGAGATGAGAAAGAATTGAACAGGAATTGTAAACAAGCAAACTAAACATCTGATGCAGCCCTGGTTTCGAAATATGAGGTAACATAAATGATCATACCATTATAACTTCAATTCTGTATCATTGCTGTTCAGCATCAAACCTTGATGTGTAGATTTTACTCATATGTCTCCATCATGCGTCTAAGCTTTGTCATTTCCTGTTGTCTGTGTCTTCTAGGTGAATATCAGCACATACAGATCACTATGACTACTAGAGCTAAAGAAGATCTGGCTTTCCAGATAACTGATGCCAGTCAACAGTTTAGATTGGACCAGTTCAAAGGAGAGACATTGTAGTCGATCTCAACTTATAGATACTGCTTGATTCTTCTTCTTTCTAAAACTTCTTATTGTAGCCATCTTTTCACTCTTGTCAATTGCACTAACAACTTCAGTTTGACCACATATTAAAGAAAGCAATATGTTTATTCATAAAGGTGAGGAAGGACGGTGTTCGCAGACTAGATGGAAGGATAGACCTGTGAAGAAAAGATGGACGAATCCAGAACAATAATGCCAAGGATCAGTCTGGGAAGAGATTATGGAAATCGACACCTTGTCAGAGTTTGGTCAGCTTCCCCGAATTTGTTATTCCGAGAGTCGACATATGTACTCAATATGGTTAAAACATTTCACAGTGGACTGCCAGCCCAATGTCTCCAGCGAATATCTAAGTGCTAACTTTTACCTGGACGTTCTCTCAAATCCATCATGTCATACCTACACACCACCACCAACCTAAGATGAATAAAGTCAACATCTGACAAATTCATATGGACATACCAAGGACTGGGAATTTTAGAACAATTAAACTCAAGTATATCGTGTTAGAGACTTTTATTTCAGAAGAACATGGATCCTTATATCATCAACATAATCAAGTATTTAAATTATCAGACATTGGTACGAGAATAACTGTGGAGGTGCTAAGTGTGTCATTCTTTGAACTAACTCACTCATCAACCCAGTTGTGTACAAATGATCTACAACGGACATTATGCTTCATCAAACTGTGTATACTGATGTGGTTTTTATGTTTTAAAGATGCACCAATTGCTTCTTCATCCACAGGATTTGTAGTAAATAAACAGGTACTAATTTACCTCCTCATCTTGTCAAGTACCTCGTGATGTGCATAAACTTTTCATATGTGTTTAATTATTGTTATTAAACAACATTGAAGAATTTGGAACGGAAAGTGGCTGGGTGACCACGAACAGTCAGTACATTCCTGGTCTGTTGTAAGCTCCCAGGTTTCAAATTGTTCATAAAGGGAGAACTTTACATTATATATATTTAAGATATATTTCCTGTAAACGTTTCACTTTCTAAGGGAAATGGACACAGGTGGGGGTTCAATGAGCTAAACATTTTCGGTTCTTTTATTCATTTTGGGAAGGTGACAATTGAAGTGGAACCATCAATATAACCGGGACCTCTCTAGATATCCAGAGCTACTATGGGTCACTTTGGCTTCCAGCGACCTGTCCACTCCATATGAAATTAGTCCCATTACTCTGGCATGATTTCATAACTGGGTAGGCTTCAGTGGGCACTGCACCTTCCTCCTCAACATACCACACTTCTTCATCTGAAACATACACATTTTCTCACAGTAATGTCGATTGTCTGCCACGGTAATTTTAAAATGACTAATATGTCTTTCTGTTTGCACAAAGCGGGCTTATTTAGGTTAATCATTATGTCTTCAGCAAACTTTAACAAGTGACTACTTTGTGTGTTGAACAATACACGGAAGGCACTGTCTCTCTCAGTCACATGGCAGCGGTCCAGCACATACCTGGTGATATAAGAAGCGGGGATGTTCCGGTGTGTTGGCCTACCTAGGCTACCATCGCCTATATGTAGTATCTTCCCAATCCATTTGGGAATGTGTTCAATAACCTTGCTGTGTAACTAACGCTCTGTTCTGCCGATGCAGGTGGACTGGCATCTGCATGTAAATTGGTAAAAACAATTAGATTTGGCGTATAAAGCTACATGTTCTTTTACTGCTCGGGTGGAAATCTTTGTGGTTCTGTACCTGATAACTGGAGTTGCAGCACAGAATGTTCGACCGACTGCTGTGATGAGCCGTTCCCTGTAGACGTTGCATTACGTCATCACATCGGAAGGTTAGCTGCATGAATACCTTGAGTTTAGGAACAGTAGTTTCTTTATGTTTTGTTTTGGGCTGTTGGCAGTAGCGCTTTAGGAATCCTGTGGAGTACCCATTCAGGTTTAAGGCATTCTTCAATTTTGAAACTTGAAGTTGAAATTCTGAAGAATGCTTTAAATCTGAATGGGTACTCCTGCCTGTTCTTTTGTATGGATGTGAAACTTTGACAATGAGCAGTCAGGCTGAAAAAAATATCTGATGGCTGCAGAAATGTGGTTTCTGAGGAAGATGCAAAGAATACCACGGACAGACAGAAAAACTAATTACCAAGTACTACAGGAGGCAAATAAAAATCGTAAATTGATTAGAGAAAATTAGACGTAGACAGTCAACATTTTTTGGACATGTTATGAGAAGAAATTGATTGGAGAATTTAGTGACAACTGGCAAGATCGAAGGGAACAGACCAAGAAGAAGACCGAAAAGAAAATACCTGGATGGCTTGGCCACATGGCATGGACGAGACAGGAACACTGAGCTGATCCACGACTCTGGTGATCGAGTGAAATGGGGAGTCATGACCGCCAACGCTTTCCGGCATGGCACATGATTGATTGATTGAGAAGAAAGACGACGGATAAGAATGTTGGCATTTTGGCAATTCACAGGATCTAATCATCATCATAATGTGCCGTAGGTGTTCATGATTCCTCACGGACCTTCGTTCTTGGGATTTGTTTTAAATCATTGATTATTGTTATGATATCATTCTTTGATGTCATGGTCTTAGACCTTGCAAGTGTCATCAAACAATCTGACTTGACAGTTTTAAAGCAATCACGCTAGAATGCCATAGCAAGAAACAAAGTATTGTTCTTCCCAAAATCACTATATTTCTAAAATATTAGCATCATTAATCGCATTCTCCTGTAAGCACCCATATAGCCCAAGCACTAAACTATACACTAATTTAAACTTTCCTCTTACATACATCCAGATTATTCTTAAACAGAGGAAATACCTGATGGAATACGACCCTATATTTGTTGCTCATAAAATAATAAATGAAAATGTTGACTGCTGAATTAATCGACTCAAAGATGATACCTAAAGCACCTAGTATTACAAACAAGTTCCTGTATTTGCCACCAATGAAAAATTCGGGTTCAAGCGACATGGCTAAATAAATAATGCTAACAGGAACAAAACATGAAATAAATATGGAAGAAATTAATACCACCATCTTGGATATTTTCTGATTACGATTGGACATGCTCTCAGCTTGTGTTGTAGCAGTTGACTTCTTTCGCCATGCACTATTCCTTCGTAATTTCACAACTAGTATTACTGTGCACACAGTAACAATAAGGAATGAGCTAAATGGTATAAACACGTTGTTTATAAGATACGACACTTTCACAATGTCCTGTCGGTCTGCAGAATAAATAAGACCAATAAGCGTCCTGTTGCGTGCAGGGAAGAACTTTTTGCCTAGTCTAGTTGACAACGTATTCAGGGGCTGCGCTAAATGCCGGAATGATGAATATGATGACTGTGGCCACAGACACCCGTCTCGATGTTACAATTGTTTTGACCTGTGTAAAATATATCATTATACAATGTCAGCAATAAAATAAGAGAAACTAAAACGAAAATTATAAGGAATTGGTACTAATCCAACGGAAGCAATATGTACAGCAAAAATGGCGTTGTTATTTCAACAAAAACTAGAGAGGGTGATTATGTTCTCGACATCTTAGGAATTCCAGCGACATACATCGATACGTGTGCTTACAGTTTTCATTGCCATAAAATATAACAGTCAGGTACCAAGTTAATAGTCATACAACTAACTACAACCTAGAGATTCCAAGGCACCGATTTGTCAGATTCAAGATTTATGCTGAAAACGACTTCTCTACAACTCCGTATGGGGCATTCTGGGCAGACAAAAATCTGTCTAGCGAAGGTTGCGTCGATCAAAGTTTCCACCTTGATGAAACCAGGGGCATTGCATAACACAAACATCCTGGGCTAAATCTATCCACAGTAATATGTGCCTCTACGGTGAGAATATTTAAAAACAAAAAAAAACACACACACACTTACACAAACACACACACACAACAATCAAAAGTCAAGAGGATCCACTTCATTGCACCAAGTTTTCTTCCACAAGGCCCAGTTTCTTTCCGCAGGGCGACCTGACGAAGTGTGGCACGGAGCACGAACCCCGTAGCTTCTCCGACGAACCCAAGGAGTTGAGTTGAGTTGAGTTGAGTTAAGAACCGACATCACTGCTCTCGGGACATTCCCAAAGTGCTCCGTCACCTCGTTCAACAGTCAGCGAAGAGTCATACTACTAATCGTTCCCATCGCTATCTGATTAAATGTTCGCCTGGTCTTCCCTCTCAGTTTTGAGATTCTTCCAGAACCCCTGCCGACCCCCGCAATCTCATTCTTTCCACATATGGGTTCTCAGTCTGTTCCTCCGCCTTCTCCACATGGTCCCACAAGCGCATGACCACCTCCCCCTTGTCCATAGTTGTCTCCGAGGCAACTGCACTCGTAAACCGAATTGTGGCATCCTGAATCTAACCCAGAACCATCGGAGCGCGAGTTAGGTGTTGTAACTACCTCGCTACACAGACTTCCTATACTGTGCGGTTAGTTATTTGGTTGACTCTTGATGAATCCCCTGAAATTTTACATCGTATGCCTGATGCCTTGAGGTTCAGGTCATTTGATCTATGAACAGGGCTTGCATCTATCTGGGTACATTTGGTGTAAAGACTTTCCTCCCGACCAAGTACTAAAGTACCATCACCGTAGGGAATGTGTTCAGAGTCACTTCTATCTAAGCTCATTTGATCCATAAACAGGGATTGCATCTATCGGGGTACATTTGGTGTAAAAACTCTCCTCCCGACCTAGTACTAAAGTACCATCACCGTAGGGAATGTGCTCAGACTCACTCTTTCCCCATCTAAGCTCATAAATTAGCGGGGAATGAAGTCTGGTACTGGGACTTGCAGAGAGGAATACTGTATTAGGATGTAACCAGGCCATGCATGACTCAGCACACCACATGTGGGTTGACTGACGCTACGCCTATCCTGATCATGTTTTCTTTACGGGTTTAAGCTAGTTTATTGTCAACAAACGTATCCCAATGCCCGGAAGCTGTAATTGTGGTGAGATAAAGTGCAGAAGATGAATACACGTGAGTACGTATGTAATGAATGTTTCACTATAAACTGGTTAGCGTCGTATATACATATAGTAACGCTACTCATCTCATCTGGTTCCTCTTATACCTTGCGGTGTCGAGTTTAAGCAAAAACAGCGGGAGAGTGTCCGTTTAAGGGCTTCATGTATCGCGAATCTCATGGTCTCTGTAAATCCTTCTGTCCGACGTTTACGTAGCCGAACTTTTCCTCTGCTTCCATGTGGTCTGTAGATCATTGCTTGCTGTGCTATACTGTTGGTTGGTATTCTAGTTAGGCCTATATGGCCAAACCATTTAACTTGCTGTTTTCCTATGAAATATAACGCTGCTATAACCCCCAATTTAGTCATGATTTCTCCATTTATGATTTTCTCTCTTCTTGATACATCGAGTATTCTTCTCAGTAATACCATTTCTATTGTTGTGATTTTTCTGTTTCTGTTTCTGTCATTGTCTAGATCTGGCATTGATAGCATAAAATTGGCATGAAGATGTGTTATAGAGTGCTTTCTTTGTAATTATTTATACACGTTTGTTTTTTAGTATTTGTGGCATATGTCCAATGCCGCTACTTTTTTCCCGCGTTTCCATCCTGTATATTGCGGTCAACACCAGCATCTTTCAGCTGTATGTTGATTCCTAAGCTAGATTTCGCTCATCAGCACGCCACAACTTTCTGAGCGACCGGCTCCATACTCCCATAAGTCACTAGCGTGACTCGAACCACTTCTAATTCTCGTGCGCTCACGTCGACCACGACAGTATTCGGGGTTAACGGAGAAAGCTGCTAACCCCTCGGCCAGGCAGCCGGCAATGACTCTACTATATTTATAATATAGAAACCTAACCTTTAACGGTAAAGTTATGCACAAACATCTCTCCATGGTGATAATGGCGGTAATCCAGCCAGTTGTTCGAGTAAATACGGTGTGGGGGACGCCCGTTATCAAGTATTGAAACTCCACAGCGTCGAACGGCAAATCCACTTCTCTGAAGGCTGGGGTATAGCATGTGTTTGTCCACAAGAGGGTAGACAGGCAGCATATGTCCGACACTGCTAACCCTGGGGATTATTAATATAATTTAATTAACGTTCTTGTAAGTATCATTACATTATATTGATGACATCATTGTTAGTAAGTATATTTCATAAATCAAACCCATCAAAATTTGTATAGATCACGCTTGATGACTTTGATTTCTTCAGATATCTAGTATATTGTGAGGTTGAGTCTACCACTGAACATAATTAACTTCGAGTCTATCGGGAGCCTTCTAATCAAATCGGAGAAGGCCTAAAAAGGATGAAGACATGTTTTGTGAAGCAACGGCTGCTGATTTGATACTGAAAAGCTAATAACTTAGTGCCGATTTAACAATAAAATATAGGCCAGACTAAAAGATAGTTAGACTAACAAACATATAGTTAGATAGACCAACAGACAGACATACAGATATATCGGCAGACATACTGACGGATAGACAGTCAGACCTACTGACTGACATATAGTTTTCTTTTTTTTTATTTTATTCGATTTCAACTGGCATATGTAAGCTTTTTCGTGATACTAATTAAATCGACATTTATTTTATCTTTCTTGTCACTATGTATAGACATATTTGTCAGTCATCTTATCTATTATTGTGAAAGAAAATTAACAGGAGAAAAATTAATAACCTACTTAGAGATTAGCTCGCGGAGGATCATTACTGGCTTTCACATTTCTGTAATCATCGTGGTAGTTATTTATTTTCCCTGATCTCACTAATTTTACTTGTCTGTAGTCAGTTCATCCAAACATATATACCCTTAGAGAAGCCCTATGTGGAGGAACGCTGGGACGGATGGATAGGTGGGCATATTCGGGATATTTACCATTAACACGCGAAGGTCCCCACGCTTAAGTTTACTGCTGCTTTCATTGCACTTATTCCATTGACTTCCTATGGTGAACAAAAACAGAAGCGGAAGCAGAAGGATGATGGGGAGGGACAAGAGAAGGAAGAGGAGAAGGAGGAGGACGAGGACAATTACATATTTCAGGCAAAGGAATATGTGGCTTGTCTTTCCATTGCGTAGAGAACGGCGAGCCCTGGTACCGAACTTTTGTCCGACAGCTCTATGCCAATGTCAGACCAACATTCTAACTGTTACAACAGCACATCCGCTATCATATTTACTGTGCTAGCTCTATACATGCATTTATATTATCTGCACTTTAAGGGGATGGGGGTCAGTTTCAAGCTGGAAGTATTTAGTTTCTATGACATTCCATGACGTCCCTAGTCATCAAATCTTACATTTGTCTCTATTTGCATGTATACGTTATCTGAAAATTTAGCATACACTTTTGCAATGATGAACATTGGTTTTCATCTGTTTGTTCATTTAAAAAGTCGGGTTATATGTGATACAGTATATCGTTCCTAAATCTCTGCCTTATGAATGCCCAGTGCCAGGTATCTACTTTACGACTCAGTTCTAGGAAACGACGTAAGACGTCAGCACATGAAACGTATCAATTACAGTGGAAATTTGATTTCTGAGGATAATGCTAAAAATACCAACACAGACAGAACAATAAATGAACATTTAATACAAGTAGCAAATAGAAACCATAAACTGAATAGAGATATTAGACGTAGAGAGTCAACATTTTGGGCACCTTGTAAAAAGAAATAAACTAGAGAACGTAGCGACAAGGGAACGATTGAGGGGAAAAGAATAAGGGGAAGTCAGGCAAGTAAATATCTGAATGGCTGGCCACATAACATGTTCGAGACAAGAGCATATGGCTCTTCCATTACTATGTTGACTATGTGAGCTGGCGAGACATGACCGCCCATGCTTATCATCATGTGCCATGATGATAATTATGGACACATCACATTACATGAAACTACATTTCCATTTTAACCAAAAGATAATAAACGTGTTACCTAAGAGGCTTATATTCACAGGCTCTTTAAATCCTTGCTTAACAAAACAGACCATGTTGATGATGTTCGAACCCACACCGAAAATATCTATTGCCTGGCAGACAACAGTAAATAGTAGATACTGGAGAACCAATGTGACCTCGTCACTTAAGGCAGTATTTGATTCTTGATATTTATTAGTAATATTTATAACAAATTCAGCGTGCAAATTCGTATTGTTCGTGTGAAACATATTGTCTTTGAAGGAAAAAAACGCATTTGCTATAATATCAGTTCATTTATGCATTATGTTTAATCTCTTTGTAAAGGTAATGGATAGATAATATTAACAATAGTCAAGCCACTATACTATGGCATCTTTAAAATGATGACATCAATATGCATAGGGATATGAATATTTCAGTAGTACAATTTATCATCTTAATCCAAACAAATAACCATCTAGACATGTTGACTATGACTTTATTATATATCTGGAAGATCAACGTCTACACTACTGTTCAATTACATTCGTTTATTTTCTTGATTTAAATTAGTTTTACACTTCATGTAGATAAGGGACATGTTATACGTACGTAGAAGTAATATGTTGTGGTAAACGTTAAAATCATTTTTGATTTAACAAAACAAACACAACTTTTATTAGCACCATATAGCTAAGGATTATTCATAAGATGTAGTTATCTGATCCTTTAAAATAAGTACTTGCTATTTTCATTGAAGTAGTTTGAAGTGTGAAAGCAGCTTATGACAAACTCTTCCGTCCAGCAATGCCGATATTATTTTAGACTTACATTTCAAGTAATGTGTTTTCACTCTAAGTGTATACAATTAACCAGTGAATCAATAACACAAAATACGTTTATTTTAAGAACATATTTTGAAATAATTGTCAGTAATATGGAGCACTAGGGTGCACGATTTCATTTTTTAGAGGGCGAATAATGACATTCAATTATTGTAAATGAGAAGATCCGGTCGTTACATACACGTACGTAGAAGCTGCCATGACAAGTTTAATTATATCTTTGTTCCCGTATTCAGGCATGGCTGCATTGTTATTACAATATCACTAAAATATCACTAAAATATCATGTGTCTTTAGCATTTCGTGTACATGATTTATTTTAATGCTACTCTGTGAAATGGCTGAATTGTTTGGCAATAAAGAAAGCTATGCAAGTCCGAAAGTCCGAGGTGTAACAGTGATGATGATGATTTAGCTGTGTTGCATGTCTCTCATCACTCACTTTCCCTTACACCGTTACTGGTGTAAGTAAAATGAGAGGCCCCTATTCACGCCATGAAGCCTATTGGGCATACAGTAGAAAGAATTGTCAATGAGCATTACATATGCCTTAAGCGCATCGGGTATATGGTGAAGGACCCCTTTTTATAGAGCAATCGGCAATTGGTGGGGGAATGTGGTCAGTATCACGCCAGCCTCCTTCACTCCCTGGTTCCTGGTACACATTTAAAACTTGGCCACCCCGGGTGATTGGGTCATTTTCAAAATTAAATTACGTCAGAGGTTTGTCCAAACCATAATCACCGGGCCGGCATGCCAGGGTCTAGCCACAACACTATCGCTGCACCCCAAGACTACGGCATGCCGTAGGAAGAACCTGATGTGTGTATATGAAGTTTTAGGACCATTTTAGGACAAACTATGGAGACGTCAATGCCGTGTCAGTGTCGTCTATGTTAAGGGAACATTAATAAAAGGCACAAAAAGCACCCTGTGCACGCTGTCTGAATTTCTCGAACACAATTTCCAGAGTGTACGACTAACGTCAAAAATTGGTGCAGTGCCGCCTTAAAGTGTCGTGTCTACATCATGTCCATTGGCGGCAACATAGAAACGTTCCATCGTTTAAAAACCATTAATTAATAAATAATAAGTTATACATTATATGTATGTTATAATGTAACAGAGGGGACCGGATACAGATCGTTGAGTACCTAGGTCAGTCAGTACTCTAGGGTCAAGTCGAATAATTAATAATAAAACTTAAAGGTGATCAGGAGAGTACAGGAAATCAATCTGTCTATCACACTTGGCCACTATCAATACATATCAGTACGTGGGTGTGAGGTGTTAAAGATAAAAAAATGAGAATAAGGACAAGTTTACTAGGGGTATTCCGGTTGGAATTGGGTCTCATTCCCAAACACGCCCTATAGAGGAAATAATATACTGGCTCAAGAACCCCCAAGCATTGAACAAGGCAAGAAAAGGGTGCAAGTTCAACACTAATTTAGAAGAAAAGTTTCCCATAGCAGGCCGTGTGATTCGATAAGATCGAATCAAAGACACCCGAGTAACTAGTCACTCTACCAAGAAGGATTGCTTTCGTTGGATTAGTATCAGATCCTTATAGTTTTCGTTTTAGTTTCCCTTATTTTATTGCTGACATTGTATAATGATATATTTCACACAGGTAAACAAAATTGTAACATCGAGACGGTTGTCTGTGGCGACAGATATCATATTCATCATTCCGGCATTTAGCTCAGCCCCTGAATACGTTGTCAACAGACTAGGCAAAAAGTTCTTCCCTGCACGCAACAGGACGCTTATTGGTCTTATTTATTCTGCAGACCGACAGGGCATTGTGAAAGTGTCGTATCTTATAAACAACGTGTTTATACCATTTAGCTCATTCCTTATTGTTACTGTGTGCACCGTAATACTAGTTGTGAAGTTACGAAGGTATAGTGCATGGCGAAAGAAGTCAACTGCTACAACACAAGCTGAGAGCATGTCCAATCGTAATCAGAAAATATCCAAGATGGTGGTATTAATTTCTTCCCTATTTATTTCATGTTTTGTTCCTGTTAGCATTATTTATTTAGCCATGTCGCTTGAACCCGAATTTTTCATTGGTGGCAAATACAGGAACTTGTTTGTAATACTAGGTGCTTTAGGTTTCATCTTTGAGTCGATTAATTCATCTGTCAACATTTTCATTTATTATTTTATGTGAACAAATATAGGGTCGTATTCCATCAGGTATTTCCACTGTTTAAGAATAACCTGGATGTATGTAAGAGGAAAGTTTAAATTAGTGTATAGTTTAGTGCTTGGGCCATATGGGTGCTTACAGGAGAATGCGATTAATGGTGCTAATATTTTAGAAATATAGTGATTTTGGGAAGAACAATACTTTGTTTCTCGCTATGGCATTCTAGCGTGATTAGGGCGAAATTTAGATTTATTCTGATGATATCAAATGTAAATCTAATTATCGTGTTAGTAAAACACTTACACTTCACTGTGAGCCTCAGTTCGGCTGGCTGGTGAATAAACCGATTCCGATTCCGATTTGTAGAAAAAAAAGAAACTTTCCACCTCGTTCAACCCGTCTTAATGACGTTGGTTATAGTTGTGGTGGTTCATAGTGCGGTATAGGTTTTATGGTCTTTTGTGTGTTGGACAGCTTCTATTTCTGCATGTCTGTCCGAGTTCCTCTTTTTGCCATCCTTTTTGCTTCTGTCGTTTTGCTGGTGTGTCTGCTGTCATTGTCGGTTTGCCCATCCCTCTCGTTTGGTGTTTTCTTGTCCGGGGCTGACGCTGGGGGGTGGGGAGGGGCTGTCTTTTATCATCTGCTTTCTTGTGCTTGCCCTGGGGATGGGCGCCTGTTATCGTCTGGGCTTATTTTCTTGGGTCTTTGTTCAGCGGTTTTTTGTCTTCCTTCCGTCTCCTCTTGTCCCACTCCGGAGGGGTTTCCTGCACGTCCCTCTTATCCATCTTCAGGGAAGTTTCCCATCGTCTTCTCCATCGTTGGGGCAATTTCCACCCTTCTCCTTGTCTCCCCCGTCGGAGAGGGTCGTTTCGTCTCTCTATTGTCCACCATTTGAGCGTTTTAACGCACCCCTATATATTTCCTATTGTCTGGTTTTCGTGTGGTCGAGTTTTTCCTCACTGTATTTTTATTTTGCTGTTGGCTTTATTTTATGTTGGTTATATTTCTTTCCCTGTTCTTGCAATGAATTGTTTTGTAAGCTTTTGTATTTCTTTGTCGCCTTCCACCTGTAGGCATTCCTTCATCGTCATCGTAGTGTTTCTTGTTTGGAAGTATTCTACTAGGTCCCTGCGTTCCTGGGCATATGCTGTGCACAATAGTAGGTAGTGTTCTATGGTGTTTTCCTCCCGGCAATCAATGCAATGTGGTCGGGTGATTTTATCTTTCCATTTCCCGATTCTCAATCTCCATAGTTTCTTGTACGTTGGTATTTTTGTGTTGTCTTTCACTTGACTTTTCATACTTGGCTCTCTGAGCATGTGGTAAGCGTGTCGTCCTTTATTGCTGTCTCTCCATTGTTGTTTCCATTTGTCGATTACTTGTTGTTTGATAATGCTTTTTGCCTCCAGAATGCCGAGTCTTGTGTTTACTATATTCTGGCTGCTTGTCCCGCGTTTTGCGGCCCTGTCTGCCCTCTCGTTGCCAGTTATCCCTCTGTGTGCTGGTATCCATGTAATTGTGACCTGGCATCCCATACTTTTTAGTTTTGTTGTTAGTGTTAGTATTTTCTCTTTCAGGTCTTGTCTGTTCACTTTAGAATGGTTGCCTAGCGCTTGTACTGCAGATAGTGAGTCCGTCAGTATGGTTAGTTTTATAGGGGGGTTCTCTGTTGCTATTTCTAGTCCTTTCATAATACCTACTAGTTCTGCCGTGTATACCGATGCATTGTCTGTTATTTTGTACTCCTTTTGAATGTTCCGGTATGGTACTACTACTCCTGTCCCTACCTCCCCATTCTCGTTCTTTGATCCGTCTGTGAATATAGTGAGGTTGTCAGTGCTTATTTGTCTTATGTATTCCTCCGCTATGTCTTTGGCTTCCCTGTCCTCTGTTGATTTATTAATTATGCTCGCGAGTGTCATATCCGTAAATGGTAGTTCTAGCTCCCATTGGGGTGTTGTTTGTCTGTGAACTTTTGTTCGTGCAAGTGCCCTGGCTAGTTTCTCGTTCGCGTTCATCTCTTGTGCAGCTGTCCATCCTGCTGGTGTTTGCGCCTTTTGTATGGGTATTCCTCCCCATTTGCTTCTGTTTTCTTCGAATGCACTGAACGCGGGGTGTCTTGAATCCTTCGCAGCCTTTATCCAGTAGTTGTACACTAATTGCTTTCTTCTCAGTTGTAGTGGAAGTACTCCTAGTGCTACCTCTAGGGCTTCCCTTGGTGTTTGCTTGCCTGTTCCTAGGATAATACCCAGCGCTTGGTTCTGTATTGAGTCCAGTCTTCGTTTTTTGTGTTCCGGTGCAGCGTCATATACTATGCTTCCGTATTCTATTCTTCCTCTGATCAGAGATTTGTATAGCATTAGCATCGTTTTTGTATGGGCTCCCCATCCACTGCCTTTAATTACTCTTAGAATATTTATTGTCTTTTTGCCTTTTTCGACTGTCTGGTCTATATGTTTTCTCCAGCTTAGTTGTTCGTCTAGTGTCATCCCGAGGAATCTTGTGTTTTTTGTTCTCTTTATATTCTTCCCTTGGATCTTGATGTCCCCGTCCGTGTAGTTTCGTTTTCTTTTCGCGTTGAATATCATAATGGCCGTTTTGTCTGTGTTGATCTGGAAGCCCCATTTTCCCATCCATTTGGCAATTCTGTTTATTTGCCGTTGTAGTCGGTCTCTTGTAGTTTTTATGTGTCTTCCGCTTCTCCATATTGCACAGTCACAGGGGCGTCACTAGGGGGGTGCGGGGGTGCGGGCCGCACCGGGTGACACCATCAAGGGGTTACACCAAAATAAAAAAATTGCAAATTTGACAAAGCAGACATAGCTCTGTCTAGTCGGGTTTCATAACCGTTCATTGTTAAATACATGAGCAGTACTTATTTTACAAACATTACTATATGCGATTATATATGGTACAGGAACACTCGGAAGAAGACCATGGTGAAAGTCTAGAGGGGTGACACCAAGAGTTTACCGCACTGGGTGACACCAACCCCAGTGACGCCACTGCACAGTCATCGGCGAATTGCGAAAGCCCTATCCTGTCTTCCAGTTTTTCTTCATTTAGGTCATTTACTAATATTGCGAATATTGTCGGTGATATTACCGAACCCTGTGGTATTCCGTTTTCTTGCTCATAGGTTCTGGATTCCTCGTTTTTTATTCGTACGGTGAAGCTTCTGTTCTGTAGGAAGTTTTCGATATATCGATATGTCCTGCCTAATATCCCTATTTTGTTGATTTTGATCAGAGCTGCTTGTCTCCAGCATTGGTCATATGCTTTTGCCAGATCTAAAAATACTGCTATCGTTTTCTCTCCTTTTTTTAATGCCCTCTTTACGTGGTTTTCTAGTTTAATTATTTGGTCAATTGCGCTTCGGTTGGCTCTAAACCCCGACTGTGTGTCGCTAATTAGTCCGTTTTTCTCCAGGTGGTGTGTGATTCTTTTATTGATGACTGTTTCCATAATTTTTCCGAGGTGTGATGTCAGGGATATTGGTCTGTATGAGTCGATTCTTTGTGGGTTCTTGAACTGCTTTTTGACTGGTATAACTGTCGCCTTCTTCCACTGTGCTGGTATTTGTCCCGTGTGCCACACTTTGTTGTAGAGAGCTGTTATTGTCTCTATTGTTTTTCTTGGTATCCTTTTCAGTATTGTATAGTTTAGGATGTCTGACCCTGCTGCTGTGTCGTCCTTTTCCTTGATTGCTGATGTTACTTCGTCAGTCGTTATGTCCGCGTCCATGTAGAAGTCCTCTATTTCTTGTTGCAGTTCTTCCAACTCTTCAGTGTATTTTTCTCGTCTTTGTTTTTCCTGCTCTCCTAGTGACATGTTGGAGCATACCTCGTAGAAGTATTTGCCGAATACGTCTGCTTTTTCTTTGTCTGTTACCGCTAGTGTTGGGATTTTTATTGTTGAGATGTTGCTGTTTGTTTGGTTTCTTTGTATAGCTTTTATTTGCTCCCATACTTCTTTTGTGGGTGTGTCTGGTGACAATTTCTGGCAGTATGTTTTCCATGCTGTTTCTTTGGCTTTGGTTATCAGTCTGTTGGCTTCGTTCCTCTGAATTTTGTATTCGTTGTAGTTTTCGTCTGTCCTCCTTCTTCTGTATTGTTGGAGCGCCTTCTTTCTTTTTTCCAGTGCCTCTGTGCAGCTCTGGTTCCACCAGCCAGCTGGTTGTTTGTTCCATTGTTTTCCTGTTGTTCGCGTTCTCTGTGTGTCCGCTGTCAGGTATGCAGGCATATTTCTATTGGGGATGTATTTTACCGCGGCCTGTAGGATGTTGTTAGTGATTCTTTCTGTGTATTTGTCTATATCTTCACCTTCTGTCTGTTCTAGCTCCATCCCGTCCAGTTCTTCTCTAAACTGCTCCCATTTCGCGTTCTTGAAGTGGAAGGTCGGTTTATTACTTTCCTTACTCTTCTGTGCTCTCGTGTTTTTGTCGATGATTATCGGTAGGTGATCGCTGTTGGTGTCTTCATTTACTTCCCAATGGCTCCTTGTTAGGCCCGTTGTTACTATTGTTAAGTCGATTGCTGTGTCGTATCTTTCCGGGTTGGGGTCTATTCGTGTCATCGACCCGTCATTTAGTACTGTTAGCTGGTTACTCTCTATAAATTCGATCAATTTTGTTCCCGCTACGCTGTTTCTTGATCCACCCCACACTGGGTGGCAACAGTTGAAGTCGCCGACTATTATTGTTGATGTTTTGATTCTGTTCTTTATCTCTATTAGGTCTTCTTCTTCTATTTTTCCTTTAGGGCAGTATACGTTAATTATGGTTAGGTTGTTGGGTTTACTCGCAATCTCCGCTGTGATTCCCTCGAAGTTGGTTGTCCTGAATGTTCCGTTTTCCACTATTTGTAGATTGTCTTGTATGAGTAAGGCGACTCCTCCTCCTGTTGTTTCCGTCCTGTCGTTCCTGAGTATCTTAACACCTTTGCATTTGTAGCTGTCCTTTGGTTTCAGGAATGTTTCCTGCAGGGCATAGATACTATTTTCCCTCCCTAATTGTTCCATGGTGCTGGGGAGGTTTTTTTTCATGCCTCTGCAGTTCCATTGTACTATTCTAATGTTGTTTTTTTTTCCATGGTCGTGTTGTATTTCTGTTTGTGATTGGTTATTGTTCTCTTCAGTTCTCCGATGTTTCGCTGTCTTCCTCGCTTGTCTCCTGTAACATCTTGTTTGCTAGTTCGGTGTATTCCTGAAGTATGATCGGGCCCTTCTTCGCTTTCTCCATTAATGCTGGGAGTATTCGTGTGAACTCCTCTTTGTTTATCATATTTTCCACTGCTTGTTTAATCATTTTGATTTCTCTGTCAGTCTGTTGCTTCAATTTTTTAAGGTCATGGCCTAGTGGTTGCGTCCTTTTTTCTACCTCTGTGTTTGATAGTTCGATGTCGCGTAGTTTTACCTTTATCTGTTCTGTGGCCGTGTGGTTTTCATTCGCCTGGTTACTCAAATCTCGTCTGGTTACCTCCATCTTTTTGGCTAATTCTTTTATCTTTTCATTGGCTGTTTGGTTCTCTTTTAATTGGTTTTTCAGCTCTGTTTTGGCTGCCTCCAGCTCTTGGGTTATTTTTCGCGTGTGTGTTACTGCATCTTCAAGTTGTTTTTTCATGGTTATCATGCTTTTTTCAGCTTCTTCCATTCGTCTTATAACTTTCTTTAGTTCGTTGTTTTCTGTCTCTTCCTTGTCTTGTGTACTGTCTCTTCCTACGTCCTTGTCTGCTATCTTGTTCTTCATATTACTCATTTCGGATTGCAATATTCTTATTTCTGATCTTGTATCTGGTTCTTTGCATGCGTTTTCTTGTCTCCACCTTGTGACCCTCATCGGGGTTTGTGTAAGGACTGACTCTCTCCATGCCGTCTCTGTTAGTTTATATTCAGGGCAGCCCTTATATCTCGCGCTGTGGTTACCCTTGCAGTTAGCACACTGTCTGGCCGGGTTTACTTCTTTGTAGTGTTTATCCCTTTTCGCTTCTGTACAGTCACTATACCAGTGGCTTTTGCTGCAGAACCGGCATTTTGGGTTCTTTTCCTTGCAAAATTTAAGGGTATGTCCATGCTTTTGGCACTTGCTACATTGTGATACAGGTGGTACATACATTTCGAAGCGCTTAGGCCTTCCTACGTATTTTATTTGGTTTGGCAGTGTTGTTCCGTTGTATTTAACCATTACTACCGCGGTTGGTTCGCCACGTTTTGTCAATATCCTATCCACGTGCGTGATTTCAATGCACGTGTTCTCTTTTCTTATTTCTTCCTCTACCTTCCTCATATCTGTTGTCTGGTTTATTCCTTTTACAACTATTGTTGTTGTCCCCCGGAACAGCTCTACACTGACTTTGATGTCGTGTGGTAATTTTATTGTTATCGGCTTTTTTTCCTTTTTCAGTTCATCCACTATCTCTTTGATCTTGGGGGTGTCGTTCGGTGTGATTATTATTGTGCTGTTTGGGTTTTTGATCAGGTTGGCAATTGACCTTGTACCTAGCTCATTTTCAATGATATTGATGCATTCGCCTTTGCTGAATGCCGATAGTACTGCTTGTCTTCCCTCAGTTTGGGTTATTTTAAGTTTGAGGCCTGGCTCAAGTGCCCCGCTGGCGGGCTGTTTTCCTAGTGGTTGGCTTTCTTTGGGTTGATTTCTTCCAGCTATTTTTCCGTCTATGTTTTTTTCTAAATTCATAGCTTCGACTGGTCCTTTCTTGCTCTCCTCTGCTTGGTTTCTGGTTATTGCCATGGTGTTTTGTGTGATTTTTCCTGTTTTTAATGCTTAGAGCGGTTTGCTACTTACAGTTTGTTCCTCTTGAAATATTTGTCACCGTACGTATCACCACTACAGTACAGTGGTGATATCTACCACCACTCCCAGGGAATATATACTCCAGTGAGAAATATCGGAATCGGTCGCGAGGTAGAATCCGATCAATGAAGTGCACTTCAATCTACCTGCAGGAAAACAGAATGCTCGTTGTTGAGACGGATCTGTTGGATATTGTTGTCTTCTGTGTAGATGCGATCTGTGATGTAGATTGGTGTATCAGGTCTCTTGAGCGTTTGTATTACTTATTCTCGAGCTTGTGCGTGTGCGAAACACGAGTGGATAGTATACAAGGCTTGGCCGCCAATTGTACGGTCCCCGTGTTTTAAGATTAAAGTGTTTTCTACTTACAGTTTGTTCCTCTTGAAATATTTGTCACAGTTGTATGTATCACCACTATAGTACCGAACTAATATTTACCACCACTTCCTCAAGAAAACCAGGTCTGAAACTGACGAGGAGCCATGTCGCTCTGCACACTGCTATTTATACGGTCCTTTCCGGGTGTGAATAAACAAACGTTGCGCTATTTTTGTTAACGTGCGCGGACATCCGAGAAAATTTGGCAACAAGCCCTCCCCCGACAAAGCCGCTACGGAGCGGAATTAGCATAAAGTGTGCAACATGCTGAGTTTATAATATCAATATCTCTTGGTATATTTCGCAAATCAACATCAATATTGGTGTTTTATATCAACAAAATCATAATCTTTCACTTCACTATAAGTTTTAATACTTTTTAACTGTAAAAAGTTATTTTATTTTGCATTTTAAGGCGCCATTCCAGGCCTGCCTGTTGGGATTTTGGCAACATAAATTGATTTTTAAAATATATATGTATGCTTTATTATGATATACTACCTTTTAAAACACTTAAAACTTGATATTATTAAATATTACAAGGTTCATTTTTCTGATATTTGAATCATTTTGTCTAAATCTGACTTTCCCCGAGTGGGCATAGCACTTTACATATAAATTCGGCGTGTTTTTATACAACTGAAAACAATACTTTATCGGTGTTTAAACATAATAGACGGAGTAATTTATATATTTGTCTAACCCGTATATGTTAATAAATATGTTCTAGAAATATGTTTTGTCAATAGTTATAATTCTTTTTTTTAGCATCTCCGATATATCACACTTGAAAAGTTGCTGTTGTACTTTTGGGTCGTTATCACCTTTACCAGTATTAATAGTGTAGTTGATAAAGCACCCGACTCGTGTCCGGGGGACAGTGGTTCGACACTCATAATGATAATTTTTTTTTTTTAAATTCGTTCGCAAGCGTTAAACTGCTGTTCATCAAAATACCATACCGTTGTCTACTTTTGTTTATTTATTTTCTTTTTGGTAACTCTTTCGCTTACGCACAACTAAGAAGCTGTTAAATATAGATACTTTGTAACGCCTCAAAAAGCCTATATTATGTGTCATGCCGATAAGCGTGGACGGTCTGTGTATATCATTATCATGTGTCATGTCGATTCTTCTTCTTCTTCCGTTCGCTTGAAATATGCCTATAACTGCAATATTGTCTCTTGTGTAAATTTAACGGTGTTTGTCGATAAGCCTTCTCACTCAGCTATATCAGTTTGTAACGAAAACACATAACAAAACACTACCAGCTTAGTTATTAATTTTAAATAAATTAGATGGGGTTTTTTGTGTAGGGAAGTAATTCTTCAGTCATCGTGTGCCATGTCTGTGGGCGTGACCAAACGTGGTACATTTTACCATGTTGATAAGTTTAATAAAACAGAGTACCACACATAAACCTGTCAATAGATGGGTTGAGTTGTATTGATTAAATCGTTGCTTGCGGGAAACATTTCCACCGTCGCAGCTTCCTTGGGGATCTTTGAGTGAAAACCAGATAATTAAGGCTGTAAAAAGTGACACATTTTTCGGGTTAATTGAATGCGATATTGAGACCCCGACTGATTTACAAGAGGCCTTTGCCGAAATGCCCCCTATTTTTAAGAACACGGAAGTGTCGAGAGCCGACATTGGAGAATTTATGAAAGAATACGCCATAAAAAAATAAACTACTGACCACCCCACGACGGACATTGATTGGTAGTTATTTCGGGAAGAAAATATTATTAGCCACCCCTCTTTTAAAGTGGTATCTAGCCCATGGGTTGGTGGTTACACACATCTACCAGACAATAGAGTATCGACCGGTTAGCTGTTTTAAAACATTTGGGGAAACAGTGTCTAATGCCCGTCGCCAAGGGGACAAGAATCCGACCGAGTCTATTACAGCCGACACGATGAAGTTGTTAGGTAACGCCGCTTACGGTAAAACGTTAACTAATAAAGCCAAACATACCGACTGTCTCCTACTGCCAGGGAAAAGACACTATCAAAGTACTCAATAACCCCAGGTTCAAAAGCATGACTGGTATTACAGATGATCTATTCGAAGTAGAAACACTAAAAAGAAAACGGTCTGGGATCTACCTCTACAAATAGGTTTTTTCGTTTACCAGTATGCCAAGTTGCGCATGTTAGCTTTCTATTATGACTTTCTTGACAAATTTATCTCTAAAGAAGACTATCAACTCACCTGAAATGGACACTGACTCTCTATATTTGGCACTTAGCGCCGACTCACTCTCTGAAGTAGGTTAGACCACACCTACGAGAAGAATATGACAGAGTCTACAATCAGTGGTTCCCGTCTGAAACCTTGCCCTGTTCATAGAACTACTACTACAGTACCTGTCAGGACTGTGTGGATATCAAAGCCTATGAAAAGAGAACCCCTGGTCTTTTTAAATTAGAGTACGAAGGGGAGGGGATGGTGTCGTTATGTAGTAAGACGTATATTTGTGTCAGAGATTATGATAAAATCAGCACCAAAGGTCTGACCAAACACCACAACACTCATCTAAACAAGGACACTTTTTTGGAAGTACTCAACACCCAAACACCAAGTGGGGGGACCAATATAGGCTTCAAGACACAAGACTCTGCTGTGTATACGTATCAGCAACATCGTGAATCTTTGTCCTATCTGTATATAAAAAGGCAGGTACACAGTGATAATATATCGACTATACCACTACTTATTTAAAATGCATTGTATTGTTTGTCTATACATGGTTTAATAAAATTATTATATACCTTACTTGACTCGTTTGTTATTTTGAATGTTTCATGTTGTATTTTTTATGTTGTATAGTACCTATAATTTAAGGGGTCACTTGAACACCACACCTACTCTGATGAGTCACTAGACCACACCCACTCTGATAAGTCACTTCGCAACACCTACTCTGACCACGCCTACTTTTTCAAAAAACCCGGAGAGTTATCGCCCTTTGAGGCGAAAATCGCTTTTGCGCCTCAAAAATTCGCATGATGGAGCCCGACTTACACCATAATTTCCACTACTCGTCCCTTCACATTCATTTCGTTTCTATTTTACGCTCACAGATTTTCACTTCAACTCCCACACAGCCCCGCCACTTTTTTTCCTCGGCCCACATTTTTTCACACCAACAAAAATTATTTCCCGCTACGACCCACGTTTTCACCGAACCAGAATTTCCCACGATTGAAGATTTTCGAGATTTCCAGCATTTCCAGCCTAATCCTTAACTTCATACGCTGCGTATACAGCACATAATCCACTACTCTATACATTGTGTTGCGTATCCCTTACGGGATGTTGCAGTCATCGCCAGCATTTTTTCAGCTGCTTTTGATGTACTAGGCAAGTGTTACGTTCAGTAGTTTGCCATTGCTTTCTCAACGACCGGCCCCTATACCTTTTTCGAAAAAACCAGCACCGCCGTGTTTCGAACCCGGGTATACGGGCTCACAAACCGCGTTCGCAAGCCCTTAGCCACAGAGACCGGCCCTATACATTGGGGGAATCAAGTTACAGCTCTGTTCAAGAGGGATTCTTCTATCAGAACAGTATTTCCCTAATGTACACCATTATTAAGATAGAGTGTCGAATGTAGTGGTCATTCGCTTAATCCGACTGTTCCACTGAGCTGACTAGGTCAGAGCACGGCACAACTGCCCGGCCTGGTTGAAAACTGACCCCCAACTGAAATACAAACTTAGTTAAGCGACGCCCAGTATAAATGTGTTACCTCTAAACTTAGGAATAACTACGCAACAGACATCGACCCGGTCGGTTCATCAAGCCTTCGGCTGTAGGTCCACTCTCTGGGTCCCCAAAAGGTCAATATGATACAGCTAGTCGACCTCCGCTGTAGATCAATCTCTAATTCCACAAGAGTTGCATAGGGTACAGCTGGAAGACTCGGCCGTGAAAGGATAGCTTCAAAAACTACCTCTGCTGTAGAGAATTCTCCCAGATGACTAGTCTATAGCTGGCAATAGAAATGCCTCCCTTCTCGATGACTGGCAACCGAATGACCAGTTCGGATTCCCTCCGGAAGTATCCCCCACTCCCGGAACTACCTAATAACTCCCAGAATTCCCTCACGAGGGTGATGGCAACTCACTATTCTCCGAGATTATCAGAGTGTGCGATTTACATCATCAATATCTACGCACATTCAACGAGTTGTGTTATGTTTCTCGGGACCCTGGAAATTCACGACAACCCCGATACATAACTGCGCATGAACCCAGAAGACGGTCCTAACTCTTTTTACTCGGAAATCCCCACTCACCCGCCTTAAAATGTGGCCTAGCCGCATGACCGAGGTGGGACAAAGTGGGTAATACGTTGTCCCGTCTGAGACCCACTTCCGTTTCGCGACATCTGGGCATTCATTAAGATATGATCATTAAAGTTTTATGTAATAAACTAGTATGTATGTAGTTGAAGTTCAAAAAGAAAATGGGGTTTGAATGAAAAGAAGAAGGGAGAATAATAGTTTTCTTAAGTCAATCGAATGCGGTAGTAAACGTCACGTGAACAGCCATTTGCGAATAATGTCCGTACATTAATAGCAAATGTTTGCTTATAAAGTCTCCCTTTTTGTAAACAATTGGCACGCAATGGGTGATGTTGTCAATAGAGCATACTTCGTCTTTACTTTCCAGAACATTTCATGGTGCTTAGTTTTGGCTGAGTCAACCCGGGAGCAATAGTAGGGATTCAATTACATGACGGGCTAACCATTCGCTATCGCGCTCTCGACGCCCGTGCACTTGGTAAGCGAAATTTAAGGGGAAACAAATACCTCTTTCAGAAAATCAAAACAATGTTTTCCCGTAGTGAATTTGAAAAGTGAGTGTCACCTTGCAGTCTTGACAGACCAAAGTATGTGCGTTGGAATGTGGCCAAACGACATGTTCCCTCTCTCGGCCTAATCTTGTGTATTCCAGAGGAATGGGTAACCAATACGTCTGGCACAAGGTAGGCTGCAGGCGCTGGCGGCACAGCGTCAAACCTCCGAGACCTCGCCAGCACGAGCAGATGGCGTGTGATGGCCAGACCCTGGAACCCAAGGGACCCGGCTTAGAAGCGTTCAGCCAAGTCCCACAGGTGAGGGCCTCGTACGCGTCCGGACTGTAAGGGCGCGTACTTCTGTCAATCACAACGAAAACACAAACCACATATAGTACGATTTATTGCCTGGCACATTTCGCTGCATCTCGTCAGGTACTTACTGCAGATGTCACTCAACATAGAGTAAAATAATTAGAATCATCGTTCGAGCTGAAATATACACATTAACACATGTTCACACAGTAATGGTAAAATGGTAAACAACTGATAATTACTGTGTGAACATGTGTATATTTCAGCTTGAACGATGATTCTAATTATTTTACTCTATGTTGTGTGACATCTGCAGTAAGTACCTGACGAGATGCAGCGAAATGTGCCAGGCAATGACTCGTACTATATATGGTTTGTGTCTTCGTTATTCAAATACTTATTTTTCACGGGTACATAATATTCATTTTATTGTTCGTAAGGGTCATAACTCGCTAATATTTTTCTAAAGAAGCAATTAGTTACATTAATTTTTAAATGTTTAAAATAATGACACCGTCTATTTACTATTAACATAATAATTTGACATCCTAAAGTTTAAAATACTTTTCCTTCTAAACATGAATAAAATGTACTTGTTAATGCAATATATACAATGTTTCAACACTGCAAGTTCCGTGCACGATGTTAATGTCTACCCCCCAATAGGACTCTCTACCTTTGTTATTCTGGTTTCTCTTCACAACGTATAAATCTTTAAACTTTATACGACAAATCCGTTCAATTCAATACAGTTGCCGTGGCCCATAAGGGAAGAATAGCAACATTGTAGCCTACCACGCATGTCGTAAGAGGCGACTAAGGAGGCTTGATGGTTCCGTCGCCCTGCTACTGAGTGAGTGCGTGGCGCGACACTGTGAGCTGTGAGTTTCGTGTGAAGTGCTTTTGAATCTGCCCAAGTTTTTATTTTTGGAACGTGACTGCATGTTCAGAGCGATGGCAGGTGGCTATATCCCAGAGTTGACCAGTTTTTGCCTTATGCAGAAATGCGTGGCTGCTGGGCTTCTGGTTGACTGCCACTGCCGTCGGTGATGAACTGTATGTTCGTGGACTGTGTAGGTGAACATCTAGGAAACATACAGATAGGAAAATGACTGCCGATTCCATCAAAGATGAATTGGGTGTTTCGTGGGGGACTTGTGTGTTGACATTCTGGCGGCGGCATTATGCACAGTGTATCTGTGCGGGCTGTTGTTTGTCGAGACTCCTGTCTTTTCCACTTTTCACACTGGGCAGTGGGGAGCGTTTTGTGTGATATTCACTGGCACAGGAACGGATCATAATGGGGATGACCCGTTGCTGTGAAGTTGGAACTGCGACTAACTAACTAACTAACTAACAGATATAAATTTTTTACTGGCTCTCTTAGGGCCACTAAAAGAGTCTAAAAAAAAAGTAATAATAATAATTATATGACAAAATTTGATCCAGATGGTTGAGAAAATCAGAGCGAGAACTACAGAAAGCTGAAATGGAAATACTCCGAAACAAACTCCAAAACAAAACAACAGAAGCCGAACAAGAAATTACAGAGGAATCGCAGGATGAAAACCAAGAGACCGAGCCTGAACCACAAGCGAAAGTCAGCAGCCCAACCACGACGCCCGAAACATTCAAAGGGAAGCCAGTGTTTTACCTGACATCCGAAGAAAACCGAAATGAACACTCTGACGTCGTCATAGGGAACGACCGGAGGTATGAAATATTGTCCGCTGAGATAACGAGGCAATACAAACTCAAGTGCGAGGGATACAGATAGCGCATGGAAGAAAAAGAAAAGTGCGGGAAACCAATACCCTGCAGTATCGCCACAATGCCAGATATAAAACTCGCAGATCTCCCCCGATGTGTCTCCACCTTGCCGTGGTGGGGGCGCTTGTGTGTCCCACCGACCCCAAGCGCTGTGACAATGGATATAAACTACATATTGGACAGCTCTTGGGTTAGGGACCAGACTAAGAGAGACACATCCTGCTGCTCTGCAGGTAGACTGAGGATAGCAGTCAGAATTTAAACTCAGGCGCACGAAGCCACAAACTTTGTCCAGACACTTACACAAAGGCCTACATCTGAGAGATGTAGCTGAACGCCTCTAATCTACACTACCCTTGGATAAGAGAGCCGGGCCGATACTCACCTACCGAAAAACGGAAGTGAGATACTGAGCACGCTACATGCCCAGTTCAGATACCCGTGCGAAGGCTCTCAGCTGGAGGATATGAGGGATCCCCGGATGAGAGGGCCTGGCCGTTTCTCGCTCACTGCTGTACGGAGGTAAGGTGCTGAGCCGGCAGCACATGTAGCCTACCTCGTGAGCGAGTACAAAAAGGTTGATGAAATGCCCCAGTCGAATGAAATGGTTACGAAAACAGTCTATTTATAACTCGTAGAGAGTGGACAAAGGTGGAAAAACGTCTCAATAACACGAAATGGAACGCACGGCTAGCGAATACATTGCGTGGTGCGAAGTCCGAAGCGAAAGCTTACCTTGTGGATGTCGCCTGCAGACTGACCGTTCCTGGTGTGTGCTTGAGCGACCAGTGGCAAGCGAGATGCCCAATACATGGAAGTGAGGAACTAAAGCAGCCATGAGCAGGACGAGGCAACTCCTCGGGTGAGCCCAGCCTCAGAGCAATATGTGTCGGCTCTGCAATTATGGAAGCCTCCTTGGATAGAGAGTGAATGCCCATGGTCTACCCCTGCCTTCCATTGAGGGTCGACCGTGATGTCTTTTATAGTTCCATCTTGACCAGCTGAGATGTGGGCGACATCACAACAATAAGTCTAACGTGCCTCGAAACTCGAGGAAGGCTAACCTCATTTAAAAAATGCCCGCCGAAGCCGGAAGTGCCGTCCTACGGGTGGCAAAATAAAAATTGGCACTACGCATTTACGTCCGAGTGAAATGTCTTGTCCGAATGTCTCTCGTGCTAGGAACTGCTCTGACTACCTAGTTTCCGAATGCCGCTCTTGTTCGGAACAGCTCTGACTAGATAGTTCTCCGAATGTCCGTCGTGCCTGGAACAGCTCTTACAGGCGTAACGACAAGCACATGTCCGTGTCGAAAACTCGCTGAGTGGATACTGTCTACTACAGACCTGTCTGGTTTGTGCGGGAACGGCCCGGGGCGAACGAAATCTCAATATATTGAAGTAAGGATTTAAAGCAGCCATGAGCAGGACGTGACGATTCCCTCGGTGAGCCCAGCACCAGAGCGTTATGTGTCGGCTCTGCAATTATGGAAGCCACCCAGGATGGCGGAAAATGCTATGGACTGTCCCTGCCTTCATTTGAGGGATGAATGTGCAGTCTTCGACTGTTCCAACTTGACCAGCTGGGAGGTGGACAGTACCACAAAAGTGAGAGTCTCCCAGGAATGCTAACCTGGTCAAAAAATGCACGCTGAAAGTCGGATGTGTTGGCCTTAGGGTTTCGGCCCAAGGGTGCCTAACGAGACACACCGCAATCACATCTGAAAAAACACTCCGGATGAACGCAAAGAAGAAGAAGAAATTCGCAGATAAATACACATGGCAATACTACTTTGAAGACGGAGAAATCATCCCATGGCTGAGCTCGGAGGAAGCAATCAAAAGACAGCAACAACTCAAACGAGGGAAGTGGAACGAAAGAACGCGCAAGGAGGCATATCACATCGAAAAGCTTCTACAGTTACTTCACAATTGAGTAGACAAAAATACCAAATAAAAAGTCCTTTTAAGGACTGCAACCAGTCAAGCCAGGAGCCCGCGCCAACAAAGAAAACAAGAGGAAACATGCACAAAGGACAGCCGCCGACCGATCCCCCAGCTTACGATGCATGGAGTGGGATAACGAAAAGTCCTTATAAGAACTGCAGCCAGTCAAGCCAAACGAGCCACGAGCCTACACCAACAAAGAAAACCACAAGAACAGACGAGCACAAAGGATAGCCGCCGACCGATCCCCTAGCTGACGTCACAGACACAAACGCTACATAACCAGTCCGAGATAGGACTCACAAGACAAGAATTAGGGTGAACAAACCCACAAAAACCACGGACCTCAACATTAACCACAGCTGAAAAAAGCAGGTTGAACGAGGCCGAATTTGGAATTTTTGTTTTTGAACCAACCAACCAACCAGCCAAGATGGCTGTGTAAACTTGTGCTTTGATTCGGACAAGTTATTATGTGTTCATGCTGCTGTTTTCATGTAATATAATTATCAAGTAATATTATTTGAGTGACCTGTTTCAGATGCCAATATAGTGAATTGGTTTTCTTTTGTGTGTCTTTTCGTTTGATCATCGAGTGAATTTATTGCGATAGCAGAAAGTTTGTGAAATTCAAAATGGACTCTACTCAGGTGAGCCGTGTTATCGATGGAAGACTATTCAGTCAAGTATCCGCGTCTAACACCGGTACTAACCAAGTTTCTGAAGTAAGCGTCGGCCTAGACTCCTTTGAGGAACGCTGGTGGTCTCGTTGAGAGGCCCAAGAGCGGCTAGATCAACCGCCGAACTGGTGGGAGATGCATTGGTCGGTCCTGGAGGTGTACCGATAAACGAACTCGATGAGCTATATAGGTATGAAAACCCAACAAAGTGGTTCTTTGCTGTTGTATCAGAGACTCTTTACGAGGGAGTCTCTGTGGCGAAGTGGTCAAGCCGTTTGACTCGTGCTCCGAAGGTTGTGGGTTCGATTCCGGGCCGCACCCTTCGGTTTACGAGTTAAATGTTTGGAGACTCCTGTGGGTCGTCGCTAAAAGCTACGGAGCTCGTGCTTTGTGCGACGCTTTCCGTTCTGCGGAAAGAGACCGAGCCATATGGGATAAAAACCCGGTGCAATGAAGTCGACCTTGTCGACTTTTAAGCGACATTTTTTAAGCGACACTTTACGAGCGTCTCCCTGGGAAAACCATAACTTTAAAAAACCCAGAAATGACAATAGAAATACAACTGGCAGAGAAAGAGAACAAGAGATTAACCTTACACTGGATTTTAGCAACAATTAAAGAAGAAGGTGTGAAGACAATAGTGAAAGAAATAACAGGCGACCCTGAGCCAGAGGTTTTCAGAATGAAAAACTCAGCAGGGAAATGGGGAGCCTTGGTACATCCTAAAGAGGGCAAACCATACCACACTATGTCAATATAACAGCAAAAGGAGGGCAGAAAATTCGGAATCATAGAATCCTGGTGACCATGCCAGGGCGGAGGACAGTCTGCCTGACATGCGGACAAGATTCACATTGGTCTAATAAATGTCCAACTAAGTCAACAAAGCCAACACCAACCATAAACAACCTAGATGAGTTTCCAGCTCTGCCAGGACTGTTAAAAAGACAACCCACCCAGCCTGCCCCGCCCACCCAGGCAAAATCGAAACAAACTACGACCCCAAACCCAGATCCACCAACGACCTCGACCAAGAAGGAAGACCAAAGGGAGGAGGAGGCCTCCTTTACAAACGACAAAGAGGCAGATACGACAGAGGGTTTCAAGGAAGTCACACATAACAAGCCTCTGCCAGGACTGTTAAAAAGACAATCCACCCAGCCTGTCCCACCTACCCAGGCAAAATCGAAACAAGCTACGACCCTAAACCCAGACCCACCAACGACCTCGACCAAGGAGAAAGACCAAAAGGAGGAGGAGGAGTCCTCTACAAACGACAAAGAAGCAGATACGACAGAGGGTTTCAAGGAAGTCACACATAACAAGCGCAATAGAAGACGAAAAACACAAAAAAAACAGTGATTGTGGGGAAGAGTCTCCCAAAGCAACACCAAAGAAAGTAAACAAACAAGACATCCCCACAGAAAAACAAACAAACGGACAAAAGCAGACAACAAAGGAAGACGACAACATATCTTTACGAAACATTATTTATCACCACCGACACAGACGATGAAGAGAATCCGAAAACAACAAAAACACACTAAACAGCTACATACAAACCATTGTTTTTTAAGAAAAATTATCTTATTATTAATGTCAATTGTCAGTTTATACTCAACATAATTTTTTGTTTGATACTGGGATGGGTGACGACATCAAAATAATATGTTTAAATATAGCAGGTATACGTACAAAACAACAACACATTTGCACACTTATACACAAATACAAACCAGATTTCATCCTACTACAAGAGACAAATATACATTCAGATACACATGGCGCACAAATTACAACACAATTAGGACTGAGACATGCATTTTTCAGTTTGGCGGTCCACAACATAGGGTCTGGGACAGCCATACTACAAACATCAGATAGGTGGAACATACTCAAAACAAATCGGGATAGCCAGGGTAGAATCACCATAAAACAAATAAGTAACACTTCACACACATATACCATTGTCAACATTCATGCACCACCAAATTATAACCACCAACCACAATTCTATGAAGAACTTGACACACTACTCACACATACATACAGAGGACAGAACATAATACTCTGTGGAGATTTCAACTGTGTATTACAGGCAATGGATATAATAGGCGGAGAAATGAAGACACAGGTGAGGAGAATGAACAGAGAAGGCACAACCCAGTTAGAGATATTGCAAAACATTTTAGACACACACACCTTAATAGACACATTCAGACACAAACATCCAAATAAGCGAGAAATAACCCACACAGATAAAATACACCACACGGGAAGAAGATTAGATAGGATATATATACCCGCAACACACCACATAATAAACACTCGGCACCTACAAGAGACATTACAGTACACAGACCATAAGCCATATTAGCACACATCAGTTCAAGCAACATAAACACACAGACATTTAAGCGTTCACCACATTGGAAATTTAACAACACACTTCTTAAGCATGCAAAATACGTAAAATACATGACACAACTTTTACACACATACACCGACCACATACCGACTGATAACATCAGACAATACTGGGACTTACTGAAAAATACAATACGAAGCAGAACACAGCAACTAGCATCCATGATACACAAAGACAGATTAAGGCAGGAACAACTTGTACAAACAGTCATACAGCTGACAAAATAGACAGACAGAAATACACCACACTTACACACACTGGAGGAACAGCTAGAGCAGCACCAACAACACAGATATCTGGGTGCTCTCCTGAGAACAAAGCTCAACACAATCATACAAGAGACCCTCAGTAAACAATACATGGCAATTGAACAAAATATACAGCGTAGCAGACAAATAGGCAAAATAGTAGACATGCAAGGCAATATGCAAACAGAACCAGCACAAATAACAGAAGCATTCAATCAATACTACACTCAACTGTTTACAGCAGAGACAGTAGACACACAGACACAAGACAATTTTATACAATACAGTAAAAAGCTGTCAGATGAAGACAGAGACAGAATAGACACAGAACGAACACTGGCTGACATAACACACACACTCAGCAAAATGAACAAGGACAAGACACCAGGGCCGGACGGTTTAACGATAGAATTCTACCAACACTTCTTGCCTATCTTAGGTGGTCTTCTTCTTAAAGTCTATAAAGACGCCTTTGATAAACAACAACTACCAGATAGCTGCAACATGTCTTACATCACACTCATACCCAAAGATAATACAGACAAAATACAGATGAAAAATTATAGACCAATATCACTACTGAACACAGACTATAAAATACTTACCAAGGCACTGACCCAGAAACTTAGACCATATATGCCAAAGCTCATACACCCTGTCCAACAATGCAGAGTACCACATAGGAACATACACCAACACACACATTTCATTAGAGACATCATCACATACACACAGGAGAAAGACTGTCAAGCCTCTCTTTTTTCCTTAGACCAGGAGAAGGCCTTTGACATAATCTCCCACTCTTATCTACACAAGATATTAACACAATGCAACTTAGGAATATACTTTAGGAGGTGGATAGAGATTTGTACCGGAATCCTGAGAGTAAGTTGTTGGTTAACCACACACTCACTGCGAGGTTCCGGCTCACAAGATCGGTGAGACAAGGATGTCCTCTGTCGCCGCTCCTTTATGTACTGGTTTTAGAACCACTACTAGAAGCAATCAGACAAGACACCAACATCACAGACACATTCATACCAGGCGGAGGAGAGCGGAAGTTGCTTGCATACGTAGTGTCGTGTCCTCCTTTAAAGTGTCGTCCCTGGAGTGAGGAGATCCGACACCCACATTATAATATTATTTTTTTTTCCCTCAATATTCTGGAGAATCCACCAGCTTCCGTCCAACACACTCCATCAGCCTATGGACACCTTTTCCTATCACTCTCACACTGTCGTACTATGCCCCCTTCTCATACTTCCCCAACGCAACATACTCAACAACTCTTGCTTCTAGAAATTAATAAAGAGTAATTTATTAAAATAAAAGTGTAACGTGTATGAGACGTGTATGCGAAGAAAATGTGTGACGTGTTCTATAAAGTGTGTAGACTCTGTCTCTCAGACATCAACTCAGTCAGCTGATCACAGCAAAGATAGACCACAGCACGTTACGTCAGAACAAGTACGTCTCACCCGTTGCCGGAACCATCTTGCCGGATACTGCTTTGCCTCTGTAGACCTCTGGTAATCCAATTTCATGAACATCCGAAATAGACACCGGTGGTATTAAGAGTTAATCAGGGACCGGTTGCACTCTACACAATGTCCGTTCCTAATGTTCCTAAACAAACTGCACAAGTCTTTTGCAGTGTGTACGCAGTTAGTTAGTTAGTTAGTTAGTCGACAGATCATCCTCGTTGCACATCGAACCACTCAGTTCATAAGGGCTACTTACTAATGTTAATTGTTACTGTACTGGATTGATCCTCACTCGTGTCTATCCAGCCTCACATATACTGTCATGTGTTCTATTACACGAGATTATATAACTCTAGGTAACTATTAGACTGTTCTCATTTAGTTACTACTGTCTGATGCTGTGTGGTGCATCAGTAATCATCACTATCTTTGGTGAATCAACTTCCTCCTAGCTTTAGTTACGTTCTGTATGCAACTTTATTGATTGTTGAACTGGTGTTCTTCAGAATGGGTTTTTTTTCAAAACTTGTTGAGTTTCCTTGGATCTGGTAGGGAACCTAGGATAGAAACAACACATCTGGTGATAGTACTAGTCACTGATCCTTTCGGCTGAGTGTAAGCCTATCACCTTGCTTAATGATCTTTAGCTAACTAGACTTAGTCACAGAGCAGATTAGCTACCCACCTAGAGTCGAATCAGGCTATGACAAAGAAAAAATATCAACAAACAGAATGCGGAACCCCGCCCACCAGGGACACCTACGGGAAGATCCCAATTATCCTTCATTACTCAATTCTCAACTAGTAAAGCTTATCAACACTTCACTAATCTATTCTAGCTAACAGAGCCAAGTATCACTTCACTACTCTAGCTAGTTTCCACTAACAGTGCTAATCATCACACTATAGTTTCACAAGGCCACAGTCTATAGTAATTATAACGAATATATTATAATAAGTTATACCTTAAATGGCACTCCTGCAGTCCTATCAATCATATCTACATCTGCCATTATAGGCACGTGTAAAATTAAGTCCCTAATTAACACACGGTAGATATTATTTCCACTAGGCGCTGCCGTGCCCTGGCACTCTGACTAAAGCATAATTTCAAGTCCTCCCTAGCTGGTCCCAACTCGAGTTTATATGGCAAACTACCCCAGTCAAGAACTATTTTCCTGGCTTTAGTCCAGTCAAAGTTGTCATCAATAGTTTAGATTCTCAAAACAAGCCAGCAAGTTTCTGTATACCCCCAACAACAGTTGCAAATAACCCCGTCAATCTTCTCGGTGCTCCGGAAACCAAGAATTGACATATGTACTGTCACTTCCGTGCTAAGTACTTCCGTTGTCCCTCTGATATGTTTTATGACTTGTCAAGGTGATATTTGATTCAGCGCACTCACTTCCTCCTCACTCACCACCAATTTTGTATATGGGCTGACCCCACTGCTTCCATTTGTATTCAAATGTTGACAAACTGTCACGGCGCTGTCTCCATCACCACCAAATGTTTCAAAATCCGTTAGAGATTTACACGTGCAGCTACAAATATTGTCCTGAGATTTTGACATCCGCTGTGTTTTTCCAGTTAGTAAAAATAGATGTCGCTGGCTGATCGTCCGCGTAATCAGAAAATCCTCCGTAATAATCAACCGGATAAACACACGGTTTCATTTTGTGACATAGGCCCCCTCCTAAGAGAGTAGTCCATCTCACTCTTCTCCACCGTGAGTTTAATCCAGATGATTCATTCTTCTTCTTCAGGAGCTGGGTGTCTTGACAAGAAATCCGCTCCAACATTTTCCTTCCCAGGAATGTACTCTACTGTGAAATTATACGGTTGAAGTAACAACGACCACCGCATCAAACGTGCGTTGAGCTTCTGAGAAGTAGCCAGGAACATCAGGGGCTGATGATCTGACTGGACCCGAAACTTAACTCCATACAAATATGGCTGAAATTTTTGCACTGCCCATACGAGGGACAAGCATTCTCTCTCGACGGTTGAATAATTCCTCTCCGCCTGTAGAAGTTTCTTACTTGCGTATGCCACAGGTTTCAAAACCGAAGCATCGTCTTTTCCTTCCTGTAACAAAGCGGCTCCAATTCCAATCGCACTTGCATCCGTTCTCAACACAAATGGTTTGGAAAGGTCAGGGAGCTGTAATACAGGTTTGCTGACCAAGGCCTCCTTTAACTGACTATAGGCATTCTCACATTCTGGTGTCCAAATGATTTGGTCCGGGAATCCCTTTTTCAAGGTTTCCGTCAACGGAGCTCCCAGTTCAGTGAAATGTGGGATAAATTTGTGGTAGAACCCACACAACGAGAGAAAAGATCGCACATCCTTCTTCGTTTTTGGCCTTGGTGCATTTCTGATTTTCTCCAGGTTCTTCTCTTCTGGAACAATGTGTCCTGGAGTGATGGTGTGACCTAGAAATTCCAGAGTCTGGTAACCAATCATGCACTTGGTTGGACGAGCAGTAAGCCCTGCTTCCTTGAGTCTATTAAACACTCTCTCCAAGGATTGTAAGTGGTCATCCAAGCTGTCACTGGAAATCAGAATATCATCCATGAATGAGATGATGGACGGATCCTGTAACGGATCTAGTAAAGTCCTCATCATGCGTGTAAACACACTAGGTGCATTGCTGAGTCCAAAGGGCATGACCTTGAATTCGTAGTGTCCACTGGGTGTACTGAAAGCTAACAGTGGTCGAATCTCCGGTTTGACTGGTATCTGATAGTACCCCCGACTCAGATCCACCTTTGAAAAGTACCGAGCCTTATGGAGCCTAGCGAATAACTGAGTTGGATTCGGCAAAGGTTCCACCTGAAACTGTGTATGACTGTTCAGAAGTCGGTAATCTATACACAACCTGTGTTCTCCACTTGGTTTGCGTAACAAAACTACCCCCGCATTGTATGGGGATGTGGATGGTGCAATCACGTCATCCTCCAGCAGTTTTTTTATTTCCTCCTCCAGGGCCTTTTCTTTAGAGAATGGCACTGGGTAAACCTTCTGACGAACAGGCTCCTGTGTGGTCAAAGTCATCTCGAACTCCACCAACCTCGTTCGTCCTGGTTTATCAGTCAGTATCTCCTTATGAGACTTGAGAACCTGGGTTATCCTTTCCCTCTCCTGGGAGGTCAGATCAGGGTTCACTTGCACATCCCTATAAGTTTCCTGGTGTACTAAGGGATATTCCCTGCCCTCGCTGGTTCCCACTTCTGTCTCCACTGCAACTGCCATTGCCATGAGGTGAGCTGCCTTGTCTCCGGGTCTCTCTTCGTATTTCCGCAAGAGATTGATATGGAAAATCTTCGACTTTCCCCGGATCCGGATTTGATAGTTGGTTCTGGATATCACCCTTTCCACGGGAAATGGTCCTTGCCAACCTATCTCCAGTTTGTTGTTTCCCGTTGGGAGTAACAACAAGACTTTATCTCCTACCTCTAGAGATCTTTCTTTAGACCTACGGTTGTAGTAAGCCGCATGTCTTTTCCTGGCCTTTTTCAAGTTTTGATTTGCCAGAGTCCATCCCTTGTGGAGTTTTTCTTTCAGTTCCTCCACGTATTGATAGGATGAGATCACTTCTTCTGACGTCCCCTCTTCAGTCCAACTCCTCAACATGGCTTCCAACGGTCCTTTGATTGGACGACCAAACAGCAACGTAGCGGGTGGTAGTCCTGTTGAGCCATGAGGAACTTCCCGATAGGCAAAGAGTGCTGCTGGGATATATTCATCCCACCTATCAGGTTTTTCCTGCGCTAGTTTCCTGAGCATTGTCATCAACGTGCCGTTGAAACGCTCTACTTGTCCATTGGCTTGAGGGTGGTAAGGGCTGGTATGTATGTGGTTAGAGTGAAACACCCTAAATACCTCCTCCATGAGTTTTCCACAAAACTGAGATCCATTATCCGTCAGAATTTGATCCGGAAAGCCTAATCTGGTAAAGGCCTCCATCAGTGCGTCCGCCACTCTTTTCGAGTCAATCGTGGTCAACGGTATAGCCTTCACCCCACATTGTACAGCAATCCACCATTGTGAGTATATACATGTTCCTCTTCCTAGTCCTGGGAAGTGGACCCACGATATCGATGGCTACCCTCTCGAAAGGAGAGTTCATGATGGGCATCTCACCCAACATCACCGGTGCTGTCCAGTGTTTCGGTGCCACCCTCTGGCACTCAGGGCATGACTTCACATACCGACGCACATCATCTGTCATTCCCGGCCAATAGTAGTGGCAGGAAATCCGCTGCATGGTGGCGGCAATACCCATGTGTCCACTAAAGGAGATGGTATGCCCCATATGAAGAATCTGGGACCGATGAGCTTTCGGGACGACCAACTGACCGTATAGGTTGTCTCCCCTTCCTGCTCTCCTGTAGAGTATCCTATTCTTCATGTAGTACTGCCCCCGTCCTGGTGGATCAGCACTTTTCTGCAGCTTTTTGTAGCAAGGACGTAAAGTATCATCCTCACTCTGGGCAGTTCGTAGCTCCCCCGGCATTGGGTTAGTCACAATTGCGTCTGCCTCTTCCGTTTTCGTCTGAGAGCGAGTCTGCATTGCTCCCATATGGATTGGCTCCCTGGGCATTCCCAGAAAGACATACCGGCAACCTAGGATGACTGGAAAAATGGGATCGGTCAATACAGCGGCCTTGATGGTGCCGGTGACGTACCTTGACCGAATCTCCACATTAGCAATGGGCAACTTCATGGTTACAGCACTCTTCTGTGCAGGCTGTATATCCAATGTTTCACCTGTGAATTGTTCTGGATGTACCAGATCCGCAGAAATCACGGCCTCCCCGTCCAGTCCTGTGTCGTATAAACACTCCACTTGACGACCGTTAACCTCTACCAATTCCACTACAGGTGGTTTTTCCTGGTCTGGAGTCTCTTCCTCGGCCTCGACCTGTTCGGTGGGCTCCACCTTAGGTTTCCCTGAGCACACGACGAATTGAGTGTCTCCTGACTTTCCCCTGCAGTCAATAGCATTGTGCGTGTTTGACTGACATTGGTTGCACCATTTCCCTGTCCTAGATTTTCTATTGTCGGACTTGAATGAGCTCTCCTGGTGGCGAGCTTCCTTGTTGACCTTGGCATTTTCCGTGACAACCTCCTTGGAAGTCACTTGACATGCTGCAAAGTGAGGGTTCTTAGCCTTCGATTTGCAGTCCCTCGTATTGTGAGAGGGTGACTTACAAATTGAACACCACTTCTCCGACCACGGTCGTTTAGGTGTAGAGCTTGAAGTGCTCTTGCTTCCCTCCTTCTTCTTCTCTGAACTATCCTCTGATTTTTGCACATAAGGTTCCCACTTTTTGGTTCCTGAGTTTTTGGCTTTCTTCTTGTCATGTTTCTCTTGACTTTTGGTGTTGGTGGAAAGGTTTTCCCCTGCCTCCCCATGTACCTCGACGAACCGTTCTGCTAATTTATTCACGAGGTCAATACGTTCCGCTCCTTGTTCTCCCAGGAACGTCCTGAGAGGTTTAGACATTTGCTTCTTCAGCTGGTCGACCACCATGAGCTCTTCCAGACTCTCATAGTCATGTGCGAACCCAGCCAAATCCATCCACTTATGGAGATAAGATTTAAGACGCAAACTGTAGGCGGCAAACAACTCTCCCGGTTCTCGTTTCGCTGCTCGAAATTTTTTCCGGTAGGTATGTGACGTAACCTCGAATCGTTTCAGCAGAGCCGTCTTTAACTCATCATAATTGTTCTCATGTCCTGGTGGCAGGCGAGTATAAACCTCGTATCCCGTCCCGCGTAATCCCTGGGATAGCTTAAGATTCCATTTGTTACGCTCCAGACCCATAGCAACTGACATAGCCTCGAAGCGTTGAAGGTATTGGTCAATCTTCTCTTTGTCCTCCTCGTAGACCGCTAAAGGAAACTTCATAGCATGGTACCCATGTCCACCTACTGGTGTTGATCCTGGGATGGAGGAACCTCCAACTGCTCCCTCAGTTTCTCCATTAGATTGACTCTTCAACTCGAGTTCCCTCATCCGGTACTCGTGCTCCCTTTTCTGTGCTTCCTGTTCAGCTTCTAATTTCCTAGCTGTTTGCTCAGCTTCAAATTTCCTAGCTGCTTGCTCAGCTTCCAATTTCCTAGCTGCTTGCTCAGCTTCCATCCTTCTCAATTCCAGCTCGGCCTTTCGATCTTCCCTTTCTGCTTGACGATACTCTCTCTCCACTTCCTGTATGTAATCCGTTAGAGAAGACCCAGCCAATCCCATTTCTTCCCCCCTTGCCTTTAATTCTAACGTGCTAAGTTTAGGGGTGGCCATTATACAGAGAGGTAAGCTAGCAGGTCTAGTACCATATAACTGCAAATTACTATACAGATATATGAACAAGTACTATAAATCTAGATATTACCACACACAGCACATTCACGCAGTGACAAGAGTAGAATCAGGACCACAGACCTATGCAGACGTGTGAAGTGTGAACAGGTAAGATATTAGTCCTAACCCCTATCCACATTCACTCTAGCTGGATTCTCCAAAATGATATCTCCCTCTTATAACTAAGGATCCCGTGTCAAAAGACCCCGTTGTCAGAAGATCCCACTGTCAAAGGTTCCTGCTTGCAGGAGATCTCGCTGTCCAAGGATTCCGTTTACGGGAGATCCCGCTGTCCAAGGATCCCGTTTACGAGAGATCCCGCTGTCCAAAGATCACGTTTACGAGAGATCCCGCTGTCCAAAGATCACGTTTACGAGAGATCCCAGCTGTCCAAATATCACGTTTACAAGCCCCCAATAATGTCGTGTCCTCCTTTAAAGTGTCGTCCCTGGAGTGAGGAGATCCGACACCCACATTATAATATTATTTTTTTTCCCCTCAATATTCTGGAGAATCCACCAGCTTCCGTCCAACACACTCCATCAGCCTATGGACACCTTTTCCTATCACTCTCACACTGTCGTACTATGCCCCCTTCTCATACTTCCCCAACGCAACATACTCAACAACTCTTGCTTCTAGAAATTAATAAAGAGTAATTTATTAAAATAAAAATGTAACGTATATGAGACGTGTATGTGAAGAAAATGTGTGACGTGTTCTATAAAGTGTGTAGACTCTGTCTCTCAGACATCAACTCAGTCAGCTGATCACAGCAAAGATAGACCACAGCACGTTACGTCAGAACAAGTACGTCTCACCCGTTGCCGGAACCATCTTGCCGGATACTGCTTTGCCTCTGTAGACCTCTGGTAATCCAATTTCATGAACATCCGAAATAGACACCGGTGGTATTAAGAGTTAATCAGGGACCGGTTGCACTCTACACAATGTCCGTTCCTAATGTTCCTAAACAAACTGCACAAGTCTTTTGCAGTGTGTACGCAGTTAGTTAGTTAGTTAGTTAGTCGACAGATCATCCTCGTTGCACATCGAACCACTCAGTTCATAAGGGCTACTTACTAATGTTAATTGTTACTGTACTGGATTGATCCTCACTCGTGTCTATCCAGCCTCACATATAATGTCATGTGTTCTATTACACGAGATTATATAACTCTAGGTAACTATTAGACTGTTCTCATTTAGTTACTACTGTCTGATGCTGTGTGGTGCATCAGTAATCATCACTATCTTTGGTGAATCAACTTCCTCCTAGCTTAAGTTACGTTTCTGTATACAACTTTATTGATTGTTGAACTGGTGTTCTTCAGAATGGGTTTTTATTCTTTCCCAAAACTTGTTGAGTTTCCTTGGATCTGGTAGGGAACCTAGGATAGAAACAACACATCTGGTGATAGTACTAGTCACTGATCCTTTCGGCTGAGTGTAAGCCTATCACCTTGCTTAATGATCTTTAGCTAACTAGACTTAGTCACAGAGCAGATTAGCTACCCACCTAGAGTCGAATCAGGCTATGACAAAGAAAAAATATCAGCAAACAGAATGCGGAACCCCGCCCACCAGGGACACCTACGGGAAGATCCCAATTATCCTTCATTACTCAATTCTCAACTAGTAAAGCTTATCAACACTTCACTAATCTATTCTAGCTAACAGAGCCAAGTATCACTTCACTACTCTAGCTAGTTTCCACTAACAGTGCTAATCATCACACTATAGTTTAACAAGGCTACTGCCTAAAGTAATTATAACGAATATATTATAATAAGGTTATACCTTAAATGGCACTCCTGCAGTCCTATCAATCATATCTACATCTGCCATTATAGGCACGTGTAAAATTAAGTCCCTAATTAACACACGGTAGATATTATTTCCACTAGGCGCTGCCGTGCCCTGGCACTCTGACTAAAGCATAATTTCAAGTCCTCCCTAGCTGGTCCCAACTCGAGTTTATATGGCAAACTACCCCAGTCAAGAACTATTTTCCTGGCTTTAGTCCAGTCAAAGTTGTCATCAATAGTTTAGATTCTCAAAACAAGCCAGCAAGTTTCTGTATACCCCCAACAACAGTTGCAAATAACCCCGTCAATCTTCTCGGTGCTCCGGAAACCAAGAATTGACATATGTACTGTCACTTCCGTGCTAAGTACTTCCGTTGTCCCTCTGATATGTTTTATGACTTGTCAAGGTGATATTTGATTCAGCGCACTCACTTCCTCCTCACTCACCACCAATTTTGTATATGGGCTGACCCCACTGCTTCCATTTGTATTCAAATGTTGACAAACTGTCACGGCGCTGTCTCCATCACCACCAAATGTTTCAAAATCCGTTAGAGATTTACACGTGCAGCTACAAATATTGTCCTGAGATTTTGACATCCGCTGTGTTTTTCCAGTTAGTAAAAATAGATGTCGCTGGCTGATCGTCCGCGTAATCAGAAAATCCTCCGTAATAATCAACCGGATAAACACACGGTTTCATTTTGTGACACGTAGACGACACCGTTTTCTTCCCCACCAACAAAACATCCATCACAAAGATACTCCATACATTTACACAATTTGGTAAAGGGAGTGGAGCCAAATTACACATAAAATCACACATAATGGGTCTCGGAAAATGGCGGAATAAAGCCGATTTTCCTCCTGACCTAACAGCCACAGACAATATTAAGGTATATGGAATCACATTTCCCAGCAACTCCAGACAGATACACGCACAAACATGGCAAAACCTCACACACAAAATCATATACATGCTACACAGATACAAGTACAAGACATCTACAATTTTCGGCAGGAGAATCATTGTCAACACTTTCATTATCCCTAAAATTATATATTTAGTTACAGTACTAGACCCTCCAAGACAGAGAATCACAGACATCAACAAACATATCAGACGTTTCATCTTTGGCAACACAATTTACTGCATACAGCATAGACACTCATACAGGACAAGAAACAAGGAGGAATAGCACTGCAATATATACACACAAAGATTCAAGCGCTGAGAATCCAACATATAGGAAACATCCTTAGTCACCCAGAACAACAGCCACTAGCACTCTACTATATAGAAATGAGACTGCAACACCTTAGGAGAATACATCTTAATACACCACACTACTTTGGAACTCTACCAGCGTTCTATAAGACATGTATACAAGCACTCCGAGGGAGTGAGCACTTACTACACCAGACAACATGCCAAATCTACAAATATCTGGTCAAACAACAAGCACCCCCACTACAAGTTAGAATTAAAAGAGGAAACACATACTACATACAAGACTACACATGTACATTTACTAATCTCCACAACCCAAACATAGCTCCCAAAGCGAAGGAAATTACATATCGTTTGATTTTTAACATGACACCTACTACCGAAAAACAAGCACACAGGTCAAAACGAATATCACCATGTCAACTCTGTAGACAAAACATACAAGAAAGAGAAGACCACATTTATTTTACATGCCCAACAGTACAGACTGCACTAGACACTTTAAGACAACTAATTGAGATATTCACCAAAAAAGAAGACAGATATGGAAAAGGCAATATTTTTAAACACAATACCAAAGACCACAGAAAATAATCACATAAGATTGTTGACTGCATTAGCAGAGTACAGGTATGTGGATAAGAAAATGACTACCGATTCCATCAGAGATGAATTTGGTGTTTCGTGGGGGACTGATGTATTGACATTCTGGCGGCGGCATTATGCACAGTGTATCTGTGCGGGATGTAGTTTGTCAAGACTCCTGTCTTCTCCACTTTTCACATTGGGCAGTGGGGAGCTTTTTGTATGATATTCACTGGCACAGGAACGGAGCATAATGGGGACGACCCGTTGCTGTGAAGTTGGAACTGCGACTAACTAACTAACTAACTAACTAAGGTATGTGGTATGGACCTGTAGAAATGCAGCAACATACAGGTTCAGAACATACAACACACATATAATACAGCACATGTTACAAAACAAAATCACACAAATATTCAAAACCACTTAGACAAAAAGGAATATACACATTTCAAATTTGTCTGTGGGGTTTGGATAAGGTGTACAAACATAGAGATACATCTAAATCTGTATTGGTTCGTGCATGCATAGATATGTCTGTACATATACGTATAAGTGGGTATGCGTGTGTGTGGGTGTGGGTGGAAATATACACATAAATGTGTATGTATATTTGGTATGTATATATCTCTGTCGGTAGTGTCTGTGTAGATGTTGTGACGAAACGATGCTTCATCTGTCTTTTGTCTACAAGGTTCCGCTCTATTTGGCGCGTCATCAGGGACTTTCCCGGGTTATTAATAGACTGGGGAAAGTCGAGGATGGTTTTCCGGCTAGAAGGTTCGCGAAGCACCTGGATTTGAGTGACCAGGGTTGCTGGGTGCACCAACAAATTCTCGTGCAGAAGAATCTAGAAATTCTAGTGCGGGGAATGAATGTTGCCCGAGAAGTTGACTTGCATCATGAAGCACTCATTCCTCGTGCGCGTTGGAACGTACGTAGGAGAAATGCGGCTGGAAGAGTCATTCACTTTCTTCATCTCGATGTGTGAGGACGCATGGCTCTGCTAGGCCGATTGTACAGCGCCTCACACACAACCAAGATGCAGCTGACTGTCGCCCATTACGGCATGCTTGCCCATTGACAGTTCTGGTAGCTGACTGGAGTCTGGTTTAGGAATTCAGGTATTTACTTTGTTAATTAATTTAACTTTGTGATTGATCACAAAACGCAATCGTTCTAAACTCATTAAATATGCGGTTGACTTTGCATCGCTAATGAGGGATGGATCGATAAGCCGGTTGAGAAACTAGGGCGGTCTACACCTGTGCGTGTCGCATTGTTTACAAGCCTGTGTAGCTTCGGTAACTGCTTGAAATGTAAGCCTGTGATATCGGCGTATTGTGTTCACCTATTATTAGCCATGTATGGTAAATAGTTGCATATACTATGTTGCTGTACTATAATAGGGCACAGTTGCTAGTGTATGATATGAACCTAACTTATGTCAGTCAGTAGCTGATGCTAGAAGAACTGTTGGGGTAGACCGGTTAGTTGTTAGGTGGAGAATTCAGAACAGTGATGTGCTTAGTGAATTCATTTGGTGGAACTGTGGAATTCTGAGAGACGGTAAGTTCTTCATTGGTGATATATATATAACAAAAGAAACACACATTACACCTTGTAAATATGCATTGCTTTGTATGAAATAAAACGTTTTTTTTTTTTTAATTTAAACTTATATAGCCAACGATAGTAGTTCGCTTGGTCTGGTCGGAGGCCGGGATGATCCTTCTCGGTCCTTTGGCTAGGATCAGACGCATTTGCTGCTGACCGTCCAGTAGTGCGCCTGGTCAGGTCGGGGGCCGGGGTGATCAAACCACCTCACATAGCTTCACCTTAAATGTGGGCCCGGTGGACCACTGTGGGCAAAAGCTCACAGTGAGACTAAGGCTCCACGCCAAAAAAGGGGGAACGCCAAACCCAATATATATATATATATATATATATATATATATATATATATATATATATATATATATATATATATATATATATATATATATATATATATATATATATAACCAACGGGTAAAATTGTCAGATACGGCACACATGTGCTTCTATCAGTTACATAAATACATATTAAAAAGATTATTTTTGACAGGCTTGTTCTTTTGGCTAACGGATTACTTTGTGCGGATAACACATTTGTGTGGTGTGTGTGGTTTATTTCAACTGGACGTGACCTGTGTTACCTGAGAACATGGACCAACCAATCTACAACTTTACATCCAGCGCGGTACACGGTAAACTACACAGTTCAGGTACCCTCGTGCTGTCTGTAACAGGGCCGGGAGCGGCAGTATAATGCAACCCGACTCTAATCGCCAGCTCTTTGTTGGGCCTAGCTGGTATCCTCGTGGGGGGCATAACGGACATTTACCGCTTCGAAATACCTACACACTGGTTTGTGAACCTAACACGGGTAGCATACAACCAAAAGTATCAAGAACTACATGGAATGAAACTGAAGGTCGCGAGTTGCTATCTTGAAATACAGATCCAGCACGTGGAAAAGGAAAAAGAGCGGGTGACCATCCACTGGTTGCCGAATACCATGAGCCGCGAGGCAGTCAAAAAGTTGGTCGGAATGGCAACAGGCGACAAAGACCCCGAAGTATTCAGACTGAAATATGGTGCGGGGAAGTGGGGTGCTTTGTGCAACCCAACTCAAGAAGTGCCGCATTATGCTAGGTTAAACATCCCTGGAATAACCAGTAACAACCACCGTATCCTCTTCACGATGCCAGGTGCAGAACAACGTGCCCAAACTTTGGTCTGGACGACCACTGGGCCAACAAGTGCCCGAGCCGAAGACCGCGGTCAAAGGCTGATGAAAACACGGTCGAAAACTTTCCACCGCTGGTAGAAGCAGAGAGACAGCAGCCGCCGACACAATCACGAGGACAAGTGGAATCCACAGCGGAAACCACAGCGCCGAAGACAACACTAATGCCCACGCCAGTTGTCAACGTCTCGCTTCACACACAGGCACTCAGCTCCTTCATACGCACTCAAAGAAAGCATATAGTAATTTCCATATTTTAATTCCAGGCGAACCTGATATCATCACACAATAAATACAGGCGGTAATTTTCATACGAATATACATATGCCGCCTTTCATAATCTAATAGCACACAATAGTTTCACAATAGTTTTCAATACTCGCTCTACTTTAAACTAGTACTCTCGCAACATTAAGCATTTGCTCAAAGAAACAAGTCCTCTCTGAAACTGTCCAAAGTCCGGTCTGACGATTCTCCACTCAACCGCTGGGCTAGTCGCACTAGACCCCGTGCCGTTGTGTGAACCTCGTGTTATCTCAGCAGTCTCGTTGTACTGTACAGTGTCCGTGCTAGTAGAGGCCACTCGGTGTACTGACATCTAGTCCGTTCAGGACAGTGTCCCGTGAACGGTGGTCCCTTTGTATCACCCGGTCTGGTCCTATCGTTACTCTGTCTAATACGCGATAGTGTCCCTTACTACGTCCTATCTCCACTTCATCTACTGTCCTGTAGATGTCCTGTCCTATGACCCTCAGGTGTCCTGACTTATGTCCTGTCTTATGACCCTCTGATGTCCTGAGTTATGCCCTGTCTTCACTCTACTGACTATACTCTAGCTGTCCTTATCTATATCTTCTATGTCGTTATCTTAGTCGTCCTAACTCTATTCTATCCCTTGTCCTCTATATGTCCTGCAGCTACCCCTCAACACCCTGACGCCAGTACCAACACCACTCGAGACTGTCAACACTAATACCTTGGCCACAAAAGACACTACAACACAAAGAACAAATCAACAAAAGGAACAAGACAGCAAAACCCAACCCAAATCCACATCACCTACCACCTTAAATACGCACCCATCCCAAACCCCGACCAAGGACATAAATTCAGATGAACGGGAGCCCATTAAAAATGACAAAGAGGATAGACAAAGATGGTTTCATTAAAGTGGTTCATAATAAGAAGCGCAATAGAGTGCAGAAAAACGCAGAAAACAACGATAGCGAAGACGATGATTCTCCAATTGCCACACCAAAATAAGTGAACAAACCGGACAGCCCCACAGTAAGGACAAATGATCAACGACAGAACATAGAGGAAGAGGACAACATATCTTTAAGACATTTATTTATCGCCACTGACACTGAAGAAGAAGAGAACTCGGGAATGTCCAAAACGCACTGAACAGCTATATGCAGCATATTTTTCTACTTCCTTTAGTAATGTCAATTGTTAAGTTGCACGCAATAAAATTTTCTTTTTAAAAAAAATATATTTGTGATGGGTGACGACATAAAAATAATATGTTTAAATATATCTGGTATACGCACAAAACAACAACACATTTGCACAATCATAGACAAATACAAACCAGATTTCATCCTGCTACAAGAGACAAATATACATTCAGATATACATGGCGCACAAATTACAACACAATTAGGACTAAGAAATGCACACTTCAGTCTGGCAGTTCAAAACATAGGTTCTGGGAACAGCCATACTACAAACATCAGATAGGTGGAATATTTAAAAACAAATCGGGATAGCCACGGTAGAATCAGCATAACACAGATAAGTAACACCTCACACACATATACCATTGTCAACTTACATGCACCACCAAATTAAAACTACCAGCCACAATTTTATGAAGAACTAGATACACTACTCACACATACATACAGAGAACAGAACATCATACTCTGTGGAGATGTCAACTACGTCTTACAGGCATTGGATATAATAGGTAGAGAAATGAAGACAAAGGTGAGGAGAATGGAAGGAGAAAGCACAACACAGTTAGAAACACTGCAAAACATTTTAGACACACACAATTTAATAGAAACATTCAGACACAAACATCAAAAATAAGCGAGAAACAACCCATACAAATAAAACACACCACACAGCAAGAAGATTAGATATGATATGTATACCTGCAACATGCCACATAGTAAACACTCGGCACCTACAAGAGACATTACAGCACACAGACCACAAAGCCAAATTAGCACACATCAGTACAAGCAACATAAACACACAGATAAACAAACGTTCACCACATTGGAAATTTAACAACACACTTCTAAAGAATGCAGAATATGAGAAATACATGGCACAACTTTTACACACTTATACTGACCACATACCGACTGATAATATCGGACAATACTGGGACCTACTGAAAAATACAATACGTAGCAGAACACAGCACCAAGCATCCATCAAACACAAAGACAGATTAAGACAGGAACAAATTATACAAACGGCCATAGAACTGACAAAACAGATGGACAACAAAGCACCACATTTAAACACACTAGAAGAACAATTAGAGCAGCACCAACAACACACATATCTAGGCACTCTCCTTAGAACAAAACTAACCACAATCACACAAGAGACCCCCAGTAAACAATATTTAGCAATTGAACAGAATGTACAACACAACAGACAAGTAGGAAAAATAATAGACATGCAAGGCAACACACAAACAGAACCAGTGCAAATAGCAGAAGCATCCAATCAATACTACACACACCTATTTACAGCAGAGACAGTAGACACACAGACACAAGACAATTTTCTAAAATACAGTAAACAGCTGTCAGATGCAGACAAAGACACACTAGACACAGAACTAACACTAGCAGACATAACACACGCACTCAGCAAAATGAAAAAAGACAAGACACCAGGACCGGACGGCTTGACTGTAAAATTCTACCAACATTTCTTTCCTATCTTAAATGACCTTCTTCTTAAAGTATATCAAGACGCCTTTGACAAAGAACAACTTACCAGACAGTTGCAACATGTCGTACATAACACTTATACCTAAAAACAACACAGACAAGACACAGATGAAAAATTACAGACCCATATCTCTACTCAACACAGACTATAAAATACTAACTAAAGCACTGACCCACAAACTGAGACCCTTTATGTCAACACTCATACACCCAGACCAACAATGCGGTGTACCACATAGAAACATTAACCAGCATACACATTTTATTAGAGACATCATCACATACACACAGGAGAAAGACTGTCAGGCCTCTCTTTTGTCCCTAGACCAGGAGAAGGCCTTTGAAAGAATTTCCCACTCCTATCTACACAAGACATTAATACAATGCTATTTAGGCCAGTACTTTGGGAGGTGGATATCGATCTTGTACCGGAATCCTGAGAGTAAGGTGTTGGTTAACCACACACACACTGCGGGCTTCCGGCTCACAAGGTCGGTGAGACAAGGATGTCCTCTTTCGCCGCTCCTATATGTGCTGGTTTTAGAACCACTACTAGAAGCAATCAGACAAGACACCAACATCACAGGGACTTGATACCAGGCGGAGTAGAGCGGAAGTTGCCAGGGACATGCACTACTGACGAGCTCAAACGAGAGCGAAACTCGAGTATAGTGCTTCCATATTGACGTGGATAGGCTTTAGGTTCATACCAGAATACGATCAGCGTTGCCAGTAGTGGGTTGTTCTCAATATTTAAATTTCAAATCCCGAAACAACCAAATAATCAATTTGATTATTGCTCACTGGATTTTAGGAGGCCTGGTGTTCCTTGCCAGTGAGAAGTCCTGATCGTTCGGGTCCACATTGATTGACGGACGTCAGTCGCGGCGATTGGGCAATCTTGAGCATAGCCTACGATGGGTAACATTGTAATATTCTGTTATGATAATTTGGCGTGTCCAGCGTGTGCCGCGTGGTTACACACCCGCTTCTCATGCCAGTGATCCGGGGCTTGTTTCCGGATCCGGTCAGGGATATGCACTACTGACGAGCTCAAACGAGAGCGAAACTCGAGTATAGTTCTTCCATATTGACGTGGATAGGCGTTAGGTTCATACCAGAATACGGTCAGCGTTGCCAGTAGTGGGTTGTGCTCAATATTTAAATATAACTTTATTGGTGGCAATCGTCCATACAGAGTAACAACATCACCGTTCCCATGTTGATGGGAGGGCCGGTGAAAAACAATCAATAATCATTTATAAATATTCAATGTTCAATGTATAGTCCGATTCCATCCATCCACTTCTATTAATGACGAATAATTATCCTGCGGCCTATCATTCGGTGAACTACATTACTTCTCTAGTTCTAACTATGTTACTTACACCAAGCTATGTGTATGCTGACGCCATGACCTCTGTCTGACAAACGACCGGCAAATTCTGATGCAGTATACTTTCCTCACTTTCTCCGTTTTAAAGCTCAATCTTCCGATCGTCCTCCTTGCTGCAGACTATGCCTCTTTCGCTTATCTTTCTAGAGTCCTAGATGTTATGTCGGCTACGCCTTTCTACTGGATCTTTGTGCTGATATTTCAGTGTTGTTATTTCTGCGCCTGTCTCCATGTCCATCCCAAAAACCTAAATGAGTTTTGTGACGTAGTACACCGTGACGTAATCTAGCAACTTGCGTATTATGTCGCTTTTTGGTTAACTCTTTCTTGTTCTGTTTGCCACAATTTCCGTATCTTATTCTACATTATCGTCCCTTGCCTCCGACGCTACATGGCAATAACGTAACGCTATCCCGTTTTGCAGGCCTGAGAGCAAGGAGGAATATTGGCAAACTTTCCATCACTTTGGCAAGCGACGAGTTCAGGTGTCAATCCTGTATCTGACCGTGCTCATGACATTACCAGAGCACACTGCTAACAACTCCGCCAGTGTGCCCGGTGTAGTAATAAAATTGGTGGGATAGGGGTTTCCCCTATCAAAGGAGAAGTAAGGTGCCTCCTTCCCTCCGCTAACCTACGGGACACCCTTGGGCAAGGTGGAGTACCCGTTTAGCCTCCCGATCAGGGTTACGTGAAGCCATGGGTGCAGGTGGTGGATGAGGTTGAAAAGCAGCCGACAGATAGTTGTGGGTTATGGTCTCCAGCTTCACGACGGTAGGCAGAGGATCTCTTTTTTTTTGAGGAAACAATGGCTACGGTTATTGACCAGTATGGTCACTGCTAAGAAGGACATCAATGGCAAAGTACCTTCTTTACAGATGCCTATAACATTATGTTTTGCGATATCATCGACATTCTCGAGGTATGGTGTCCGCCTCGAGTGTTGGAGGTCCCTGGTTCAGGCCCCGGTGAGGACCGGGATTTATTTAAAAAATCCACCTGGACTTCCAGTAATAAAATTTCCCCTGGTCTCTGGGTAGTGAGATCGGACGCCCGTGTGTATTGTTGCGCACGTAAAAAATTCCTTGGCAGTTGGAATTCGAAAAATAGTAGCCTAACGGCGCTGCCCGGGCAAAATTTCGAGTTAAAAATCTACCCAAGTATTTCAGGATCCTCGCCGATGCAACGGAGTTCGTGCATTGAGCTGAGTTTCCCCAGACTCAGGTTTGAGTTAGGAGGAAATCGGAGCACTTATGGGTTAAACCGTGTGCCGTGATGTTGATCCAACGACTAAAAAAAAAAAAAAACTGATATCATCGACATTCAGAGAAAAGGCGTAAATGGATGCTCCATAGGAGCAGCCTCGCCCGGTAGGGATAGTCATGTGCACCAGATGACTCCTCAGTCAAAATGTGTTGGGGATGTTATGTGAAGAAATTAATTGGAGAACTTGGTGACAACGGGCAAGATCGAAGGGAAGAGACCAATGGGAATACCGAGAAGTAAATACCCTGACAGAAAACGGAGCTGATCCACGACTCTGGTGATCGAGTGAAATGGCAAAACATGACCGCCCACGCTTATCGGCATGGCACATGATGGAAGGATAACATGTATGGTGACCCGGAAGTTAAGTTGTGTCACGGCTAGTGCTAGGATGTAGTTTTGTGAGTTTAGTAAACATTAACATGTCAATGTGAGGTTAAAAGCTGAAGAAAACGTTTTTATTTAGCAGCTCAGAATGATACAGTTTTTACTCATTGTCAATAAGCAAGGCAAAGTGAGAATTAGAAGGTAAATATGGCTGAATTACCTTGTTAGCTCTTAATTAGTTAATATATTATAATATTATATTACATTAATTTTTATATTTTTTGTTCCTTGAAGATTTAGTTCAAGGGTTTCGAGTTCGCTGTTCGGCTTCGGTTTCGTAACAAATCAAATGCCAGGTCCAAAATAAGTCTTAAAAGTCGAGAGGATCCACTTCATTGCACCGGGTTTAATCCCCTGTGGCTCGGTCTCTTTCCGCAGTGTGGCCTGCCGAAAGCGTCGCACACAACACGAACTCTGTAGCTCCAACGACGACCCCCAGGAGTCTCCGAGAAAATTACACTCATGAACCGAAAGACGTAGCGTCGTAGCCAGGAATCGAACCCACTCACAACCCTCGGAGCGCGAGGTAGACGGCTTGACCATTTCGCCACGGAAGACGCAATAACCACGGCCTTCATCATCAAAATCATGTTCCTTGCCGGGTGACACAGGCGATCATGTTCCTTCACAACCGTCAGGTTTCTATGTTTGAATTGTTTGTGATAAATTCTACCGATGAGCCACTTACACGTCATTCTGACAACAAATTCAATATTTGCTGTCTCCATTATCTTCAGTATCCCAGTTGTCGAAGCCCTTGCCTTCAAGATCCTCTATCTGTTCTCATATGAAACAAAGAAAGACGCTGTCCTGATGTAGACTAGGTAATCACAATGATTTATCTCAGTGACTTTACCTCCTGTAGTACCTGAGCCTCCAATAGAAAATTATGCAGCCATCAGGATATATCTTGTAAAACATACCGTACTACTCTGCATACAAATCATCATCATCCAGTGCCTTGCCAGCTGGCATAGGTGATCATGCCTCTCCACAAATTGTGATCTCCATTGGAATGGATGTTCGTGTGTTGACTCCCTTCCATGCCATGACACAAGACTGTCAAGAATGTTCTCACACTGTCTTCCTTCATCTCTCTTTCCACAAATCTTTCTGCTTGTCACAACATGTTCCACTTTTTACCTTCTCATAATCTTGCCCACAAATTATGACTGCTTCATTCTGATGTTTGTGGAAAGTTGCCTTTGCGACTTGGCTTCCCTCAACCAGATTGCTCATTTTGACAGTCCAATTAAATTTCAGCATTTTTCTATTAACCACATCTCCAAGGCATCCAGGGAATTTTGTGCCTGTTTACTAACTGTCTCCATATGTTAAAATTAATTCTATGTAACATTGCAAGGACTCTTTTAACTTTCAAAGGCAAGGACTTATTGCACAAAATGTTCTTCATTTGATAGAATGCAGTTTTTGCTTGTCCTGTTTGCATACTAATATTACAAGAAAATAAAACTGAATGTTTGTTTTATATAATAATGTTTCCATTAATTACTTGGTTAATAATGTTTTTTAAATCACATAAATTAAAGGCATACATATTCACTATTCAGTGACGTAAGTTTTTACCACTTTATAGAGTTTGTTTCCAAACCTCTTTAGCTTGCCATCCCTTTGCCTCCAAGGCCACATCAATGGCAAATCCACACCCCTTCTCCGATACCCCCATTACACCCCCACACACATACAGGTGCACACCTATCTGTTAGTAGTCAGTCTTCTACAAATTCAATACTTCGTCTACTAGATCTACTCACAGCCTTCAAGGAAGTGGTATGGCTGATCACTTTGAGAATTGCTTTAAAGCTTTCCCCTGATGGCCTCTGACATACTTTAAATAATGTCTGGAAATTTCTTTAGATAATGAGACAGGCATTGTAAGGCATAGCTGGACAAATGTGAAAATGACATTCAAGTTCTGTGTCAGTTTTTGGTATTGTTTTTGTGAATTAGCTGTACGATGAAGTTAGTAAAATATATTTTTAAAAAGATATCATTATCACGTCCCCTGCCAAATGGTGTATGCGTCCATGTTTCTCCACATATCTTGGGCACTGAAGTTCTGGATCAAAGTTATTTAAGTATGCATCCATGTCTATCATCATGTCTTTTGGTCTGCTTATTCAACCGCTGATCTTTCCAGCCATCACAATATTTGAAAAGAACATTGATGAAAGGCACGTTTCCTTGAAGAAGAGGAGGGACTGATCAGCATAAAGATGAACACATGACATTACAGACATCTTGGGCAAGAGAAGAAATGGCTAGAGATTGAGAAAACATTACAGACATGTTGGGCGTGAGAAGAAATGGATAGAGATTGAGAAAACATTACAGACATGTTGGGCGTGAGAAGAAATGGCCAGAGATTGAGAAAACATTACAGACATCTTGGGCAAGAGAAGAAATGGCTAGAGATTGAGAAAACATTACAGACATGTTGGGCGTGAGAAGAAGTGGCCAGAGATTGAGAAAACATTACAGACATGTTGGGCATGAGAAGAAATGGCAAGAGATTGAGAAAACATTACAGACATGTTGGGCGTGAGAAGACATGGCGAGAGATTGAGAAAACATTACAGACATGTTGGGCATGAGAAGAAATGGCCAGAGATTGAGAAAACATTACAGACATGTTGGGCATGAGAAGAAATGGCCAGAGATTGAGAAAACATTACAGACATGTTGGGCGTGAGAAGAAATGGATAGAGATTGAGAAAACATTACAGACATGTTGGGCGTGAGAAGAAATGGCCAGAGATTGAGAAAACATTACAGACATGTTGGGCATGAGAAGAAATGGCCAGAGATTGAGAAAACATTACAGACATGTTGGGCGTGAGAAGAAGTGGCCAGAGATTGAGAAAACATTACAGACATGTTGGGCATGAGAAGAAATGGCAAGAGATTGAGAAAACATTACAGACATGTTGGGCGTGAGAAGACATGGCGAGAGATTGAGAAAACATTACAGACATGTTGGGCATGAGAAGAAATGGCCAGAGATTGAGAAAACATTACAGACATGTTGGGCATGAGAAGAAATGGCCAGAGATTGAGAAAACATTACAGACATGTTGGGCATGAGAAGAAATGGCCAGAGATTGAGAAAACATTACAGACATGTTGGGCATGAGAAGAAATGGCCAGAGATTGAGAAAACATTACAGACATGTTGGGCGTGAGAAGAAATGGCCAGAGATTGAGAAAACATTACAGACATGTTGGGCGTGAGAAGAAATGGCTAGAGATTGAGAAACTTGTTGGTGGGCCATGATGAGAGCTGTGTTCTACATGGACCTGCTACATGATGATGGTGTATTGTGATTTAAAATATGTGGCCTGTGTTGTTACTGGTGATCTGTGTTGTTACTGGTGACCTGTGTTGCTACTGGTGACCTGTGTTGTTACTGGTGACTTGTGTTGTTACTGATGACCTGTGTTGTTACTGGTGACCTGTGTTGTTACTTGTCAAAGACCTGGCTGTCTTCGGGCCCTCACACACTTGTCTCAGACAGTTAAATTATAATGTTAGAAATAACTCCACTCGGAGACTAGCAGGAAATGCTTCCTGTACATCGTTTATTATATTACAACGTGTTAAAGAGCCATCTCACCGCATGTTCGCTCACTGCACAACTCACACCGATACGACACACTATTACAGTCGGGCAACGATTCTCACAGACCGTCAAACACTGGGTCTGTCTTCGTTGGTATATTTACATAGAACCGTTCGTCTCTCGAACAGTCATTGCATTCTCCCATCTTACAAGCATATCACAGTTATCCAATGGCTCGAATGCAGTCACACACGCCTGTCACATCCATTCGTCAAGCTCTATCGTTCTAGTCCAGCTCCCTCTGATCTCAATACGTCCATCTCCGTCCATGGTCGCACACATTCTGTCTGGACCTGTCCAGTCTTCCCCCAGTCACGTGGGTCTGGTCACAGGCTTGTATGAGCTCTAGTCAGTCGGGCCGTGTCGTCTTTGACCTGCATAGTAATCTGGCTGTCCTTGACCTCGGCTAAGTGTCTGTGGTCGCTTGTGACCCGTCTTAAATCAATGCCTATTGACTGGCTGTCACTCTGTCTTTTCTTGCGTAACTTAGGACTCTGACCTTACTGGTGATCTGTGTTGTTACTGGTGAACTGTGTTGTTACTGGTGACCTGTGTTGTTACTGATGACGTGTTGTTACTGGTGATCTGTGTTGTTACTGATGACCTGTGTTGTCACAATTGTTACTGATGATCTGTGTTGTTACTGACTGATCTATGTTGTTACTGAATACAGTTAGTCTGTGGCAGAGCTGTGGTCATGGAACTTTGCACAAATCATCATTTCTGTTTGGAGATTTGTACACTTAATAGTTGTATTTGAAAATCTTGTTCATAGCATATTAACATACAGTTCATACATAAATCCGTTGCAATTGTTTCAGAAATTATCAGCATGTTGAAAAGAATGAGCAAGAACAGAGAGATTCTGCTGTTATAAATAAATGTCTCACACGAACAAGCAAACAGGTTTATACATTTTTTCCACATGACTTTCTGTATTCTGTGGTTTATATATTATGATAGTTTATGGTGTGGGGTTAGTTAGCTATGGTGTCTGCCTTTAACTTGAAAGGTACCGGATTGATATTCTGTTGAAGAAATATCTTTTCTTCCATCCAGCCATCTGATTTGTGAAATTTAAAAAAAAGAAACTTTCCACCTCGTTCAACCTGCCTCAGTGGCATTGTGGTGGTTCATAGTACGATATAAATTGTCCTGGTTGTAGTAACAGATAGTGCTAAGAAATGACTCTCCTTGAATATCAAGAAAACAGTAACAATGATGATATCAAAGAAAAAGGTGACACCAAAATGTGAAATGGAAATAGAAGGGAAAATTCTTAACCAAGTGAATAATATTAAATACCTAGGGACATTTATAACATCAGATGGAAGGTGCACAACAGAGACTATGAACAGAATGGGGCGGGGCAAGCAAAAGCTACATTCCAGAAAATGAAGAGTATCTTATGCAATAAATCACTATCATTGAATGTAAGAAAGAGAGTGCTGAAGTGCTATATAGAACCTGTTTTGCTGTTTGGCAGTGAATCTTGGAATGTAATTGAATACATTAGCTCCCCCGATGTGTCTCCACCTTGCCGTGGTGGGGGAGCTTGCGTGTCCCATCGACCCCATTTGCTTGCCGATGGATGAAAAACTACATATCGGACAGCATATGGGATAGGGACCAGACTAAGAGAGACACAACCTGCTGCTCTGCAGGTTAGACTGAGGATAGCAGTCAAAAATTTAAATCAGGTGCACGAAGGCAGAAGTTCTTGGTCCGGACAAAACTCTTAAGGCTCCCTGTCGAGGGCTGTGGCAGCCACAAACTCTCGGATCTGAGAGCCGGGCCGATACCCACCTACCGAAAAATAGGGGCGAGATACTAAGCAAACTACATGCTCAGGTCTGATACATGTTCGAAGGCTCTCAGCTGGGGGATATGAGGGATTCCCGGATGAGAGAGCCTGGCCAGTTTCTCGTTCAGTGCTGCACGAAGGTAAGGTGCTGAGCCGGCAGCACATGTAGCCTACCTCGTGAGCGAGTACAAAAAGTCAGAAAAGTGCCCCAGTCGAAGGAAATGGTTACGAAAACTGTCTGTATCTAACTCATAGAGAGTGTAGACAAAAGTGGAAGAACGTCTCAATGACGCAAAATGGAACGCACGGCGAGCGAACCTATTGCGTGGTCCGAAGTCAAAAGCAAAAGCTTACCGAGTGGATGTCGCTCGCAGTCTGACCGCTCCTGGTGTGTGCTTGAGCGACCAGTGGCAAGCGATATGCCCAACACATGGAAGTGAGGAACTAAAGCAGCCATGAGCAGGACGTGGCAACTCCTCGGGTCAGCCCAGTCTCAGAGCAATATGTGCCGGCTCTGCAATTATGGCCTCCTTGGATAGTGAGGGAATGCCCATGGTCTGCCCCTGCCTTCCCTTGAGGGCCGACCGTGATGTCGTTGATCGTTCTATCTTGACCAGCTGAGATGAGGGCGACATCACAACAGTCTAACGTGCCTCGAAACCAGAGGAAGGCTAACCTCATTAAAAAATGCCCGCCGGAAGTCGGAAGTTTCGTCCTACGGGTGGCAAACTAAAAATTGACACTACGCAATTACGTCCGAGTGAAATGTCTCATCCGAATGTCTCTCGTGCTAGGAACAGTTCTGACTACCTAGTTTCCAAATGCCGCTCTTGTTCGGAACAGCTCTGACTAGGTAGTTTTCAGAATGTCTGTCGTGCCTGGAACAGCTCTGACGGGCGCAATGGCAAGCACATGTCCGAAAACTCGCTGAGTGGATACCGTCTGCAAACCTGTCTGGTTTGTGTGGGAATGGCCCGGGGCAAACGAAATGACCAATATATTGAAGTGAGGATTTAAAGCAGCCACGAGCAGGATTCCCTCGGTGAGCCCAGCACCAGGGCGCTATGTGTCGGCCCTGCAACTATGGAAGCAACCTTGGATGGCGGAAAATGCTATGGACTGTCCCTGCCTTCCTTTGAGGGATGACCGTTGCCTTCGACCGTTCCAACTTGGCCAGCTGGGTTGTAGATGGTACCACAAAAGTGAGAGTCTCCCAGGAATGCTACCTGGTCAAAAAAGCACACTGTAGACGGATGTGTAGGCCTACGGGTTTCGGCCCAAGGGCGCTTAACAGACACACCGCAATCACATCTGAAAAAACACTCCGGATGAACGAAAAGAAGAAGAAGAAGAAGAAGAAGAATACATTAGGAAGAACTTGGAAGCAACAGAGATATGGTTCCTGAAATGTTGCGAGTTCCTTGGACTGCCAGAGTAACTAACAACGAATGCCTGAAAGAGGCTAATGAAATTAGAACTTTATATACAACAATAAGAAAGTGACAAACAGTTTTCTTTGGTTATTTGGTCATGTGATTAGAAGAGAGGCATTGAAGAGCATCATGACGACTGGAAATATCAAGGTGAAGAGAGGCTGGAGGCCGACCAAGAGAAATTTTGCTGGTTGGATTGAGACGGTGGCATGGAGGAACATCGGCAGCAGAGTTGATCCAGAACACCAAGGATCGAGATCTGTAGAGAGTCATGAACGCCTACGCCAGCTGGCAGGGCACTTGATGATGATGACGGTTGACCCAAAAGGAATCAAAGTAATTACTAATAAACTACAAACATTCACCAATCACCAATGTGGAGAGAACTAGACAAACACCAGTGAACCAAGAGGTGAAGAAAACACCCTGGCACTGGATAGTACATACAATGAAAAACCTGAGAATATTATAACTAGAAAGATCTTTGGCTGGAATTCACAAGGCAAAGAAATAAAGGGAGACCCATAAGCATATGGAAAAGTAGAAACATAAATGTATTGTATGGGGAGAACATTGATGTTACTGCATGAGATAGCCAAGCATAGGATGGCTTGGATCTCTTGACTTTAAGTAAAGAAAGGGCCCTTTTGCATGCCTTAATGCATATTGAGTATGTTGTGCTTGCTCCATATTTTTATAGTCCAGTCAGAGCTTAATGGGCATTGTGGTCAATATTACACCAGCCACCTTTATTTTCTGTGACATTTCCTAGTATACACTTTAGTCTAGCTAGGTTGACCTGGAATCCTAGGTAAATTTTGTTAAAAATCTTCCTCGATGGTAGCTTGAACACATGCCTGGAATGCAAGTGTGTTAGCTGTTGTACTACTCTGGCTTGCCCTAAATCAGTACCAGCGGGGATAAGCTAGTGTGATAACGACAATTCTATTATGCTTGAATGACTGGTGACAGTGATTTAAAAAAAATAGAAAATAACAGAAAACTGTGAACTCAATAGAAAATTGCAGATAATTTATGATTTTCACAATGTTAATTGCTAAGAGAAGAAACAGTTATAATATAAAAGTGTTACATTTTCCACAGTGCAACTACTTCAGCCATGAAACAGTAACTGTTGTGTACAAAAAATTTAGACACCTATGTCTAATCTGTGGTGTTACAAAAGATGAGGTGGGTATATGTTTGTCAGTCTAGTAAAAGAAGACCAGACGTTTCTTATTTCCTATTTCTTATTAACTTGTATTTGACTGTAAACAATACAAGCTTTATTGAGTTAATTTGTTTTTGTGGAAATGAATATTTGTTATTTATAGGTTCAAGATAAGGTTGGTTTCAGATACAGAATTTATCATTCAATACTAATATCACAGCATGCAGGCAGAGTATGCCCATATCTGCTCCACCTCCCTCAGAAACTTTCAAAGAGATGGATACTTATGTTTCCAGTGGCCAGTTGGTTACACGTCTCTGCTTTAGCCTCTACCACAACCCTTCCTGCTGGTGCTGAATTGGATTCCTGATTCCAACAGTCGTCGCTGCAAGTAGTCATCAGTATGTTTCTCTTGCAACATATGATTGTTTATAGACCATGTCATGTCTCTTTTACAACTGCAATCTTTCCTAAGGAGGCCAACCAATCAGTCTTTTAATTTTCATGTGCACTGCCATGGCGTGCACAGTAGAGCCCTTCAGCTTTTGTAGGCATGATGATTCTGTGTTTCCACTGCTCATGCCAGAAATATTCACACAACCTTCTGCAGCATTAACTGAGAGTAAGTTATGGTGACAGATTATTGAAAGGGGGTCTCAGAAAGCTGTTTCATTTTTTATAACAAATTTCCAGAATCAGAGGGTTCTCATTTTTATGCCAAGTAGTGGAATTGAAACATGTTTCTGATTGATCTGTCTCCATACATACAGTATGCTGGTGATGGAAGGGGTTGAGGGTAGCAGTTGTTTCCATAGATCTGTTTCCATACATGCAGTGTGCTGGTGATGGAAGGGTGTAAGGTAGCAGTTGTTTCCATAGATCTGTTTCTATACATGCAGTGTGCTGGTGAGGGAAGGGGTTGAGGGTAGCAGTTTCAATAGATCTGTTTCCATACATGCAGTGTTCTGGTGAGGAAAGGAGTTGAGGGTAGCAGTTGTTTCAACAGATCTGTCTACATATATACATACAGTGTGCTGGTGTTGGAAGGGTTTAAGGTAGCAGTTGTTTCCATAGATCTGTCTCCATACATACAGTGTGCTGGTGATGGAAGGCCTTGAGGGTAGCAATTGTTTCCATAGATCTGCTGGTAAAGGTGGTGATTTATTGTTTCCTCATGCTGTTCTTTGGCTAGACACCTGCCTGCTGACCCGGTGGTCATGGGTTCAATCCACATCAAGGTGGATTCAAATTTTTAAAAATAGACATCCAGGTTGACCCAGTCTAAAATGTGTATGAGAACATTTCTTCTAAAATAACAGCGGCCGGCATTACACTGGCTACATCACCCACAGAAAGGCGATTGGTCTATAGAAATGTCTCTAGCACCATATGTCCAATGCATCTTAACCCTTTGAACCCTACGAGCCGGTACACCAGCTTCTACGTGTTTCCTGTTTACATCTCACTGTTAATCGGCAACCAGCCGACCAATAAGCATCCAGCTTACATCTAGACATGGTTAACATGTCTAGATGAAAGCTGGATGCTTATTGGACTGATAAAAAATGATCATCTAACACGACTTCAACGCTCAGACGTCACCACCGATGATGGCCTCGAAGACTGACAGTCACATTCTGCATGTGGGCTATTGTCAATAGCTACATCATACATGGAGAATTTGTGCCAGCAGTTCCTCGAAAAAGGAAGACAACCTTCCATATGTACATTGAAACACTTTGCAAACAACTTGTCGGAAATTTCCATCGCAATGAGCCAGCTACCCCTGGCCGAGTTGTGGGGGAACACATGGAAGGATGACTTCGTAATGCACAGGATGAACCGATCCAATTGCATAAATGATTTTTTTATTACTTAAAAACATTTCCTATGTTTCTTCTTGTTGTTCACCAAAGATTTTTTTCCAGAAATAATGTATTTTTCAGGTTAAAATATTGAAAAATATTATTAGTATGCCAAAAAACGTGTAATTACCCGGGAACCCCAGGGTTCAAAGGGTTAAGTCATATAAAAGATTCTTACTCTTCTGTCCATTTCAATATTGCAAATGATTTCACTCTGTTAAAGTGTTTAGGGGATGCATGTTGTGTGTGCAGTCCGTCTGGCTTTGGGGTGTTGGGCGTCATTTGCAACTGCGAGCGCTATCAAGCAAGTCACCTGAACAAGTCAAGAAGCCTGATATGGAAGAAAAAAGGGCGCGTGGCAAGAACACCAAAAGACACGTGGTATCCAAGATGTGCAGTGTGGGAGCCGACAAGACTGTCAAGAAGACAAACGTAGAGAGCCTGCCAGCAAGCTGCAAAGAACCTGAAACTACAGTAACTACTGAAGCCACTACGAGGAAGACCGTCGACAGCCCACCACAGACAAGAGCCAAGACAGCAGAGAAGAAGGAGGAGAAAGACACCAGAGTCAGAAACACTGACACAAAAAACCGTCAGATGGGTTGTCAAGCGGATTCAAGTGGAGCTGTTAGACGAACAATTCCAGAATGCAGCTGCAAGAAGAAAATCTCCACATCAAAATCTGAAGACGGAGCGGATCCTGACCTACTCAAGATCCCTACGACGCTGGCGGTGGTGACGACTGAGGGCAGCGAGATACCACACCAGGTTATAAATAAATCAGAACTACATCAGCCCGAAGGATTCATACCAGATTACTCAATGTTCCAGATGCCAGAGGGCCGGCCACAGCAGAGCAGCATGTCGCAGTAAGACGGAAATCTGCCGGTACTGCGCCGATCACCACGGCCTTCAGGAGTGTCCACTGGCCAAGCTGGACACGGACTTCCGAGCACCCAACACAAAAGAAAGTGCGCCAACAAGCATGGAGGAAGATACATGGGCTGTCCGTACCTCCAAAGACACAGAGACGTCTTAAAGATCGCCATCACTACAAAGACCCCATGTAAGGACGCAATGCGGAGGTGCGAGACAGCCACGAGCATCTCGCAAGCTGAAAGGACACAACTACAAAGCCAAATTGACAAGTTAAAGAAGCAAGTGAAGTTACTCCTAACACCGGCACAAACCAGCGACAATGAAAAACTGCTGGCTGAAATAAAGGAGATCCAGCAAAACATCAAGCAAGGAGTGGAACACATAGCCGAGATGAAGAAGGAAAATGAAGAAATGCTATGCACCATCAAAGCGGAGAGAGAGCTGCTGAAAGCTGAATTTGAAATAATCCGAAGCAAATCAGCAGAAGTCGCAGAGAAGCCGCAGGATGAAACTCAACAAAAAAGCATCGAAAAACTGATAAAGGCGATACACAAAAAAGGAGGCAAAGAGACGCAAGCTCGAGCCAAACCAAAGAACAACCAGAAACCACAAGTTAACACCAGCAGTCCAACCACGGTGACCAAGCAAGCCAAGGGGAAATCAGTATCCTGCCAGGTAGATGAATATAGCCTAGAGGAGCTTTCTGACACACCTGAAGATAATTGGAGCGAAAGCGAAGACGAAAAAGCATCAAAGGCGGAGTGGAAAAAATATCAAGCCAGGCTCTACGAGGGGCTAAGGCAAAGAGGAATAGACACAACACCATATACAAAGTCCTTCTAAGGACTGCAACCAGTCAAGCCAGGTGAGCCAGAAGCCTTCACCAACAAAGGAAACCACAAGAGGAGATGGGCACAAAGGATAGCCACCGACCGATCCCCAAGCTGACGTCACAGGCACAAACCAACATAACCAGTCCGAGATAGGACTCACTCGTAAGAGCGCACAAGACAAGAAACAGGGTTAAAACCCACATAAACCACAGATCTCAACAATAACCAAAGCTGAGGAGGCAGGTTAGACGAGACTGAATTTGGAATTTTTGTTTTGAAAATTGGAATTGGGGTGTGCAGTCTAAAGATTGTGCTCTCATCTCTGCAGTGTTGGTTTTTGACGGCGTCTCTAGGGATGGACTGTGAGATTTTTGCATAAAGGGCTCTTGCAGTTGTGGATATGTTTGGCTGTAGGGTACAAGCTCCTATTGTTGCCACTATGTCAGTGCATTCATTGCATAGAATGCCTGGTATCCATTAGAGAGTTGAGGAATGGAGTTCCTCTCAGAGGCATGACATCTGCCATGAGCATACTTGATTCCATTCATAATGTGGATGGAATGGTTTTTTACAAAATAAGCACAGGATTATATAATCTTTCTTCTTCTTCTTGGGAGAGGGTAAAAAAACTATAAGGACAGGTGTGCACTTTACACACGATAAAACCCCTCAGCAGTTGGAAATAAATGTATGATGTATGGATGAGAAACAAGGGAATCAACTAAATCAATTATTAATAAACTGCAAAAATGTATTAATTGATTTCTAGCAAAATAGAAGGACTTGAGTGGTAAGACAGAATCAATCACCAATGCTGATTTCATGGAGAGAACTAAACAAATATCAATGAATCAAGAGGTGAGGGAATGATGCTGACCTTGCAAAGGAAACATTGAGAAAACGTGATAATAATAACTTTAAAAGTCCTTCCACTGGAACCCATGGGACAAACAAAGCCATGCTACTATTGTACTTTTTTCACTACCAATTTCATTGAAGTTTTCTTTATTAAGCAAAGAGAGAGAACATTAAGTGATAAGAGCAGTTAAGATTGTCCTACTTTCAAATGCCAAATTTTTCCATGAAGCCAAGAGAATCACTACACACACAAACATGATCCCAACAATTGCTGGCTCAGTCTGTACGTCCTTGAACTAGCCACATGAACTCATCACCTTGATGAAATTGTTTTTGTGCTGTCAAGAGTAGATAACTCAGCTGCTTTGGGAGAACAACACCAACATTAGATAAGTTGGAAGCAGGTTGTTGTATAAATAATTAGGTTTGATTTATGATGGATAGATTGTTGGATGGATATTCTCTTTTCTTTCTCCTCAAGAATGAACTGGCTGTTCAAGAGTTGTTGTATGTATTCATGGATTGCCTTGGGTCCTACTTTGAAAATGTGGTGAGTATTATTTGTATGCCGGTCTCCCTGGCCGAGGGGTTAGCAGCTTTCTCCGTAACCCCGAATACTCTCATGGTTGATGTGAGCGCACGAGAATTGGAAGCAGTTCGAGTCGCGCCAGTGACTTATGAGAGTATGGAGCCTGTCACTCAGAAAGCAATGGCAAACTACTGAGCGTGATCTTGCCAAGAAATCAACAATCAGCTGAAAGATGCTGATGTTGACAGCGATGTCCTGTAAAGGATATGCAAACAAACACCCCGATATTTATGAAAGTTTAGTAACTCTTCCAGTCATTTATGGGTAGAACAATGCTGGTCTGTGCAGTGACATCTTTGTCATGACGAAATGTTCAGATGAACAGATTTCTGTTGAGAAGTATTAATTCCTCATTGATGTATGTGTCTGAAGATGGGAACAGAGACAAGAGAAATCCTGAATCGTAAAAAAGGATCCGTTTACATGCTGTCAGGCTGATTGGGCATGTGGGGCTAGACCCATATTTGTGTAGAGCAATTGGCACTTGTGAAACATTGCTACGTTTAATTATTTTATTGTGACTGCATACCCTTAATACCTATATCACCACCTGAACCCACAACTATGAAATATGGACAGAATGTATAGCTAACTATTGAAATAAGACTGTAGGTTTCTATGCACCTATAATAGCACTTATGGTGCTATTTCAATGGTTAGATATAAATTCTGTCCATATTCCTTAGTTGTGGGATCAGGTGGATGATAGACCTGGCTAATGAAGACAGTCTGTGGACTTATTTCTCATGATATTTCAAATAGCAAACACATAAGCTACAGCATTGCACACCATTGTGTGGAAACTGGTGACATGGTAGATGCAAATTATTTTTCTTTTGTAAATTAACTCTTTCTACTCCAGTTGGGTACCAGGATATGTTCTGGGAAGTACAAGTATTCAGTGCGGTACTGACCTCATCACCCATCGAGTTTTAATTGATCTATAAAAATATGGGGAATATGCCTGAAGGCATATAAAGAGGTCCTTTACTTTACTATTTACCCCAAGTTGTACCTTAAAACTTTTCTCCGTAATCTAGTATACTCTCGTATCTAACGTGACAACGGTGAGAATCAGCAGTGGTTCGAATCACGTCAGTAACTTACGGGGTATGTGAGCCGGCCGCTCAGAAAGCAATGGCAAACTACTGAGCGTAATCTTGCCAAGAAATCAACAATCAGCTGTAAGATGCTGATGTTGACAGTGATGTCCTGTAAAGGATATGCAAAACATTTTTTTTTGTACCTTAAAGTAATGTTTGGCACTAAAAGAGTGAAATTAATAAGACTACAGGACAGAAGAAATTAACAGATTAAATTGGATAGAGTGGGTTAATACAACACATATCTAAGACGAAGCAATTCAGAATATGTATGTATGCAGTAAACAATACATACACATTTTTAGAATATTGAAGAAAACTGCCCCATAAACGCTATCATGTCTCGGAAATTAGAACACTTTGGTCATATTAAGCATCACAATACTAGCCTTATCCTAGTGTGAGGAAATGCAACCTAAGAACAAAATGTCATGGCAGGGCAGACCAAGCCCTAAGCCTTGGTTGGTAGCTGGTCTAGAATCGAAGCTCCGACAGGCGGACAGTTAGAGCAGTGCTTTGCTGATCCGGCAGCTTCTGCAGCTTGTCTTGTTCCAGACATATTGGTGTCACCTTTTCTCTGGAGTAAACTAGCCAGGCCGAGCGAGGGATCATGCTGCATGGGCAACACATGGTCTCTAAATTCAGCCCAGGCTTTGTGTTATGGAGAGATAACCCTATTTTACAAACTATCGTCTGTCAAGACGGCAAGGTGCCAGTCAGTCAGTCATGAAGCATCGAAGTGGCTTAGAAAGAGCAGAGAAGAGAAGGGAAGCATGCTTCCTGGAAGAAAGGGCAGGTGTTGTCCAGCACACAGATGAACACAGGACATTGCAGACACCATGGGCAGAGGGTGCATTATGGTGGGAGACATGGCCAGAGATTAAGGAACTGTTTTGCAGGGTGTGATGACAGCAACACACTGCTAATGAACTCCTACATGATGAGGAAACAATTGAGTGAGTTGCTTAGTACAGAAAGAGATAAAGGATCACAATTTGTGACTATTAGCGTTGTTTGTCCATCAAGAATGATGATGACCATACATTTCGTCCAATGGGGTTGAAAGTATGGAGCCTTGAGTTTTAAGATGGCTGATAAGGCCTATTTTGGCTCGAAATGTCCTTTGACAATGTGGGCAAAGAATGCTTGACATTCCAGGAGGAGGATCTTCTGCAGTGGTTTTTCTGGCCAGCCTTTTTTTCACAGCTCTTGTTGTTCTGTTTGCTTCACAAGTGACTGCACCCTTGTGTAATTATGTACGCCATGAATTTTGGTCTTTGGCAGCAGTTCCCATGTATCGTGATGAATTCCAAATGCTTTTAGTGAGATCTTCAGAGTGTCATTAAAGCGTTTCCTCTTACTGCCTTGGGAGCGTTTACCACAATGCTGCTCGCCGTAAAAAATTTGTTTAGGGAGCCTGTGATCTGGCATGCGAGTTGAGTGACCAGCCCAGCGAATCTGATTGTTAATTAGTAGTGTGGATACTGGGCATGGAAGCTCTTTCTAGAACTTCAATGTCTGGGATCTTGTCTTGCCATTTAATCTTCAGTAGCTTCCTAAGGCAGACTGTGTGGAAATGGTTTAATTTCCTAGCATGTCGCTGGTAAACAGTTCAGATTTAACAAGCATATAGGAGTGTGGATAATACAACTGCTTTGTAGACTTGTAGCTTTGTTTGCAGGCTTATTCCATTTCTGTCCCACACAATCTTGTACAGTCTGCCAAAGCTGCGCTGGCCTTGGAGATTCTTAGTAGGGTATGACAAACGGCAGTGACATTTATATACGGTGGTAACAGAGCAAGAGAAAGACCCCACAAGTGATGGATCAGTGGAATAGTAGCGGCCACCTTATACACAGTCCACACAAGTGATGGATCAGTGGAATATTAGCGGCAACAAACACCACCTTATACACAGTCCACACAAGTGATGGATCAGTGGAATAGTAGCGGCAACAAACGCCACCTTATACACAGTCCACACAACTGATGGATCAGTGGAATAGTAGCGGCCACCTTATACACAGTCCACACAAGTGATGGATCAGTGGAATAGTAGCGGCCACCTTATACAGTCCACACAAGTGATGGATCAGTGGAATAGTAGCGGCCACCTTATACAGTCCCCACAAGTGATGGATCAGTGGAATAGTAGCGGCCACCTTATACAGTCCACACAAGTGATGGATCAGTGGAATAGTAGCGGCAACAAACGCCACCTTATACACAGTCCACACAAGTGATGGATCAGTGGAATAGTAGCGGCAACAAACGCCACCTTATACACAGTCCACACAAGTGATGGATCAGTGGAATAGTAGCGGCAACAAACGCCACCTTATACACAGTCCCACACAAGTGATGGATCAGTGGAATAGTAGCGGCAACAAACGCCACCTTATACACAGTCCACACAAGTGATGGATCAGTGGAATAGTAGCGGCAACAAACACCACCTTATACACAGTCCACACAAGTGATGGATCAGTGGAATAGTAGCGGCAACAAACGCCACCTTATACACAGTCCACACAAGTGATGGATCAGTGGAATAGTAGCGGCAACAAACACCACCTTATACACAGTCCACACAAGTGATGGATCAGTGGAATAGTAGCGGCAACAAACGCCACCTTATTCACAGTCCACACAAGTGATGGATCAGTGGAATAGTAGCGGCAACAAACGCCACCTTATTCACAGTCCACACAAGTGATGGATCAGTGGAATAGTAGCGGCAACAAACGCCACCTTATACACAGTCCACACAAGTGATGGATCAGTGGAATAGTAGCGGCAACAAACACCACCTTATACACAGTCCACACATGTGATGGATCAGTGGAATAGTAGCGGCAACAAACGCCACCTTATACACAGTCCACACAAGGGCCTTGTTTAATAAGCTCTTCCTAACTTGATGCAGGAAGGCATAACAGGGACAGGGGAATCCAGCAGAGAATGTCATGTTCATGCTGGGATATTTTATTCAGCTTTCAGACCAGGAAACTCAAAGTTTAGGTGAGGAAAAGATGCTGACACTGGATAGAACACAAACTGAGAAAACCTGAGGAGTGTATAAGTAGAGACTTCCTTGTCTGGAACCCACAGGATTAATGAAATAGAGAATGGAGAAGAGAATTAAAGACAGAGATGAACTCTACGGGGAGCGCTGCAGGAGATAGCAAATGTTAGGACAGTGTTGGTTGATGGCCTGTGTCCTAGCGTGGGATCAAGTGCAGAAGAAAAACTCAACGTTTAACCTGAGCGATGTTCTGCCATGAGATATTATGTCTCACTGGCTGACCTCACATATCTGACTGCAGTCTACTTCAATGTTTTTCTGGCTAAAATGTGAACAAGCTCTTCGTCAGAATTACATCTACACATCTCATTAATTTATTCTATCAAATCTAACCCATGACACTTGGGAAGGTTAACCCGGTCAACAAATTCCCGCTGAAGTTGGATGTGTCGACCTAACGGCGCAAGAACGCAGCTCTGCTGTAAACAGGCACAACGCAATCACGTCCAAACAAAACATTCAGGATGAACGCAGAAGAAGAAGAAGAGCTCATGACATCCACCTTTCATCCACCTATCTAACTCATGACATCCACCTATCTAACTCATGACATCCACCTATCGGACACATGACATCCACCTACCTAACTCATGACATCCACCTACCTGACTCATGACATCCACCTACCTGACTCATGACATCCACCTACCTGACTCATGACATCCACCTATCTGACTCATGACATCCACCTATCTGACTCATGACATCCACCTATCTGACTCATGACATCCACCTATCTGACTCATGACATCCACCTATCTGACTCATGACATCCACCTATCTGACTCATGACATCCACCTATCTGACTCATGACATCCACCTATCTGACTCATGACATCCACCTATCTGACTCATGACATCCACCTATCTGACTCATGACATCCACCTATCTGACTCATGACATCCACCTATCTGACTCATGACATCCACCTATCTGACTCATGACATCCACCTATCTGACTCATGACATCCACCTATCTGACTCATGACATCCACCTATCTGACTCATGACATCCACCTATCTGACTCATGACATCCACCTATCTGACTCATGACATCCACCTATCTGACTCATGACATCCACCTATCTGACTCATGACTCATGACATCCACCTATCTGCCTCATGTCATAAATGTACATTCTGTTCATATTTGTTTTAAACCTTTTGTTTCTCTTTTTTTTTTTTCAGTCAGAACTCGATGTATCCTTTTTCAGTACTGGTTCTGCATTCAGTTATAGAATGCACTAGAAATAAATATGAATTAATTTATCTTTAGACATTATTACCTTGAAGGAAAAGACACTATAATTACATGGATTATATTTATAGTAATCTCAGCCTCATAAAAAGAAGATGGTTCTGTCACCCTGCTACTGAGTGAGTGCGTGAGCAACACTGTGAGCTGTGAAATTTGCGTGGAATGCTTTTACATCTGTCCTGCATGTTCGGAACAATGGTTACCGGCGCTAAAGCTACGGAGTTTGTGCTTTATGTGACACTTTCGCAGGTCGCCCTGCGGTAAAAGACTGAGCCATGTGAGAAAACCCGGGTCAGTGAGGTCTTTCTGGTGACTGCTGAGTCCATCGACGATGAACTGTGGTTTTCGTGGATGAATTTTGTGTTGGCATTCTGGTGGCGGCATTATGCACAGTGTACCTGTGTGGGCTGTTGGATTGCCACGACTCCTGTCTATTCCACTTTTCACATTGGACAGTGGGGAGCATTTTGTGATATTCACTGGCACAGGAATGGAGCATAATGGGGACAACCCATTGCCGTGAAGTTGGAACCTCGACTAACTAACTCAGCCTCATAAAATGGGTAATGAATAATTTTCAGTATTTTCTGGAGATTATCCAGCAAGGAAGGAAAGTAAGAAAATGGTCAGCCAAACCTCATTATATCATAACATAGTATATGTGAAGGCTAAAATTTCACTTCCCTTTGGCAGTCTTTGTGATGACATAATTTTTACCTTTGATGTGTAGTAGTTACCACTACAGCACATTTCCTGTGTTACACCGGAGCACATAAGGGAAGTAAAGAATAGTAGCACTATAATCTACTGTGCATGTGACACAAGGCAGCTAAGGAGGGTTGGTGTAAAACTGGCTCCCTCATCCCATAGACAACTGTAGCAGCAAAATTCAACCAATCATGAACAAGTTTAGAATTGGCTGGGCGTGAGTTGGTTGAAGGCCTGTCATCATCATTAAGTGCCCTGCTAGCTGGCGTAGGCATTTATCTCTCTCTACAGATCTTGGTCTTTGGTGTTCTGGATCAACTCTGCTGATGATATTCCTCAATCTCACAGTCCAACCAGCATCATTTCTCTTGACGGCCTATGCTGCACTGGAATGTCTTGGGAAGTACAGGCAGCCAGCAGGATTCTGACCACATCACCAACGGAGTGTCCGTTTGGTCTATACAAATATGGGTCTAGCTCCATGTGTCCAATGCACCTCGGGTGTGCAAGATGGACTTTTACTGACATGACTAGGCTCCATTGGGAAATGACAGGCAGAAGAAGGCTAGAGCATGCATAGTATTACTGCAGTGATCAATCAATCAATCAGGTGCCGTCTCTACAATGAAGGCTGGCTGCAGTGGATCTCCAACACTGCCTGTCTCTCGCCTTGACTGTACATTATGTCAGACTGATGTTCGTCCATCTCTTGATGTTATCTTCCCTCTTATATCATTGTCTACCCCTTGCTCGCTTACCCTCAACCTTGCCCTCCAGTATGGTTTTTATAAGAGTATTATGTCTTTTAAAGTGACCAAAATATTTCACTTGCCTCTTTTTTATTTCTTTAATCAACTCTCTTTTTATTCCCAGTTTTTCTACAACCTCTGTATTTGATTATTTCTGTTTCCATAAAATACAAAATATTCTTCTATATATCCACATCTCCAGGGCCTCTATTTGACTTTCTAGTTGCTTGTTCAATGTCCAGGCTTCCGCTCCATACAATAGTGCTGCAGTGATACAGAACATTGATACCATGATGCACATCAATCACTGCTCTAACACCATATGTTTCTGTGGCATGTGTATATTGTTTCATTGGTTTCCTTTCCTTCATTGTTGCCCAGATAGTTTACAACATGGAGAGAGTTTACATGATACTAGATGAAATTATCGTCAATGGCAGTGTGGCATTCACCAGCAAAGAACGAGCTCTGATTCCTCTGCAGCTGCTAGATGCTGGCAGCTGAAGCCCAGCCAGTGACTACAGATGTTTCTAAATGTTGGTGTGGACATTAATTTGGTGGTATAGAAAAAGGGTTAATGGCCGCCAAACTTGTACTGGAAACTGAATTAACGCAAAATGTAACTGGGGGTTGATGAAAGGAGGTACACACACAGAGACAGGCAGACATTTCAACCAGTCTTTATCAGCAAACAAGAAACATTTTTGTTTGCATTAGATCACATTTGTCTCTAAACTATTTGTTTTTATTGTTCACTGATAAAGATTTTAGTCAAAATGTCTGCCAGTATCTATCTATGAGGGGACATCAAATGAAAACCTTAAATGTTTTTTGTTTTGTTTGGGCTGATCTATTCGGAAAGCCATCTCTGTGGCAAAGGAGTCATGGACTCAGTTCGTAATCCCGCATACTGCGCTCAAAACACAGCTGCGTTGGTATTTTATTAAATGGTATGGGTGCCGGTCGTTCAGACAGCAATGGCAAACTACTGAATGTAAAACTTGCCCAGGAACCACGAACAGCCAAAAAAATGCTGGTGTTGACTGCTACATCCATAAAGGATATGCAACTAATATTCTGAAAAAGTAAAGAACAAATGTATTATTTTTCAATGTAGTCACCACTGCATTCAATGCAAGTCCTCCAGCGCTGATAAAGTGCTTGGATACCTGTAGAAAAATCGACTCTGAGGTCACTACTCTGTGTGCCTAACCCGGTCGTGAACAATCTGTCACAAAGTCATGCCATTATGAAACTTCTTACTCCACTCGTACACTTGCTGGAATGACACGCATACATCACCATACTGGATTTTCATTCGCCGATCTATAGGTTTGACCCCTTCACTGATCAAACAATGGAAAATAGAATGCTACTCCTATTTGGTGCATGTCAAAAGTGGGGGAAGCCATCTTTAAACTGTCCTTATGACGTCACTCTGTCCATCTGCACTGTGATGTCACATGCTAAACACTCTTGACATCCTTAACAAAAATAATGGCATGGTTATTGTTATTTCTATCACACTTTTAAGGTTTTCATGTGAAGCCCCCTCGTATCTGTTTTTTTTTTGTCGACATCCCTAGTTATATTTTGAGACCGTTTGGTTTCCATTTATTTTGTGGTATATCTTGTTGCTGTTGTAGCTATTGCAGTGGCCTGCTCTTGACAGTCTAGTACTATTCTACACGGAAGAAATAATTGATGATTCAACGCGCAAGACGGCGTTTACCTGCAAAGCGTTGTGGAACGTAATGAGCACGGCAAGGCACGTAGAGTGCCCTGGTCATCCATTGCACATGTATTCGTCTCCAGTCATCTTGACTTGTCTTGTCACTGGATTCAGATGGACTCAGGCGAGAGTGTGGTTGACAAATTTTGCAACTCTTCCTCACTTTAATCCAATTCATCGCGTAAATCATTCTTCATCCAACTTCATGTTGTTTGACGAAGTTAATGACCAGCACAGCCTTTGGCAGACTACAAAAATTTGTGGGACAGAAATGGAATAAGCCTGCAAACAAAGCTGAAAGACTACATAGCAGTTGTACATAGAATACCCAAATAATACTAGGGACACGGCCAGAGTACCAACAGGAAAGTACTGCCATAACTATGATGCTGAAATTGAGGCAATCAAGATAGCAACAGAGAAATTACTAAATACCAGCCATGGTACACAACCTGTGGTGATATTGACATGCAAAATCAGTACTCGAGGCGCTCCTGTTTGGGAAATTGCCAGTACTAAGGACACTACTTTCTGAACTTAGCAGTCAGCATAAGGTCACCATACAATGGATACCATCCCACTGTGGAATACCTAGAAACGACAGAGCTGATTGATTGGCTAAGGAAGGAGCAAAAGAAGAACAGCCTGATATGCCCGTTACATACCACCAAAAGAAAAGAATGATCAAATCAGTCAAAGCCACCAAAACCTGCTCAAGATGACAACCACATTATGGACACCAGAATAAGTCATTATTCTGCGCCTCAGAACAGGACACAATAGATTACGCAACCACATGTATACAGAATTCAAGATTGGTGAATGATCCATATGCACATGTGGATTGGCGTCGCAGACAGCAGAGCGCATACTCCAAGACTGCCCAAATTTAACATGTCTAGGCAAACCTTCTGGCCTAGAGAGACGACAGTGGAAGATAAACTCTATGGACCGCTGAGTGAACTAAATAAGACAGTTAAATTCATACAAGAGATAACATTGCAGTTATAGACATATTTCAAGCGAACGAAAGAAGAAGAACTACATAGCAGTCGTATTATCCATGCTTGTGAAACCTGAACTGTTTACCAGCGACACGCCAGGAAATTCCACACAGTCTGCCTTAGGAAGCTATTGAAGATTAAATGGCAAGACAAGATCCCAGACACTGAAGTCTTAGAAAGAACTTCCATGCCCAGTATCCACACTGTACTAATGAAGAAACAAATTCGCTGGGCTGGTCACTTGACTCGCATGCCAGATGATACAGGCTCCCTAATTTTTTACAGTAAGCTGCGCTGTGGTAAACGCTCTCAAGGCGGCCAGAGGAAATGCTTTAAAGACACTCTGAAGATCTTGCTAAAAGCTTTTGGAATTCATCACAACACCTGGGAGACTGCTGCCAAAAATCAAAATTCATGGCGTACATCAAGCAGGACTGCATGAGCTGTGAAAAACAAGGCTGGACACACAAAAAACCACAGCAGGGGATCCTTCTCCTGGAAGTTAAGCATTCATTGCCCACATTGTCAAAGAACATTTCAAACCAAAAAAATAGGCCTTACCAGCCATCTTAGAACTCACGGCTCCAAACTTTCAACACCACTGGATGAAATGAATGGTCATCATCATTCTTGATGAACAAATACCAGTACTATTCGTACGAAGGTGCTGGTTTGTTGTGCTGTAGTATCTTGAGAATTAATGCATTTCACTGACATAACAAAGTGTAATGTACTTGATGAGATCTTTAATTTTTATTTATTTATTGCATGAAAGTAATGTCTACACAGGCGTGAATGTTAAGGAGGAGATACAATGTAAATAATCATCATCATAGAGTGTTTTGAAGCTTCACATTTTGCAATCTCCAACAAAATGAATGAATTCATGCGCAGACGCCCCTCCATGCCATGACACAAGACTGTCAAAAGTCTTCTCTAGTTATCTTTCCTCTATTTCTCTTTCCATAAATATTTCTAGTTGCACAACTTCATTTGTTCTGCATAAGTGATTATTAGATATATATATATTTGGAATACCCTATTGAAAACGACAATGACACAGCTTTCTTTTGCTGAATCTAATGATTTCGTAAACTGTCTTTTACTTGGGGGATTTTCATATTGTTTCTAAGGATCACTTTGACTTTTTTCATACTCCATGGCTGATCTTTTTATTGTTTCTTTTTAAAAATTAATTTGTTGTAATCTTGTCAGACAACTATGGGTTACAATGTAAATGTGACATGATAAATGTTTGCAGGACCAGCTGTAAGCATTACAACTCTCTGTGCAAAGTAGAATGTGACATGCCAGTGGTAGTGATAGATATGTAAGCCAAGACAAAGAGCTATTGTAGCTTTTACCTGGCGTGTGTGTGTGTGAGGTTATATTTCTGCATCAAAAACCTGCCATGCTACAAATAATCATTTTGTATATCCATAATTTACTACTATTGTATGCTGTGTTTAATTGGTGTATTAATCTGTGAATAAAATGTTGCTTGCATCATATCACTGAGTTGGGTGTAATCAGTTTGCCTATGTTGGTCACTTGTAGCTCCAGTTAAGCCACCCAGCCAAGAAACTAGAGCAGCATAAAATATACAAGAGAGGCAAGACAGAATGTTTTTGTATTCAGTGAAAATCTAATGTTCTGCATAACAGATTAACTTTATTATGCTTAGAGCAGCTTCAGTATAATTAGATTAATTAAAAATAGATACAACGTGAATGTAAAAATGTAATATATCACTAAAATGTTTACACTAATCACAATGTTTAAATACGAATATACGCATAGTTCATACGTTTACTTCTATTTTGACAAACCTATTGGTATTTGTATGCAAATTAACTTTTCTGTATGAAGCAATTCTACATATGTTGATAGTTACTCTGGACACAACTAAAAGATTCTATGACATGCCAATTAGGTTACAGTGTTAGTATTATTTTCTTCCGTTATGTACTTTGATACTGGTCTTCTTAGCTGTTCATGGTATTTTTGTATTCTACTAAGGGACCATAGAGCTCAGCAGGGCAGAATGGATAAGAACGCTAATTCTTACACATCCAGTGTGCTGATGCCGAGGTCGCGGGTTCAACCCCTACACCGGTCAGTTGGACTAAAGTTGACTTGGGGACATAAATTACAAGTGCCACTGAAGCCGGACTGGGTTGGCCTGATGGCGAGGGATACTGGTAATAGGGAAAGCTAATCCACATGCAAACATCAGTCCAGTGCTATAGAAGTAGTAGCACATGTGTGGACTATGCTTGAGTTCACAGTGAGCAAATCGGGGGAAAAAGGAGCCATATCTCTGAGGGTCTGGCCCAGTGATTTGGTTATCAAGCACACTAACTAGTATGGCTCATATTAGGCTCATATATATATTCATACAGACCATTAAGACCGTGAAGCCTAATATTGGCAGTTGAATGTCAATATATTTCTCTGAACTTATAAAAGAAAAACTAAAAGAAACAAAAACTAATGTCCACAGACAAAACTATGTTACCAAGCATCATAATTAACAGAAGACATTTAATATGTCAGGAACTCTTGATTCTATAATCAACACTGGGTCCTACACAGAAGAAGTTGGATGCAGACACAGCAATGCTGATGGTTAACAGTATTAAGAGTATATGGTGCAACACCAGTCAATAAATTAGAGTAACATTTGAGAACATGCATCTTTCCATTTATGCATCTTTCCACTTAAAAACATGTTTAGAACATTGTGGACCAAGAAGTAACATATTGACATCCTAGAAGACCTGAACATCACAGAAAACTGGCTCATACAGAGCATCAAGTCTCAGAAAATGTAGTAGTTTGGCCACATTAAGTGGTTTGGAAAGTACAATGCTGGAATATGGACTTCTGGTCCAATATGGTGGATAGGTGAACGATCTGTTAAGGCCTTGGATTGTTGTCTGTTTCTGGCCCTGGTTTGCTGATGCATTGTCCTCATTTGCACTTGTAGTAGATGATTCTGTTGCCCAGGTACTGAGTTGAGTGCTTGGTGCAACACTGAGATGTGGATCTCATGTGGAATGCTTGTTCGTCTATCCACACTTCAATTCTGCAAGAGCTGAACACTTTGCACACTTCAATTCTGCATAGCCATTCTCCATAATGATAGTAGGCAATCAACAACCAAGTCTTGCACTCACTTCTTCTATTGGCCTTTATCCACTCATTGGAGCATATAGGCCTTCAACCTACTCACTCCAAGTCATCCCATCCCTAGCTATCTCATGCAGTTGTGTCCACGTCCTCCCCATGATATTCATCACTCCCTAGTTCTCTTCTGTGTGTTTTATAGGTCTGCCTCATTTTTCTTTTACCTGTGGATTCCAGACAAAGATCTTTCTAGTTATATTGTTCTCAGTTTAACTGAATTTATGTCCTATCCAGCGCCGTTTCTTCACCTCTTGATTTGCTGGTGTTTGTCTAGTTTCTCCACATTGGTAATTTCATCATATAATTTTAGTCCTTTATTTTGTGCGGGCACCAGTTAATGAATGCTTGTAGTTTATTTGTAATTGTTTTTGGTTTTTCTTCATCCTGCACTCACTGTTTGGAGAATTTACAAACTTGCCCACTGGGATGAAAGCAACAATCCCCAACTCTTCAAACAAGAGTGAACAACTGACAGACATGGTTCTTCAACAAAAACATTTACTGCTACAAAACTAAAACAAAAATAATGACAACTGAAAAAAAAAACAAATATGGCAAGAGATATATTTATCAATGGAAAAGAATTATAAAATGTAAGCAGTTTTGAATATCTGGGTTCACTGCTGATACGTGAGGTAACTGTGATGACAGAAATTTGAAAAAGAACAAACAATACTCAACAAAAACTCCGTCTTCTTCTTCTGCATTCATCCAGAGTGTTTTTTTGGACGTGACTGCATTGTGCCTATGTACAGCAGAGCTGCAATACTTGCGACTGGTTGTTAAGATAATTTTTTTTTTTTTAAGTCTTTTTTAAAAGACTGGTTGTTAAGAAATACAACTGAGGAAAATGCAACATATAAAAAGGTATGGGTGTTTGGGAAAATAAAATTATAAAGTGAGATGTGCCATGGAAGCTGAAAAGAGGAAGACTACAATATAGATGAATTCAAGATGTGAAAGATTTACACATGATAGCATCAGATGAAGGATATCTGGCTTATGATGGAGATAAATATTGAAAGACTGTTATGTGTTAGCACAGGACAAGCCAGCCACTGGATGATGAGCCTAACTTCCACCAACACCGTATCTTCATATGATATTGTGTGGACATATCTGTATGATGAGCCTAACTTCCAGCAACACTGTATCTTCATACGTTATTGCGTGGACATATCTGTATGATGAGCCTAACTTCCACCAACACCATATATTCATATGGTAATGTGTGGACATATCTGTATGATGAGCCTAACTTCCACTAACAACATATCTTCATATGTTAATGTGTGGACATATCTGTATGATGAGCCTAACTTCCATCAACAACATATCTTCATATGGTATTGTGTGGACATATCTGTATGATGAGCCTAACTTCTACTAACAACATATCTTCATATGTTAATGTGTGGACATATCTGTATGATAAGCCTAACTTCCACCAACACTGTATCTTCATATGGTATTGTGTGGACATATCTGTATGATGAGCCTAACTTCCACCAACACTGTATCTTCATATGGTATTGTGTGGACATATCTGTATGATGAGCCTAACTTCCACCAACACTGTATCTTCATATGGTAATGTGTGGACATATCTGTATGATGAGCGTAACTTCCACTAACACTGTATCTTCATATGGTATTGTGTGGACATATCTGTATGATGAGCCTAACTTCCACTAACAACGTATCTTCATATGTTAATGTGTGGACATATCTGTATGATGAGCCTAACTTCCACCAACACTGTATCTTCATATGGTACTGTGTGGACATATCTGTATGATGAGCCTAACTTCCACCAACACTGTATCTTCATATGGTATTGTGTGGACATATCTGTATGATGAGCCTAACTTCCACCAACACTGTATCTTCATATGGTAATGTCTGGACATATCTGTATGATGAGCCTAACTTCCACCAACACTGTATCTTCATATGGTAATGTCTGGACATATCTGTATGATGAGCCTAACTTCCATCAACAACATATCTTCATATGGTATTGTGTGGACATATCTGTATGATGAGCCTAACTTCTACTAACAACATATCTTCATATGTTAATGTGTGGACATATCTGTATGATGAGCCTAACTTCCACCAACACTGTATCTTCATATGGTATTGTGTGGACATATCTGTATGATGAGCCTAACTTCCACCAACACTGTATCTTCATATGGTAATGTGTGGACATATCTGTATGATGAGCGTAACTTCCACTAACACTGTATCTTCATATGGTATTGTGTGGACATATCTGTATGATGAGCCTAACTTCCACTAACAACGTATCTTCATATGTTAATGTGTGGACATATCTGTATGATGAGCCTAACTTCCACCAACACTGTATCTTCATATGGTATTGTGTGGACATATCTGTATGATGAGCCTAACTTCCACCAACACTGTATCTTCATATGGTATTGTGTGGACATATCTGTATGATGAGCCTAACTTCCACCAACACTGTATCTTCATATGGTAATGTCTGGACATATCTGTATGATGAGCCTAACTTCCACCAACACTGTATCTTCATATGGTAATGTCTGGACATATCTGTATGATGAGCCTAACTTCCACCAACACTATCTTCATATGGTATTGTGTGGACATATCTGTATGATGAGCCTAACTTCCACCAACACTGTATCTTCATATGGTATTGTGTGGACATATCTGTATGATGAGCCTAACTTCCACCAACACTGTATCTTCATATGGTAATGTCTGGACATATCTGTATGATGAGCCTAACTTCCACCAACACTGTATCTTCATATGGTATTGTGTGGACATATCTGTATGATGAGCCTAACTTCCACCAACACCGTATCTTCATATGTTAATGTGTGGATATATCTGTATGATGAGCCTAACTTCCACCAACACTGTATCTTCATATGATATTGTGTGGACATATCTGTATGATGAGCCTAACTTCCACCAACACTGTATCCTCATATGGTATTGTGTGGACATATCTGTATGATGAGCCTAACTTCCACCAACACTGTATCTTCATATGATATTGTGTGGACATATTTGTATGATGAGCCTAACTTCCACCAACACTGTATCTTCATATGGTATTGTGTGGACATATCTGTATGATGAGCCTAACTTCCACCAACACTGTATCTTCATATGATATTGTGTGGACATATCTGTATGCATGACATGATCTGCATGTGAAAGTAATGTGCGGACAGTACTTCCTATACTGCACTGAACACTGGTAGAGATGAAACATGACAGGATTCATGATCAGCCATTGTTGGACTGCAGTCTTGATATGTTGTTGTCTGTTGTCATCACCGACAGTTCCCACCTGCCGGAGAAATGCCAATATTTATGTTTATATTCTTGTAATATATTTAAGGTTATCATAATGAGTTAACTGGATTAGATAATGTGACCAAAAAACAATCAACAATGAAGAGGCAGGGCAGCTGGTGAAGGATTCTTCATCTCCATACACCTTCAGATGCCAACATGAATGTATCCAAAGAAAGCAGCAGTCAATGTCAGCTTGTTTGTATTTCCATAGAGTGTGTCTTCACATGGAATGGGTGAGGCCAAAATAGTTTTCTCTGTTCTGTATTTGTTGGACATTCTTGCAACACATTTAGCTGTCATTTTACCAGCTCCACATTAAATTCCTCGGTATTTCCTATATTAGTCATTGGCATCTCCTATCTTTAGTTTATTAAACATGGTATTTCAGCCTGTAGTGTCCTGTGCAGTCTGAAGATTGTTATTTGATCTCTTTGGTAGAATTAGTATATGCATAATCTTTCTAGCGGTTTTTGCACCTTTCAATCTATTTCCACCTTACCACTGATTGGCAATAAGTGCACAAATCACTATTCCCCCACAACTCTCCATAACATATCACCAAATTAATTATCTGGTTAATAAAGAATAACTGACTAATACCTTGCCATCTTTAGAGACGATAGTTTGTAAAATGGAGTTATACCTCTCCATAGTACAAAGCTTGGGCTAAATTTAGAGACCATGTGTTGCCCATGTAGCATGATCCCTCTCTCGGCCTGCCTAGTTTACTGCAGGTTAAAGGTAACACCAATACGTCTGGAACAAGAGAAGCTGCCAGAACATTAAAGCAATGCTCTGTCCGCCTGTCAGAGCTTCGATCCTAGACCAGTTGCAGACCAAGGCTTAGGGCCTGGTCTGCCCTGCCTGACATTTAGTCTTTAGATTACATTTCCTTGCACTAGGGTAAGACTTGTACCCTTCCGATAGTGCTCCTCCGCCCAAAGCCGTTGGCACAGTGTGGGGTGTCAGGTTTAGTGAGTGCGGTTTCGGCATTAACAGAAAGCAGGTAGTACTGTCTACTGTCATATGGCTGACAGTCATATCTTACACGACCTGTCTTTTGTTAATAAAGAATACGAATAACGAAGACACAAACAATAGATTGCACGATTTATTGCCTGGCATATTTCGCTGCATCTCGTCAGGTACATACTGCAGAACTCACACAACTTACGTGAAATTAACTAGATAAATCCTTCAAGTTGAAATATACACAATTTCGCACAGTAATGTCGATTGTCTACCACGGTAATTTTAAGCTGACTAACATGTCTTTCTGTTTACACAATTCTGGCTTGCGTTGATAGATCATAATTGCTTCTGCAAATTTTAACAAGCGAGTATTTTGTGTTCTAAACAACACGCGAAATGCAGTCTCTCTGGACACAACATGGCGACTGGCAACAATGTGCTTGCCGATTGAAGACGCCGGGAGCTTCCGGTGTGTCGGCTCCTCGTGGCTATCATCTCCTGTGTGTTGTATCTTGTTGACCCATTGAGGTATGTGTTCTAACACCGAACGGAGAGACAGCTTAACAAACGGGTGTTAGAACACATACCTCAATGGGTCAACAAGATACAACACACAGGAGATGATAGCCACGAGGAGCCGACACACCGGAAGCTCCCGGCGTCTTCAATCGGCAAGCACATTGTTGCCAGTCGCCATGTTGTGTCCAGAGAGACTGCATTTCGCGTGTTGTTTAGAACACAAAATACTCGCTTGTTAAAATTTGCAGAAGCAATTATGATCTATCAACGCAAGCCAGAATTGTGTAAACAGAAAGACATGTTAGTCAGCTTAAAATTACCGTGGTAGACAATCGACATTACTGTGCGAAATTGTGTATATTTCAACTTGAAGGATTTATCTAGTTAATTTCACGTAAGTTGTGTGAGTTCTGCAGTATGTACCTGACGAGATGCAGCGAAATATGCCAGGCAATAAATCGTGCAATCTATTGTTTGTGTCTTCGTTATTCAAATTCACTACGGGAAAACATTGTTTCGAATAAAGAATACATGAATATACTATAGATAATGAATTCTCACTAATTATTTGAATAATTTGGAACAATTTATGTAAAGCAATATGGTTTAGTTTCAAATCTCAAATCTGTTGATATTAAACAGAATAAAATTTAAATATCACTATGACATTTTTGTACATTTGCTGGGAGGATTAGGTTGAGGAGCTTGCTCTGACAGTAGCTACAGTGTACATGCCATGTTTAGTTTTTTTTTTTAACCAAAACTCATTCTTTGCCTCATGGGGTTGAGTGTTGTAGGATAAGTTATGTGATAGCTTTTCCTTGCTTTCCATATCCACATGGCTCTGGACTATGTCCTAAGTTTTTGTGCACTCCACTATGTGGTACTTGAGCTAACAGCAAAGGGCATCCTAAAGGTAATCACTTATCATAGTGCACAGAAACTTAGTTAGTTAGTTAGTCCAGGTTCCAACTTCACGGCAAAGGGTCGTCCCCATTATGCTCCATTCCTGTGCCAGTGAATATCACACAAAATGCTCCCCACTGTCCAATGTGAAAAGTGGAATAGACAGGAGTCTCGGCAATCCAACAGCCCGCACAGGTACACTGTGCATAATGCCACCGCCAGAATGCCAACACAAAAGTCGTCCACGAAAACCACAGTTCATCATCGATGGTCTCGGAAGTTATCAGAAAGACCTCATTGACCCGGGTTTTCTCACATGGCTCGGTCTTTCTCCTCAGGGCGACCCGCCGAAAGTGTCGCACAAAGCATGAACTCCACAGCTTCAGCGCTGACTCCCAGGAGTCTCCTGAAAAATGCACTCGTGAACCGAAACGGCAAATCAGTCAATTCAGCAACAGCCGGTAGCCATTATTCGAACATGCAGGTCACTGTACAGGACAGATGTAAAAGCATTCCACGCAAATTTCACAGCTCACAGTGTCACCCACGCACTCACTCAGTAGCAGGGTGATGGAACCATGTACTACCAGTCCAACATGAGGAAAATGCGATTGCAAACCTTAGCCACAAGTGTAAACACACCACAGGCCTTAACGGTTCAATGCCTAACCGCCATGATGGCGACCGGAAGTGAGTGCACAGAAACATTAGGTACAAATACCTGAATATCAGTTCTTTAACTTAAAAGGGCATTAATGAAGCTAAACAAAATTAAGAGAGACACGAAATAAAATGACCTCTTGATGGGAACATAAACACATTCTGAATTTCACATCACATATGTTTGTATGAACACATTGCTGCTTCCAGCTGAACACATTTTCTCATTTGACATAAAAATGTCCAGTCCTTAAAATAATGTGCTAAAATCAGATATGCTGGCTAAAACAACACAAATACTAATTACTTTGAACATGTATGCAACACAATATCCTCTAAGGATAAATTAAAATGAGACTAATAGCGAGAGCAAAGAAAACAAACTTTAAATGATAATAAAATCAACAATGAAAAATCTTAACTAGAAATTAATACTGCAAGCCATTACATAATTTTATATAATTACTCTACGATTGGCAACCTGTTAAAGGAAATAACAAAGATTTATTAAAGAAATTAATCAAAGTTAAAAGACTAATCCAAATAAACAAAAGAATGTCAAAATATTCTACTGTGTTTCAAAAGGGGTGAGGGTAACATTACCAATATTAATTTAGTCATCTGGAATTAGTCTACATAGTATCTGGTACCTGCAACCATGAGATCAGGCTGGGTTGATCTCAGGCCTGTATATGTCCAGAAAACAAATCAGTCCTGCCAATAACAGAAACTGAATTAAAAACCAGTGCATCAACTAAACCTAACTACAATATGATTGTGAACAAATGCTGTGAAATATCTACAAACATTCAAAAGTTTTACCTCAGATCGTGAGGCAGATAACTGCGATCTAGTTTGTGCTCAATAATGACCATCAATGCAAGTGTCTTCAGTGTTGGGGCTGCAAAGATAATTTCATTTACCATTAAACATTATTAATTTATGTTTTTGTATCAGAAATACAGAAAAATAAAGATTAAGAACAGGCTTGGAAAATACATACTCAACATGAAAAATATGCAAAAATCAGAGATGTTAACATAAGAAATATGAATAAACTAGCAAGCAAAGGCTTTCAATGTACACCTCAACGTCAAATGTACAAAAGTGTGAATAACAAGGCCATGAAAAAGGACAAAATAGAAGAAGTGTGGAGAATATGATTGACAAAAATGTAAGTATACATTTTAGAAGAAAGATAGATGAATATCTTTCACCTTTGTAATATTATGTCAACATGAAAGGTTAGGATCAATCATAAATAGATTTAACAAATGAATATGACACTGTACAGTGTCAGGTCTTAGTCAGATATGACAGAGCTACCGTATGACAGTAGATGGTACTACCTGCTTTCTGTTAGCGCAGAATGTTGGGCGGCGCTTACCAAACTCGACACCCCACATTGTGCCAACTGCTTCGGGCGGAGGTGCGCAACTGGGAGGGTACAAGCCTTATCCTGGTGCGAGGAAATGCAACCTAAAGACAAAATGTCATGGCAGGGCAGACCAGACCTTAAGCCTTGGTTGGCAGCTGGTCTAGGATTGAAGCTCTGACAGGCAGACAATTAGAGCACTGCTTTGCTGATCCGGTAGCTTCTGCAGCTTGTCTTGTTCCAGATGTATTGGTGTTACCTTTCCTCTGGAGGCCGAGAGAGGGACCATGCTGCATGGAGTAACACATGGTCTCTATATTTTAGCAGTCTTTGTGCTATGGAGAGGTATAACTCCGTCACTCGTCTTAACTGGTCTTGGAATCAAAGCGAGAGGTAGCAGTTACGGGTTATAAATCCTTGTCAAATAGCATAGACATGGGGCACTACAGATAGCCTCTGATGGTGGGAGACTTCTACAGGTGTCACTGATCAGCTACCGCCCGCTCAAGCTGGGTAGCCCCCCAGTCAATTGGGTGTTGATCCGCCACAGCCAAAATATTGGCTATGTGCAAGCCACTATACTGTCATACTTCCAATGATAAGCAAGTGTACAAGCCACTATACTGTCATACTTCCAATGATAAGCAAGTGTACAAGCCACTATACTATTATACTCCCAATGATAAGCAAGTGTGCAAGATATAATACAATAACAAGCAATTACACTAAGCATTATAATATACTCTTAATGATAAGTAAGTGTACAAGCCACTATACTATGTATCATATCTCCAATGATAAGTAAGTGTATAAACCACTATACTATGTACCATATCTCCAATGATAAGTAAGTGTACAAGCCACTATACTATGTATCATATCTCCAATGATAAGTAAGTGTACAAGCCACTATACTATGTATCATATCTCCAATGATAAGTAAGTGTACAAGCCACTATACTATGTATCATATCTCCAATGATAAGTAAGTGTACAAGCCACTATACTATGTATCATATCTCCAATGATAAGTAAGTGTACAAGCCACTATACTATGTATCATATCTCCAATGATAAGTAAGTGTATAAGCCACTATACTATGTATCATATCTCCAATAATAAGTAAGTGTACAAACTACTATACTATGTATAATAATGATTAGCGAGTGTACAAGCCACCTTTATATCACACTCTAATGACCAGGTGCCATCTCCACAAATAAGCTTGGCTGCAATGGATCTCCAACACTGTCTCTCCGCCTTGACTTTACATTCTGTCACACTGCTGTTCTTGCATCTCTTAATGTTATCTTCCCACTTATATCGTTTTTCGACCTCTTGCTCACTTGCCCTCAACCTTACCCTCCAGAATGGTTTTTATAAGAGTGTTATTTCTCCAATATAATCTCCAATGATAAGTAAGTGCACATGCCACTACACTATCATATCTCCAATGATAAGCAAGTGCACATGCCACTACACTATCATATCTCCAATGATAAGTAAGTGCACATGCCACTACACTATCATATCTCCAATGATAAGGAAGTGCACAAGCCACTGTACTATCATATCTCCAATGATAAGTAAGTGTACAAGCCACTATACTATGTATCATCCTCCCATTATAAGCAAGTGCACACACCAATAATTTACCATGATACTGTTGACAAACAAATGTACACACCAATAATTTACCATGATACTGTTGACAAACAAATGTACACACCAATAATTTACCATGATACTGTTGACAAACACATGTACACACCAATAATTTACCATGATACTGTTGACAAACAAATGTACACACCAATAATTTACCATGATACTGTTGACAAACAAATGTACACACCAATAATTTACCATGATACTGTTGACAAACAATGTACACACCAATAATTTACCATGATACTGTTGACAAACAAATGTACACACCAATAATTTACCATGATACTGTTGACAAACAAATGTACACACCAATAATTTACCATGATACTGTTGACAAACACATGTACACACCATTATTTTACCATGATACTGTTGACAAACAAGTGCACAAGCCACAAATTTACCATGCAACTGTTGACAAATAAGTGCACAAGCACCTAATTTACTATGATACAGTTAACAAGCAAGTGCACAAGCACCTAATTTACCATGATACAGTTAACAAGCAAGTGCACAAGCACCTAATTTACTATGATACAGTTAACAAGCAAGTGCACAAGCACCTAATTTACCATGATACAGTTAACAAACAAGTGCACAAGCACCTAATTTACCATGATACAGTAGACAAGCAAGTGCACAAGCACCTAATTTATCATGATACAGTAGGTAAGCAAGTGCACAAGCACCTAATTTACCATGATACAGCAGACAAGCAAGTGCAAAAGCACCTAATTTACCATGATACAGTAGATAAGCAAGTGCACAAGTACCTAATTTAACATGATACAGTAGATAAGCAAGTGCACAAGCACCTAATTTACCATGATACAGTAGATAAGCAAGTGCACAAGCACCTAATTTACCATGATACAGTAGATAAGCAAGTGCACAAGCACCTAATTTACCATGATACAGTAGATAAGCAAGTGCACAAGCACCTAATTTACCATGATACAGTAGATAAGCAAGTGCACAAGCACCTAATTTACCATGATACAGTAGATAAGCAAGTGCACAAGTACCTAATTTACCATGGTACAGTAGATAAGCAAGTGCACAAGCACCTAATTTACCATGATACAGTAGATAAGCAAGTGCACAAGCACCTAATTTACCATGATACAGTTAACAAGCAAGTGCAAAAGCACCTAATTTACCATGATACAGTAGATAAGCAAGTGCACAAGTACCTAATTTACCATGATACAGTAGATAAGCAAGTGCACAAGCACCTAATTTACCATGATACAGTAGATAAGCAAGTGCACAAGCACCTAATTTATCATGATACAGTAGATAAGCAAGTGCACAAGCACCTAATTTACCATGATACCGTAGATAAGCAAGTGCACAAGTACCTAATTTACCATGATACAGTAGATAAGCAAGTGCACAAGCACCTAATTTACCATGATACAGTAGATAAGCAAGTGCACAAGTACCTAATTTACCATGATACAGTAGATAAGCAAGTACACAAGTACCTAATTTACCATGATACAGTAGATAAGCAAGTGCACAAGTACCTAATTTACCATGATACAGTAGATAAGCAAGTGCACAAGCACCTAATTTACCATGATACTGCTATCAAAAGCGGCTGGCCGAGTGGCTAGAATGCCGGATTCACCTTCAGGAGACCCGGGTTCAAATCCTCGGTAAGGTGTGGATTTGTTTCTGTCGGGGGCAAAAAGAAAATCCTAACCTGCACAGTTTGCGGCGACTGCACTAGCCAGGAGGCCTTAATTCCTCAGGCTCAAGACCCCCTTGCCATACACCGCAAGGTACTATATAGGCTTTTTTTTAACTTATCAATCAAGTGCACAGTCACCCAATTTACCATGACACTGTTGACAAACAAATGCACGAGCACCTAATTTACCCTGATACTATTGATAAGCAAGCACACTAAATCAATAAGGAATAAAGGACCACTTTGTATCTCCTTGACACTACTGGGTAAATGTTCCTATCTAATATTTTACAGATCAATCACCACCTGAGTGGTGATGTGGCAAATTTCATGCTGGCAGCTTTACCCCCAAGAAATGTCCTGTTACCCAGTTCAGGTTAGGTCGATCTAGGAGCTCAGACCAATTTTACGAATAAAACCCCATGTAAATTTGAATCCTTCACCACTGGGCCGGCAGTCGAGAGTGCTAGGACTAAACTGCTGCAGCTCCCAAGGGAGTACTCAACAAGAAATATTGGCATAACTGTGAATCAATATGTATGATGTTAATATTTAGTTGCATATCCTTTATAGGATGTCGCAGTCAGCCCCAGCATTTTTTGGCTGTTCATGATCTCTTGGCAAGTTTACGTTCAGTAGTTTGCCATTGCTTTCTGATGGTCCGGCACTCATACAATTTTATAAACAACACCAACGCATGGCGGTCTGCTGCCAAATCGACTGCAGCAGTGTTTCGAACATGGTATGTGAGACTACGAACTGCATCCGTAACCCCTTCGCCAGGGAAATTCTATTACATTTAAATAAAGCTGATTGTTTTCCAGAAGATTTATGCACCTGTATGATGTGAAAATATATAATAGTCACCAAGATCTAGGGAGTAGGGGTAGTGTAGCATCTGGATACTGGCTTGCCTTACAACTGGACTTGGGTTTAATCTGCATCACGGCAGTTTCAAATGTATAAAATGGCCTGGCCTCCCTGTGTGATCCGACATAAAATGAGTGCCAGGAAATGTCTTGGCAAGTAAAGGCAACCAGCGAGATACTGACCACATCACCCACTGATTGCCGTTTGGGCTACACAAATATGGCTCTAGCTCCATATGCCCTAAGCTCCTTAGCCACATAAAAGGGACCTTTACTTGACTTACCCAAATCCAGAATATATAAGTCTGATCTGTCAATGAGATTTGAGTCTGACTGCTGAGGTGAATTTGATCTGTCGAATACATCTCTGGGACTGGTTCCACCAAAGAAAAATACTTTACTTCCACCACACATGCACACTGACGTCTTCGGGGGGTTGGGCAGATGCCTGGTGGATTTAGCTTACACCACGCCATCGTAGCTGGAAGTTTAATCAAAAAACTGTTTGTGAAAATTAAATGTAAGTAGATTAAAAGTATGATTATGGGTCAAGACAAAACAGTCACAAACTTTCTGCTCAAGGCAGATAATTCATTTATGCAGCACAGTGGTTTTGGCCCATGCACCCCTTCACCATATGTTCAGAATGTCACCCCCCCCCCCCCCCCCTTTTCATATTTCCTCCCTTTAAATCTTTCTCTCCCCCTCCCCTCCCCCTTACACAGTACGCGTAAAAATAGAAGCTAAATTTAATAACACATACTAGAAAAAGTCTAGATGTCTACATAAAATGTGATTTGCTGGTCTACTTACGTTATAAAATGAATTTCAGAAGGGCGAGAAGTACAGAACTGTAAAGTATGGAGGGAAAAACAATATCAAGTAACCGGTTCTTGTATTAACGCGATCTTGAAATAATCTTAAACCACCCCATCCCCCCCCCCCCCACGGAAACCCTAAAATTCCCCCCTGTGGAGGGCGAGAGAGGGGAGGGGGGGGAATTCCCTACTGATTGAGAACCACTGATGTTGCAGGTTCTTTGAAGAATGTCGGTCTGAACATCAGAAAGGCCTTGATCTTTTGCGAGTTCCTCTGCTTCATGCATTTTCATGCCCATTATGTCTTTGATGTCCTGTATCCACCTTCATGCTAGTTGACCCCTGATTTAGCAACCAGGTCTCCAGGTCTTCCATTACTGTTCTTTCTAAGGTACTGTGATGTTAAATGAGGCCAAAGTATTTCAGTTTCTGCCCCACATCTGAATGCTGCCACAAATGACAACTGCCTCTTCCTGATGTTTCAGATAATGTCCTTAAAAATGTGACTTTCAAGTGTGTGCGGGTTTGAGCCATTGGCTCTTGATACTGTTTAACCTCTGCACTGCTCTGGCCAGTTTCTTCCTGACTTCATGTGAACTGTCCCCAGTGTTGTTAATTACGGAGCCGAGATATTCAAATCTTGTGACAATTTCAGTTTCTTCATTGTTGGTTGTAACTGTGGTTGACATGTAGTTCTGTTGTGGACATTATTTTGGTTAGTACAGAAAAAGATATGTAAGAATTTTGCAAGAACCAAGTGATGACTGAATTTACAACCATGGTCAGACTTCGAGAACAGCAAGTTAATAGAGGTGTGCTCAGACAAGAACACTATGCAGGAAGCCAAAGAAGATTAATAAACCAACACAGAACTGGTGTCATGAGCCATTAAACACTGCAGGATTTACTGAGGTGAAACAAGCACTTATGTATGAATGGTTTGATGTTCAATAAGGATGATCTGTCAACTGACTAACAGAAAAAGATTTTTATCTTCAGTGTCTTGTGACAGACAGGATTAACTGTTTTAATCCCTTGATCTTTTTTTAATGCAGAGAGTACAATACCATTTCATATATCTAGTGTTCCACATTGTTCAGCATAGGACTGATGTCATAATACTATCCAATAAAAGACAAACTTTGTCATATTATTGTCCAGAGTAGAGATATATGCTATAATAATAATAATAATAATAATAATAATCATCATCATCATCATTTTCAGTGTAAAAAAAAAGACAACACTGCCCCATGCTGGTAGATGGTTTTACCATACAGCTGTAGGAAGAGACATTATCATTTTGTCTAGTGTCATCATCATCATGTACCATGCCGATAAGCGTGGGTGGTCATGTTTCGCCATCTCACATGGTCACTTGAGTCGTGGATCAGTTCTGTGTTCTTGTCCCAACCATACCATATGGCCAAGCCATCCAGGTATTTACTTCTCTGTCTTCCCCTTGTTTTTTTTTTACCCTCAATTTTGCCACTTGTCACCAAGTTCTCCAATTTATTTCTTCACATAACGTGCCCAAAAAATTTTGGCTGTCTACGTCTAATTTCTCTAATCAGTGTACGATTTTCATTGTTTCTTGTAGAACTTGGTCATTGGTTTTCTGTCTGTCTATGATATTCTTTGAATTTTCCTCAGAAACCACATTTTCACAGCCATTAGATGTTTTTCAGTTTGTCTGCTCATTGTCCATGTTTCACATCCATACAAAATTACAGGTTCTATGTAGCACTTCAACAATGTTTTTCTTGTTGCAAATGACATCTTCTTATTGGTCAGTATGTTCTCCATCTTGCAATAGGCTACCTTCGCCATGGTGATTCTTGTTCTAATCTCTTCAAGGCACCTCCCATCAGATGTTATGACTGTTCCGAGATAATTGTACCGATTCACTTATTTAAGAATAATCCAATTTACCTGTAAATTGTTTTGCATATCCTTTACAGGACATTGCTGTCAACATCAGCATCTTTCAGCTCATTGTTGATTTCTTGGCATGATTACGCTCAGTAGTTTGCCATTGCTTTCTGAGTGGCCGGCTCACATACCCCGTAAGTTACCGACGCGATTCGAACCACTGCTGATTCTCACCGTCGTCACGTTACTTACGAGAGTATACGAGATTATGGAGAAAAGTTGCTAACCTCTAGGCCAGGAAGCCAGCATACCTGTATATTACACTGTGGTATTTCTTTCTTCCCTGTGACGACCATAATCTGTGTCTCTTTACAATTTAATTTTAACCCTAATTGTTCACTGTGTGCAACAACCGCATCTACTACATGTTGCAGATCCTGCTCATTGTCTGCAATAAATACTGTATCATCCAATGTTATTGCTGTTATGTTCCCCCATGGTGGTTCCTCTCATGTCTTCTAAGTTTCTAAAAATATTTTCACCGTACTGAGAAAACAGATCTGGAGACATTACACACATCCCTGTCGTACATCAGTGAAAATAAAGATTGTTCGTTCATTCGCTCTCTCTTAATAGGATGATATTGACCTACTTCATTATCAATTTTTATGGCAGCTTGTTGTTTCCATTATATGGTTTTACAAGTTTAAGGTTTTTACTATCAATTTGTAGATCTGTAAGCATCATCCCTGGCCAAGGGGTTAATGACGTTGTTCGTAATCCTGTATATTCACATGGGGAAAACACCTGCATGAGATTCGACAGTGGATCGCGCCGCGCTGTTAACTTACAGGGGTATGTGAGCCGGTCGTTCAGAAAGCAATCGCAAACTACTGAACGTAAAACTTGCTAAGTACGTCAACAGCAGCTGAAAAATGCTGTTGTTGACCGCAACGTCCTGTAAGACATATTTTGTTACAATATTGTCCCATGTAAGTGCATTTCTTTTTCACAATTTTGTCCAGATCTTGGCTTTTTAAATTCTTCTTCTTCTTCGTTCATCCGGAGTTTTTTTTCCGGATGTGATTGCGTTGTGCCTGTTTACAGCAGAGCTGCGTTCTTGCGCCGGTAGGCCGACACATCCGACTTCTACGGGCATTTGTTGACCGGGTTAACCTTCCCGGGGGGCTTTTTAAATTCTTATTTTAATATCTCTGTTTCCCTATCTTTGTCTACATTGCTACCCAGATAGGTGTATGATTCTACCACTTGAAGTGAGGTTTCACCAAGGAAGATTGGGTTATCATTCGCTTGGTTTATTCTCATGATCTTTGTCTTTCTTGTATGAATTTTTAGACCTATCTGTTGTTGATATTGTAATGTCCCGTCAAGTATCTTTAGTTTATCCAACATCTGATTTAATGTATGGGACAGGAAGGCTATATCATCAGCAAAGTCCAGGTCATCAAGCTGCCCTCTCAGATTCCAATGAATTCTATTTCTGGCAGTTGTATTATTTTCTTCATAATCCAGTCTGTAGACTGTAGGCAATAAGAATAATAAAGTGTACAAAAGGTTCCCTGTGCATTTCTGTTCTTATTTCAAATGTACCTGATAGTTTACCCTGTGAAGAACTCTACATTTCATGTCATTATATTTCACCCACATGAGATCACTCATTTTCTCTGGGATCCCATAATGTCTCATCAATTTCCAAAGGGATCAATGCTACTGAAGACCTCTTCATTGCGGGATAAAGCTTGTGAACATTATTTTATCTTCAAGATTAAATATTGAATTTTGAATTTCTAAATGGGCTTAATTAAAATTGAATAATATATGTGAGATAGAGAGAGTTAAGATGGTACAGTGGTTAGTTCACTAGCTTGCTGACTTAAATCCTTGCAGTGGCAGAATTATTCTGTTTTAACCTACATGACTAAGTCGTTGATGGAGCATAAACAATTGTTACCAGATAATTTTAACAACCTTCGCCAAACTGACTGGGAAGGAAAAATGAGGAAAGGAACTGGCCACCCTACCTCATTCTTAGTCTAGTATATGCGAAGTCTAACACTTCACAACCCAGTGGCAGAACCTGCCTTGGGACTACCTTTACATTTTTTGCGAGCTAAAACAGTATGCAAATGAGCAACGAGGTAAAAGTGTGAACATAATTTTATCATCCAGATCAAAGTATTCATATTTGAACTTTTACATCAGAATAATTTTAATCCAATATCATATATGAGCTAGAACCATGTGCAGGAGAGTTCCACAGATATATAACACTTGTGAATATAATTTTATCTTCATGATTAAGAGGATTAATTTGTTTAATGTCATCAGTATCTTTAGAATGAAATCTTACATTAATTGGGTTCCACGTTGTTAAGGCACCGCTCCCATGCTTACAAAGTCATATACTTAGAACATTCTCCTTCTTCAACATCCTTTCTCTTCAAAGGAGTATATGGCTTCAAACATCCCATGCCAAATGTTAACATGTACAACTTTTACCAATTGTTTTTTTAAATCTTATTTGAGAAGATCTGGTATCCCAACTCACTTTCAAGAGATGATGTCAAAATGTGACATCATTAGAAAATATGCTGGGTGCTAACCTGGTAAATTCTGAACCAGAGTCAACAGTTAAGCCTCTCAGTCTAACTACCCTCTGGGAACCACAGATTTAGATTCTATAGTATACCCATGTTTTTGCTTCAAGTCTTGCTATTTTGACTCAGGGAACTAAAGAATACAAATCTTCCATGACACAACTATATAACTAACTGGCTTCAACATCATCTTCCATTTTTGCAGATAAGCACCGTGAAAATTATGATGTGTGCGCTGTTTGTCCTCCAGCCAGTGGCAGAGAGCGGCTAGAAAATCTGGCTGACACTCAGTACACCAAGGAAAGGCCAGACGGCCAAATAATCAGACTGCAACTGGTACCATTAGTGTTGGGACTTGTCGCTGGTTGTTGAAGATGAGGACAGAGTGCTTATGGGAATGTCCCAGGTGATGTGATGTTGGTTCCTGACTCAACTTGATGTCATGGCATCCGTTTGACTATAATGTCTTTGATGTCATGAACTCATTTCCTTCCCAGGCGCCCTCTTGCTCTCTTATCAGATCTACCTTGGTGTGGTGCCAGTGCTGATAACTAATGGTGTTGTATTCTAATGAGATGGCCACACCATTTGATCTTCTACCTTTCGCTGTATATAGCACACAGTGCTGGTTTCATTACAGTTAGACAGTATGTTGTTGACACAAGAATTGCTCCTTCGACTCAAGGAAGAAAAGAATACAAATCATTCACGACACAACTATATAACTGGTTTTATACAAGTTGGATATATGTAAGTAAATAAACCACTTACTGGGGTCAAGCTGGTGAAGATCATTGTAGTGGCACTCTAACTTTCCATTATAGCCTCCAAACACATAGATTAATCCTTTGTATTCAACTGCAAATATCATAAGCTTGTAGAATTGTAGCATCATGTGTGGGATAATCAGCAAATGATTTATTTGATACATCAGTTATCAAATGGTATGTAAATAGTTCTCCACTCCTTCTTCCTTCTCTTTTCTCCTTCTTCTTATCTGCACTTCTTCAGTCACTGATAGTCTGTCTCTAAGTAGATCCTACTAATTATTTCATTCAGCTCATTCTCGGCTTTACTGTTTGTTATTATATATCTACTTGGATAACTAAACAGTTAGTACTGCCCATGCAAATGTTTGTAAACTCAGTGCATGTCATTTGAGAAATGATCAGTCTACAGAAAACAAAATTGTTTATGAAAATTGAGCCATCTATGGAAACTTGAAAAACTATCACCTGAGAAACTTTTACTTAGCACAAATTGCCCCTGAAGTTTTGATTTGATTTGTAAAGGATCATTTTCATTGCATGCAGATATCTTCATTAGTGCTCTAGTCTCCTCCCATAGATCACAGACTGAACACAATCTCTTTGAAAAACATGCAAGATGCACTAAATCATAACTATCAAAATACACTTCCATCAATAATGCACTATCACAAACCTGAGTTGCATTTAAAATGTTCAATACACATTGAGTATGGCATTTTAATGATAGAAAGATGTACATGTATACAGCAGAGAGAAACAGCAGCCTGAGCAACTCCGTTAAAACCAAAGTGGAGCAAACAGAGCAGAGCTGGAACCACAGCTTCTTCTTCTTCTTCTTCTTCTTCTTCTTCTTCTTGTTCTGGTTCTTCTTCTTCTTCTGCATTCATCCAGAATATTTTTTGGACATAATTGCGTTGTGCCTGTTTACAGCAAAGCTGCGATATTTGCACCTTTCGGCCGACACATCCAACTTCTGTGGGCATTTATTGACCAGGTTAACCTTCCCAGGGAAACCACAGCAACTCTGCTGACACTCAAATCCGAGCTGCAGAAGGGTACAGAAGACTCAAGGACCCCTTTACACATCTTAAGACACATTGGCTATATGGTGCTAGACCCATATTCTATAGACCAATCAGCTCTCGGTGGGTGATGTGGTCTGTATGAAGCCAGACTAATTAACTTTCCTAGACATTTCTTTGCACCCATCTCAGGCTGGTTCATCCTGAAAGCCATGTCAATTTTAAACATCGGAATCCACTCTGATGCGGATTGAACCCATAACCACTAGGCAGGGAGTCTCCATGGCGAAATGGTCAAGCCGTCTGACTTGGGCTCAGAAGGATATGGGTTTGATTCCGGGCCGCATTCTTCACTTCACGAATGCATTTTTTCAGAGACTCCTGGGGGTCATCACTGGAGCTATGAAGTTTGTGCTTTGTGTGACGCTTTCCGCGCTGCAGAAAGAGACTGAGCCATATGGGATAAAAACCCGGTGCAATTAAGTCGACCCTTTCGACTTTTAAGCGACCACTAGGCAAACAGGCAAGCATCTAGCACCATGCTACCACAGCTTCTTGCAGTGGAGTACCCTTAAAATATCCCTGTTCCAAATACGGTCAATAATACTAATCCTCTTAGAGAAACTAATAAGAATATTGCAAAACTGTACACAAAATTGACCACAGACAACTTACAAGCTGAATGACTCCGCCTTCCCTCAGGTGCAGCCTGTGGGATCAGCGAAGACTGCAACCATGTGTTAGAGCTGGTATCAAATGCATGGACTTTATTACAGTAGAATTCACTGTTTGTGAACCGGTCACCACTCACGTCTCCACGACCACCAAATATGTACATGATGTTTCCAATAGCTGTTGCAGTATGAAAGTCCCTCCACCGGGCGGGTTTACCCTAGGAAGTAACAACAATCAAATACAGTATACCCATGCAGATGCTGTTAAATGGGAGTGAGGTGATAGGTCTTAACATATACTAGATAACACCATTATGAGATGAGGTGACCAACTCATTTCCTCACTACCTTTCTTTACCTAAAGAAACTGGTGATGTCCAATTAATAAGGATAGGAACCCGGAGACATAATTCGTTGAAAAAAAAATCTCCCTGAAGAAGTTCAAACCCCCAAACTAGTCTTGATAAACCAATGCACTAGTCATTAAGTTAATACTGCACCACTGCAAAATAAACAATATACAAACCTCTTTAACAGTGGTAGGATGTAAACTTGATAAATTATAGTATACCCATGCAGATACTGTCCAGTCTCCACAATGTTCTGCCGTGACTCTCTTCTCATTACATGACCAAAGAACACTGCTTATCGCTTTCTTATAGTTTGGTATACAATTCTGCTTTCATTAGCCACATGGTATGTGATGGTTTATTGGTCACCTGATATATGATGGTTCATTAGCCACTTGATATATAATGGTTTAGGAACCTCTAGATATATGATAGAAAGTCAGATTTTAGATATGACTGAGCTACCGTATGACAGGACTCAGGCAACCAGAACACAAATGCACTGGACATAAGAGTAAAAGCTCACAGTCTTCCAGAGGATACACCAGACAAGCAAATTATAGTCTCCTTCTTACACATTTCTACTGTTCCCTCTAGTTTAGTCTTCAGCAGACTCTTTGTATGTGTTCAAAATATTTTATTTTTCAGGCTCTGATCTATTAATTCTTTTTTCATTTGCAGAGTTGATCATATAAAAGTGAAACAAATCATCAGACAGACAATTTATAACATTGCGGTGAACCAAATAATCAGAATGAATAACAATATCAATTAAATGAAACAAATAAAGACCAATACGACACATCAAATTGTTACTTACTTTGACATTTATGACTGCCCAAGCAAATGTTTGTAAACTCAGACACTGAACATCATTTGAGAATCGATCAGTCTACAGAAAACAAAATCCGTTTACAAAAACTGAGCCATTTATGGAAACTTAAAAAAATATCATACCATGATAAAATAAGTCAAATTTTCAATTAGCACAAATTGCTTCTTAATCGTTGGTTTAATTCTTAAAAGATCTGTCACTGAACCATAAGTGCTCCAGTCTCCTCCATAGATCACACACAGATATCTCCATAAGTGCTCCAGTCTCCTCCATAGATGACACACAGATATCTCCATAAGTGCTCCAGTCTCCTCCCATAGATGACAAACAGCTATCTCCATAAGTGCTCCAGTCTCCTCCCATAGATCACACATGGATATCCCCAAAAGTTCTCCAGTCTCCTCCCATAGATAACAAACATCTATCTCCATAAGTGCTCCAGTCTCCTCCCATAGATCACAGACGGATATCTCCATAAGTGCTCCAGTCTCCTCCCATAGATGACAAACAACTATCTCCATAAGTGCTCCAGTCTCCTCCCTTAGATCACACACAGATATCTCCATAAGTGCTCCAGTTTCCTCCCATATATTACACACAGATGTGTCCATAAGTGCTCCAGTCTCCTCCCATATATTACACGCAGTTATCTCCATAAGTGCTCCAGTCTCCTCCCATAGATCACACACAGATATCTCCATAAGTGCTCCAGTCTCCTCCCATAGATCACACACAGATATGTCCATAAGTGCAACAGTCTCCTCCCATATATCACACACAGTTATCTCCATAAGTGCTCCAGTCTCCTCCCATAGATCACACACAGCTATCTCCATAAGTGCTCCAGTCTCCTCCCATAGATCACACACAGCTATCTCCATAAGTGCTCCAGTCTCCTCCCATAGATCACACAGATATCTCCATGAGCGCTCTGTGCTGTAGAGGTCAAGTCAAACCTCGCTCCCTGAAGGTCATTGGTTCATTTTTGGACTGCGCCGTTTAGATCACAAGTCTCCACCACAGAGCAGGTGGCCGGATTACACCAAAGAAAGCATGTGAGGAAGTCTAGAGCCAAAAGTGCAAAACCAATTAAGGGATACGGGTTGACGACAGGACACGTCACACCAACGCAACGTTAACAGCAAAAACATACGTTGTGGGGTGATCAAGAGGAAAGGTCGTGTGTTGGAATTCGGCAACAAATTGGTGTGGCTATCGGATGGTTGGAAAGCTAGCAGCATCTATCAAGTCATAACAGCTAGAAATATATATTGGGAACGCCATGGATCCAAGAACGACGGGCAGATCCTAGATACGATCGGATGAACATGACAGCAAAGATGGCCTAGATGAACGACAGAAGGAGAAGTATGGAGGAGTAACGAAAGGACGAATTTAAAACAGGTTTGAATAAGTCATCTTAGGGTACGCATATTTAGATGCCGTTCTGGTAATAACAGACAATCTATTAGTGCCATAGATGTTATTAGAACTTTGTTAACTGCCGGATTAAAAGCAGTGTTCGTTTTCTGAAAAGCAGACGTTACTCCATTTTTCCAAGTTCAAGGTTGATTATTTGACTGTTCTCTTCATTCCGTTATATTGAGCCTATACCAGCTGGTAAGTTCGATGTTTGATATACATGGCAAAGCAGTATGAAGGCGAAATTACGGCATGGCAACATGGTGGCACGTCTCGGGCTTACTAGATGTTAGTCATCTAGTAAGCCCGAGACGTGCCACCATGAACTTAATTCTGTGGCTAACGGCATGGCAACAAGTGCAATTTATTTTCTTAACCCCCTAGTGGTCACCACTGAGTCTGCAGAGTTTGTGGTTAGTGTGAGCAGGCGGCTAGCCGTTCTGAAGAGAGAAATTGAACAGGATGAGATCAAACCTAGTGCAATGAAATCAATTCTATTGCTTTTAACCTTTAACCTTTTTAAGTATAGAATTATGGAATCGTGAGGGGAAGTCAATAAGTAAGTCACAAATGGCTGTAGGAAAATAACTAAATATGATAACAACTTGAAACCAGTGTATTTTTATACATACATTGTCCCTTTATTTCTCAATATAATTTCCACCAACACTGATGCACTTATCCCATTGTTTTATAAGTCCTCCCAAACCAGCTGCACAGAACTGCATGCTCTGTTTTCTAAACCACGTTTTCACTTCACGTTCAACTTCGGTGTCATTTGCAAAATGTCTCCCACCTAGGTGGGTTTTTCAGTGGACCAAAAAGGTGGAAATGCTAGGGGCTAAGTCGGGGCTGTAAGGTAGATGTTCCAGAACTCCCCACCTTAGATGGTTAATTTTCTCCTGAGTTAATCGAGCCGTATATGGTCTGGCATTGTCACGAAGAAGCAACACTCTTCTAGTCAGCAGTCCTGGACGTTTTCTTCGAATTGCATCATGAAGTATCGATAGAACTTCACAGTATGATTCAGAATTCACATTGTCACCTTTCTTCTTGAAATTGGTTAAAAGCACTCCTTGACAATCCAAGAACACTGTCAGCATAACCTTCCCAGATCAGATTTAATCACCAATTTTAGAGCGTCCTTGAGAAAATGTTTCTACCCAGCTATGCACCGCTTTATGGGACAAACATTTGCCAGCATAAACAGGAAGCATTTCCTTATGAATGTCCTTTGCAGGCAGTCCTTTTGCCCACAAAAAATGCACAACAGCACATTGCTCTTTGGTTAGAGTACAGTCGCCATTTTGTTTATGCGCTGTGCATGCGCATGAGACACCCAGCGCCACCTGACGAACGGGAATATAAAGTTTGATGTTGCTTTTACCTAATGACACCTGTAGAAAACATCAACTACATTTACCTGCCATCCCACATAACTGTGTGACTTACTTATTGACTTGCCCTAATAAATTAATCGTTTTAGCTACAGTTGTCAGTGTGGAGCAAGTTGTTTGGCTCAGTAATTTTAAAAAGCTGAAACTATATATCCAAATATTAATGTATCATCATCACTGTTGAGAAGGGACGACGGTGAAGGAAAAGACCCTTTTCCATGAGGCATATTGAGTGTATTGTAAGTGAAGTCAAATCCTCCTTTACCTGCCTCAAGGCATACTGGGTATATGGTGTTGGCCCCACATTTGTATAGACCAGCCAGCACTCGATGGGTGGTGTGGAGAATATCATGCTGGCCGACTTGACGACCCAGAACATTTCTTGAGGAGCGGCAGGCCGAGTGGCTAGAATGCCAGATTCTCCTTCGGGAGACCCGGGTTTGAATCCTCTGTAAAGTGTGGATTTTTTTCTGTCGGGACAAAAAGAAATCTCTAACTTACACAGTTCGCAGTGACTGCACTAGCCAGGCAGCCTTAATTCCTCAGGGTCAAAACCCCCCCTGCCATACACCGCAAGGTACTATATTGGCAGGAAATGACAGGTTTTTTTTGGACAGCGGTCCTACAGTCTACTCCTTACAACTTCCAACTGCAACTTGCAAAGGGGACCTCCTGTGTTGTATCCTCTGAGAAGGTTTGTATTCTAATCTAGGTATTTTAAATCATAAGAGACCAGGGAGAGGTGCAATCACATTTGAAACCAATGGTTCTTGCAAAAATGCCTTATGTTGGGATTTTTTCTTCTTCTTCTGCGTTCATCCAGAGTTTTTTTTTCCGGATGTGATTGTGTTGTGCCTGTTTACAGCAAAGCTGCGTTCTTGCGCCGTTAGGCCGACACATCCGACTTCTGTGGGCATTTGTTGACCGGGTTAACCATCCAGGATGTTGGAATTTGAACCCAGTATCTTCCGGACCTGAGGTAAGCATCATAACCCTTAGCCACGCTACTCAGATTTATGTTACAAAACTTAGCTTTACAGAAAAAAACTACTGAACTTCTCTTATACAAGGTAATATACTACTACAACTACATCCTTATCAGTGCCTGCCGACTGGCGTAGGCATTCATGCTTCTCCACATCTTGCTATCTCCAACACCATATATCAGTTTGTGTGCTGACACCCTTGCATGCCATGAAATAAGGCTGTCGAGAATGTTTTTTCAATGTCTTCATCTCTCTTTCCACAAATCTTTCCTGTTGTTACAGCGTGTTCCAGTTTTTCTCTTCTCATCATGTGACCAAAATATGTCTACCGCCTCTTTCTGATGTTTGTGAAACAAATATTTAGTAATTTAAGCCAGTCAGTTAGTTGTATATCCTTACAGGTCATCGCAGTTAACACCAGCATTTTTTGCTGTTGTAATCTCTTGGCAAGTTTATGTTTAGTAGTTTGCCATTACGTTCTGAATGACCAGGCACCCTACCATTTCATAAAAACCGAACGCAAGGCGATCTGCTGTCAAATCACCTGCAGCTGTGTTTTCGAACATGGGTATGCGGGATTACGAACTGTGTCCGTAACAGCTTCGTCACGGAGTCGGCAATTTAAACCAACCATCTATAAAAGTTGGTGCATGATTTTGAAGTGTTTATGTGGTTTTCATGGGCCATCTTATAAGTTGGTATTTAAGCTAATAAATTATTAGGGATAGTTTGTACATGCTATTTGATGTAATGATTCAACATATTTGAAAGGTAAAAAAAAGAATCTGTACTTTGTGAAGAAAAACCAGAGTTACTAATTTGCTATATTGTTATGCATCTGAGATGCAGTAACTATTATCAGGGTAAAAGTAATACTTACAAACTCCTCGTAACCTGCATATATGTACATATTGTGATTGACAACACAGGCAGAATGGCCATCCCTTGCCTCCGGAACTGTGCCACTCACGGCAGGCTTGTCAAACTTGAAGTCCGCTGAAGATGGCACAATAAAAAAGATCTAGTAAAAATAAATTATGACACTGTAATTCCATGAGTTAGATATGGAAAAGACCTGTTATTGCCATTCTAAACCTGATCATAGTTGTTCACTGTTGACAAAAAGATGAAACTGGTCACTAAGTGATGAGCCAGCAGATAAGCAACACACTCATTTCAAACAAACTTTTGAGCTCTCTATAAGGTGTGCAAGATGTGGGTGTTACTTATCTAAAATCATCGTGGATAATTGAAGTGGTTCCCTTGCAATCTTTCACCATGTAACACTTGTAGTCCTTAGCAAGACTGATCACAAAAGAGATTGTTGTCAATGCTCCCTTAACCACCAAAGTAATATATGTTGCCAAGATTGTCCATTTGAAAGTTAAGGGAGATCTTGATAAATATAGTACCAGACCCTGGCACTTCAGTGTCTCTGCAACTCACTCAACCAGTCACTCAAATACTTGGTCAAACATCAAAGTACATCAGTTAGACACCCAACTATTTGGTCATATATAAAAGTATATCAGTTAAACACCAAACTATTTGATCAAACATCAAAGCACATCAGTTAGAATTCTATTTGATCAAATATCAAAGTACATCAGTTAGATACTAAATTATTTGGTCAAACATCAAAGTACATCGGTTAGACACCCAACTATTTGATAAAACATCAAAGCACATCAGTTAGACACCCAACTATGTTATCAAACAAAGTATATGTGTTTCTTCAATGATATTGAAGTGTTATTTAGCGGTAATATGTTTGAGTTTGGTGTGTTTACTGCCTTCAGATTTTTTCACTGTCTTGTATGTTATCTACTTCTTCCCCATTGTATTCTCTTTTATAAATGCTAAACAGTACCTATACATGAACATGATCATGTCATAGTCATGTGATAAGTACTGACCAATGAATAAAAGAGCACGTGCTTTATCGTCCCATGATGCATAGGTTCTGTTTCTCATCGTTGAGAAAATGGCCAGGTTGATCCAAAATCCGTCCAAAGAAGCTCAAAGAGCAGTGATTCAATTTCTTTCATTTGAAGGATGTCGACCAGTGGACATTCATCGAAGAATGCAGGCAGCGTATGGTAACAAATTTGTGTCGAAGACAACAGTGACAAACTGGGCACGAATGTTTCGGAAAGGACGTCAGTTCTCGACAGATCTTCGGCGGCTGTGTCAAGCGCATATTGTTGCAACAGAAAAAACCATCGCCAAAATTGATGCAGCAGTACAGATGAACCGTTGTCGAAGTATACATTCGCTAGCGAAAGAATTTGATGTGTCAATTGGGACAATTCAAAAGGTCGTTCGTAAGAAACTGCAATATCAGAAGGTGTGTTCACAGTAGGTACCACGGATGTTGACCGACCACCAAAAAGAGGAATGCATGGGATGGTATTTGAACCACTTGCTGCGTTACAGAGGGTGATGCATTTCTCATCCGCATAGTGGCAGACAATGAATCATGGTGTCACCACTTTGAGTCGAGCAGCAAAAGAGAAAGCATGCAATGGAAGCATGCTAGATCACCACAAGCCAAACAATTCAAGTTACAGGTTTCCGCAGGTAAGATTATCCTGAGCGTATGTTTTGACCATTGTCAGAGTCTAGAAAGGGTACAGTGATGCAGTGACATCGTTACGCCCGCCAGGCGACTTAGCTCCCAGCAGGGATGCAGCAACTTCGTTACGCCGCCAGGCGAGTAATAGTTACAGGCCTGCAAGATTGCTGGCTGACGAGCGACCAGCGGTCAGGCAAGGACGACGCAAGACGCACGCATGCCTCATGAAGCCACCTCAGGTGGGAGGCAAGTGGCGAACTAGCGGCAGACAGCTCTGGGACTTCGACTCGGACAGACGTATGATGAGAGAAAGGCGTTGTGTGGTTTTCTGTGCTTGAAAGTCGAGTGTCTGGACATCTTGAGAGTCAGACTTGTGAGCTGTATTGTGGATGTAAGTGTATTGAAGTATCCAGTATATATTGTTGTGATCATCGTTCTGTATTTGATATGTGAATAAATCCATTGAACAGTGTGTCGTTGAATCTTACGTCAAATCACGTTGTACTTGTACTGTCTCACATGTGTTAGGTTAGCGAGCCAAGTATAAGACCCTGACAACCATGAAGGGCTACTGTGGCCGTTGTCAGGGTGTTGGGGTATGTGGGTACAGGACAGAGAGAGGACAAGGGACAGAATAGAGTCAGGACTACATAGATAACGACATAGAGGACATAGGTAAGGACATCTATAGTATAGTCGATAGGTCATAAGACAGGACATCTACAGGACTGTAGATAGAGTGGAGACAGGACCTAGGTGGGGACACGGAGGTGTCATAAATAGATCACCGACAGGACAGGACCGAGTTATAGGAGGGGACATAAGTTCACAGGACACTGTCCTGAACGGACTAGACGTCAATACACTGAATAATCTAGCTTAACACGGACGGACTGCAGTACTACGTGGCTGCTGGGACCGCACAGGGGTCACAAGCGGCACGGGGTCCAGGACCACGAGTCCAGACGACCAGCCTGGGAAACGCCAGATGGGACTCAGACAGTTTCAGGGGAAGGATGTTTGTGTTTTCTAGAGTGAGTGTACAGTTTTGCGAGAGTGCCAGTTTGTAGATATCGAGTGTAGGACTTGTGTATTTGATAGTGTGCTGTAAGCGTTTGCAAGGCGGCATTTGTATATATCTGTTGTGAATTTACTGCCAGTGTGCACATTGTAATATATCAGGTTCGCCTGAATAAAGTGAGAGAAAATAACCTTATGCACGACTGATGTTTTCTTGAGTGCGTAAGAAGCAGTTAGAATGCCTGTGTGCGTGTGAGACGCTGACAGCCGTCTTTAAAGAACCTGGTGTCAACATCAACTCTACCCACTATTTGCAAACACTAGACAAGCTGCAAAAAGCCATCAAAAATAAATGACATAATAATAATAAATGACCTGGCATGCTTTCTCGCAGTGTGATTTTGATGCACGATAATGCTCATCCACATGTCGCAAAGATTGTGCAGGAAGCATTAGCAAGGAAGAAGAGGGAAATTCTGCAACATCCAGCCTATAGTCCTGATTTGTCACCATGTGATTTTCATTTATTCGGACCTCTAAAAAAAGCTCTCAAGGGGCAACGATTTCACACAGATGCAAACATAATGAACGCGGTAAACACTTGGTTCAGTGAGAAACCACAATCCTTTTTTGCGGACGGCATTCGCCGCCTACCTAAGCAATGGGATGCTTGCCTGAATGCCAACGGCAACTTCTTCTGACCAACCCATGGTGCGTAATTCATTCAAAATGAATGCTTTGTTTAATTCTACCACACCTGTTAATGTTTCTTTCATGCTTTTGTAATAAAGCCATTGGAACGGGATTCAAATGAATGTCCCTTATGTGTGTGTGTGTGTGTGTGTGTGTGCGTGCATGTGTGTGTGTGCGTGCATGTGTGTGCGCATGCGTGCGTGCGTGCATGTGTGTATTTTTTTTCTCCCCGCGTTTCCATCCTGTTTCAGGATATTGCGGTCAACATCAGCATCTATCGGCTGTATGTTGATTCCTAGGCTAGATTATGCTCATCAGCACGCCACGACTTTCTGAGCGACCGGCTCCATACTCTCATATGTCACTGGCACGATATATATATATATCGAGGAGCAAACACAGCAGGGGGCTTATGATAGTCAGAAGAGTACCCCCTTCCCCAAGTGTTTAGGACCATTATACTCTTAATACTCAGGCTTTCCTATGGCTAGAAGCACAGCATTATACCAACGTGTGTGTACTAAGTGATTCAATGAGCATGATTTGGAAGGCCAAAGCTGGATCTGTACGTAGACAGTGGACTGAGTCACTGAGGAAGTCTGTTGTCCGTAAAGTCACCTTCATCTTTGTCCTGGGACATGCGGGAGTCGAGGGAAATGAACGAGCTGATAAACTGGCTGGCTCTGCACCCCTTGTAGATGGCCAGCTCATGGATCGTGCCGATGTTATTAACGTCTTAAAGACATGTCGAGAACAGAAGACTTTGACGTCAGTGAATCCACAACGCTGTCCAGGATGAAAGACTTGGGAGTAAGAATTGGCACAGCCAGACACGAGAGGTACATCGGGAAAACGAGGTGCCTCGTTAACCAACACAGAACTGGCACTATTAGCCACCGAACGCTGATGCTTATGCTGGGGGGAGAATCTGAGCACCAATGGACCTGTCCGGAGTGCAATGAAGATACCCCAACTGATAACTGATAACTCTTAACACTCTCTGGGGGCGGCCCCGTCCGGGTCATGATTCTGGGCGTCATTCCCCTGCCATGGAAACGTTCAGTCACATTCGTTGTCCCTGTTGTTTTGCTCATCCCTTCGCTGTTGCCATGTCCATTTACAAGCCTCCCCTCCCTCGGTGAGGATAGTCCGTGCAGCCTGTGCTTACCCCTTAGCCTGTGTAGTCATGGGGAGCCAGCTTCTTCCCCAGGCATGACCTCTATCGCCTCCATTCGTCTTCGTTGCTGTGTTCCTTCCTCGTGCCCCGTTCACGGCGCCGCACTCTACTAGGAAGCCAGTTCTTCCTTTACGTTTCTGGACCCACCTCTTGGTCTCTGCAGCTTATATATATGTACTTTTGTATGGATGTGAAGCGTGGACAATGAGCAGACAAGCTGAAAAACATCTGATGGCTGAGGAAAATGCAAAGAATACCATGGACAGACAGAAAAGCCAATGACTAAGTCCTACAAGAAACAAATGAGAACCGTAAATTGGTTAGAGAAATTAGATGTAGGCAGTCACAATTTTTTGGCCATGTTTTGAGAAGAAATAAATTAGAGAACTTTGTGACAAATGGTAAGATCGAGGGGAAGAGAACAAGGGTAAAGGCAGAGAAGTAAATACCTGAATGGTTTGGCCAAGTGGGTATGGTCAAGACAAGAACACTGAGCTGATCCACAACTCTGGTAATCATGTGAGATGGCAAAACATGACCCCCATGGCATATGATGAATAGAAATGCTTCAAAGGTTGCTATTAACTCAAAATCCATTATTTATGAAACTGCTATTGTATTAAAAATAAACATGTGGAAAACATTAAATTATAGAGGTATTCTAGCTCCATCCAGATTAGTATGCTGTCCAAAGGGATTATCAGAAATAAAAACTTTTAGTGGGACATGTTTGCTTCTGCAAAATGTGAAGAACAGATGACTAAAATAAACTTCCTCAAACTGCATATATACTGAGAGCAAAGCACTGCATACTGAAACTAAATCTTTGCAGATGGATATGAATTAAGGAACAGATAGCATGATATAATTATAATTTCTACTTGTAATAGCATCTTACCACCGTTAAATCGGAAAAGAGTATTGCAGGCTCCAACACTATCATTTCGTCCTCCCCAAATATAGGCATTATTTTCATACTCCACTGCTGTATGTCCATAACGCTGAAATGGTGTGTTGCTGATGTCTTCTGATGTGGTTGGAAGTGGTAACAGTGTCCAACGAAGGGTCACTGAAAATCATGAATAATTTTCTGTAACTGCAGTTTACAAATATTAGAACATCATTACATGCAATCTCATGTACAGAATATACGGAAACACAGAAAGAGTGATTTGGCCATCTAATGCCAATGTATTTCAATGGAAATCGAAAAAGAGTAGCCTAACGGCCCTGACCAGGCAAAGTTTCGAGTTAAAAATCTACTCAAAGTATTTCAGGATCCTCGCTGGCGCTACGGAGTTTCATGCACTGAGCTGAGTTGCTCCAGACTCAGGCTTGAGTTAGGAGTAGACGGAGTACTTATGGGTAACACCCGTGTGACATGATGTTGATCCAGCGACTAAACTAAACTAACTAAACTAAACTAACTAAACTTCAATGGTCCATTCACTACAAGTTATGTTCAATCAAGCCTTGGAGTGCCAATACTATAGGTCTATAACAATATGGGTCTAGCACCATTTGCCCAATAAAATATGTGCCATATGTCCATGTCATACACCTTGGATACATACACCTTGGATACATACACCTTGGATACATACACCTTGGATAAATGGCCATCACTGGCCTTGCCATTGCTTTTATTACGAGGGTGAGTCAATAAATAAGTCACACAGTTCTGTGGGTGGCAGGTAAATGTAGTTGGTGTTTTCTACGGGTGTCATTATGTGACAGCAACATCGAACTTTATATTCCCGTTCGTCAGGTGGCACTAGGTGTCTCATGTGCATGTGCAGCTCATAAACAAAATGGACTGTACTTATGGCGTGTACAACCAAAGAGCAACGTGCTGTTGTGCGTTTTTTGTGGGCAAAAGGACTGCCTACAAAAGGACATTCATAAGGAAATTCTTCCTGTTTGTGCTGACAAATGTTTGTCCCGTAAAGCGGTGCATAGCTGGGCAGAAAAATTTTCTCAAGGACGCTCTAAAATTGTTGATGAAATCCGATCTGGTCGTCTTGTTGAGTTTGCAACAGAAGCATCCGTGCAGCGGGTGGAGGAGATGATTAGAGGTGACAGGCGAGTAACGATAGACTCTGTAGCATCTGAAATAGGATGCTCACATGGTTCAGCATACAGCATAAAGCATGATCGATTGAAATTTAATAAAGTGTGCTCAAGGTGGGTACCCAGACAATTGAAGGAGGAACACAAAATGAACAGATTTGGCCTGTCCTTGCATCATCTCTGTCGATACAAAGATGAAGGAGAAGACATGCTGAACAGGATTATTACTGGGGACGAATCATGGGTGCCCAACCGTGTGTCCAAAAATTCAAGGTTACGCCAGTCAGCACGGAAGGTTATGCTGACAGTGTTCTGGGATTGTCAAGGAGTGCTTTTAACCAATTTCAAGAAGAAAGGTGACAATGTGAATTCTGAATCGTACTGTGAAGTTCTATTGATGCTTCATGATGCAATTCGAAGAAAATGTCCAGGACTGCTGACTAGAGGAGTGTTGCTTCTTCATGACAATGCCAGACCACATACGGCTCGATTAACTCAGGAGAAAATTAACCAACTAAGGTGGGAAGTTCTGGAACATCCACCTTACAGCCCTGACTTAGCCCCTAGCGATTTCCACCTTTTTGGTCCACTGAAAACCTACCTTGGCGGGAGACATTTTGCGAATGACGCCGAAGTTTAATGTGAAGTGAAAATGTGGTTTAGAAAACAGAGCACGCAGTTCTATGCAGCCGGTTTGGGAGGACTGATAAAACGATGGGATAAGAGCATCAGAGTTGGTGGAAATTATGTTGAGAAATAAAGGGACAATGTATGTATAAAAATACACTGGTTTCAAGTTGTTATATCATAGTTAGTTATTTTTTTACAGCCATTTGTGACTTACTTATTGACTTCCCCTCGTACCTATTGCACTTTGAAATTTTAATGTAAATTCTTCCTTAACTGATTCATCCTTACTGTTTGCTGGTACATAACACTAGAAAAAACACTGCAGGAAAGAGACCGAGCCATATGGGATAAAACCCCGGTCAATGAAGTCTGATGACTGCCGATTGCATCGACGATGAACTGTATTTTTCAGTGGAGGACTTTTGTTTTAGCATTCTGGTGGCAGCATTATGCACAGTGTACCTGTTTGGGCTGTTGGCTTGCAGAGATTCCTGTCTTTTCCACTTTTCACATTGGGCATTGAGGAGCATTTCGTATGATATTCACTGGCACAGGAACGGTGCATAGTGAGGGCGACCCGTTGCAATGAAGTTTTAACCACGACTAACTAACTAGATCATGTTCATGTTTTTTTCTTTTTTGGTTTGGTTATAAATATTGCTGTTATTATTCCAGAACTCACTGCTTTCTACTATATAAATGCTCTATTTGTACTTTTAGATATCATTACATGCCATTACTTCACTGTCAGGAACATTTTCCGTTGTATGGCCTGAGAAAAAAACTGTTTTGCCTGTGTTTAAAAGTTGTCTTCCCTATTCCTGGCATCTTGTTTCACATAATCTCAACATGCTAATCTTATTATATTTCATTTCCCTTATGACTTACACTATTTTTGCTAATTTACACATAGTTCCTGATGCCAATTCTGGAGATTTTCCTAGGTGAAAGGAGTAAGTCAGTGAACCAATTCCTTGAAGCTTTCTCCATGTCACATCGCACAATTCTAGGAGAAGAGTCTTCCTTTCATCTTGAATGCTTGAGTTGTTTTTCTTTTCTTTACTGACTCATTCATGGTTGGTGGGATTTTGCAGCTGAAGCTTTCTACGGGATGAGGTAAGCAGTCTTATGTCAAACCTTCTTAATCGGTTCTTAGACATGCATGGTAGGTTATAGTGTTACTATTCTTTGCTTTCCTTATGAGTCCCCGGTAACACACAGACAATCACTTTCACTGCATATGGATAATTCCATAAGTGTTCCAGTCTGCTCCCTTAGATGACACAAGGAACATCCAAACACAGTGCACAAACTCTGTGGCACTGGCTAGGATCTACACATGCATATTGGAATCACACATGCTAAGAGAAAAGATTCTTTTCATGGGTAGATTGTCTGATTTTTAAGTTTTAGTTTGGACTGCAGCATAAATGGCCTGCTCTTTTAGATTATCAATTGCTGAGGGTTTTGTTTTAAGCAAGCAATATTTTACATCCTTATTTGAGAAGGCAAACATCTTATCCACAACTCTGGGATCAGGTGTGGAGGGGGTATAGCATTCTTATCTTATTTTGTAAAACTCCATAATCCACATAGTATGAACCAGGTAGCATGAACCAGGTAGCTCAATCCAGAGATGGGCACCATACCTGCAAGTCATGTTTTCCCACTGTAGTAATCAACCCCCTATATAGACATATGAAAATATCCCAAATCTACCACTAAATATTATTAAACACTAATGCTACAGAAACAAACCTGTATTCAACATGTGAACATCCATAGGTCTTGTCCTCTCATAATCCTCGCCCGTACAGTATCCTCCAAAAGAGAATATTCTATTAAAGATGGCCACTGCTGCATGATTCACACGCTTTGGTCCACCCTCTAGCCGAATAGTCCATGCTAGCATTGTGGCATCCAAGGGTTAATCAGTACTGGCTTTTAAACAGGAAGAAACACAATATTTTCATGTGAATTCCAACATTTGTTTTTTCCAGATTTATTACAAGATCAGGGATATATTTATAAATTTGTATTTTTAAAATGAAATGCTTAAATTTAGCACAGAAATTAATGACTACATGTGTCCAGCAAAATATTTCAACGTTTGCTAACCCAATACATATGAGATTGAATTTAATGACCCGCAACTGAGGAAGAGATTAATCAACTACCACTTCAGTCAAAAGAACTTTTAACAACTTGAAAAAAATGTTAATATCCATAAAGATAAACAAAACATTAAAAATATATATATACTGGGGGGAGGGTTTCCAGCTTTAAGTCTGATTTTAAAGGGATATCACATTTTATAAGCCTGCATGAACAGACAAAAAAGGTGGCCAATCTTTCTGTCGCTTAGCAAGCGATGAGCCCAGGCATAGCATCCTCATATGGCCATGCTCATGGCATTATCAGTGCAGTTCCATATCAACTTCGCTAAACAAATATTTGAAGAACAATTTACAGCTATCTAATCAGTACTGTTAGGGCTAGCATCCTCATATGGCCATGCTCATGGCATTATCAGTGCAGTTCCATATCAACTTCGCTAAACAAATATTTGAAGAACAATTTACAGCTATCTAATCAGTACTGTTAGGGCTAGCGTATTAAAAAAAGGGTCAAAACAAGACAACAAACAGACAAAAAGATCAATTAATTTCGAACTTGCAACTGAGTCTGTATCAACACAATTGTCCAACTATAAGTTCTTATTATGTTCCCTCAATGGCTTATTATAATCTTGTTACATTCAAGCTCTCAGGAATAAGATATTTAATTACTATTTTCCTGTAAAGATTGTTCATGAAGTGTGTCTTTTTTCACTACGCTTGCTCTACATATCACCACTAAACTATTACAGTATTTTTTTTAAATATTTTATTAAGATTCTTATTCAAAATGACAAAAACTATATTTCGTGCTTAGCCCATTTTATGATAAATAAGCATCTCTTGAATCTAAAAATGCAGTTTAATTGTAAAAACAGCTTAAATGAACAAATAATGCTCACTTTCAAATATAGAATGTTAAGACAGTTTATAGAATTTTAAAAAGCAAATCACCCCCCCCCCCCCCCCCACCCCTCTCCCTTTTCCCCCAAACCCTCTTCTCTCCACCCCTCTCTCTCTCTCAACTGTGAAATATAGTTGCAATTGTATTATTCCTTCCTCTCCTATGTAGTCCATGCTCTATGGCGATGGCAATTACATTTGACCAAAGACTCCTGCCTCTACCATTAGTCATGAAAACAGCATTTTGATGCAGCAATTCCATTTACATTAACAAACATGCAAACCCTCTCTAAGAAATTTGTTATTTATTGTTTTTCCATTATTTTAATTTACAGCTGTTTATAACAGAATATACTGTTTTGGTTAAATTGTTTAGTTCTGTGTGGGTTATTCTTCTTCTTCTTCTGCGTTCATCTGGAGTCTTTATTCAGATGTGATTGTGATGTGCCTGTTTACAACGGAGCTGCGATACTGTGTTCTTTAAGCCGACACATCCGATTTCTGCGGGTGTTTTTTGACCGGGTTAACCTTCCCAGTGGGGGTTATTCAGTTTAGTTATTTCTTAAAGCATTTCTAACTTGTTTTGATGTAGTGATAAACATAGACGATACTAAGCCAATTTTTAAAGTTATTGTGAATTGTGAGACTCTGAACAAGTCATATAGTGTTTTTTTCTAACCTAGGACAATTAATAACAGATGATGGCAGGTGTAAAGCAGAAATAAGAAAGAGAATAGGAATGGCCAAAAAACGTTGCATTCAGCAATATAAAATAGTGTCTCGTCTCTAAATGGCTATGTTTTAAATTAAAGATAAGAGTGATCAGGTGTTACATTTACTGTGTATTATTGTTGTATGGTGCAAAAACATGGACAATGAATTAAAAATTTGAGGGCAAAACTGGATATTTATATTTAAGTGTTGTTTGATCAAGAAAATATGAGTAGCTGTATTTCCGATAAGCCACGATGACATAGGAATTAGATTTTTAAATAGTGTTTTATTTTTAATACTTATCTTATCTGCTTATTTCTTAACATTTTACTCAAAAATGTCATTATTTTACCACTTTGTGCTAGCTATAGAACAATATCATATTTTACAGCCTCTACTATACATTCATGCTTGTCTTTCAATGTAACTAATGGGTGTTTTTGTCTCTTAATAAAGTCATCAAAACAAATGTTTGTATCATGCAGAAGAGGATATATAAGCATGCGGATTCTAGCCTGTGCTCTGGAGTTTGTGCCCCTGTTTTAAGATTCTCCCTCTGTAATGTGTGGAAGATGGCTGGAGCAGTAATATAGTTATCTGAGTGTGCAATGAAAATGATACTTTACAAATCAATTCAAATAAAATACACAAGGATCAAAGACAATGATTTCTTCTTCTGCGTTGCATAGTTTCTGAATTCAGGCTTCAACATCTATTTTCTAGATAAAATCAGTTGTCCATTGCAGATCCTGTTTTTTACCTCAGAGTTCAGAGTCCATTGTGGCTTCTTGTGACAAGAAAGGAGCTATGCCTCTTGATAGAGAGGACAAGTGATGTAGGATGTGCTATGGGCTGTGGGGATTATGTCTCACGTGTGCATTGAGAAGAATGTGATAAGCTGAGGCAATGCAGGCGTGCTCGCAGGTACCAGTGTCCTGTGCATAGTTCAATCCTTCGCAGAGGCAGGATAAAAATGTTTCCAACCAGTGTTGCTCTGAGGTCGAGCTTTTTTTAAATTCTTTTATTTTTTTATTTTATTTTTTATTTTAGTGCTGTTGTTGGTGTCTTGGCAAGTTTATGTTCAGTAGTTTGCCATTGCTTTCTGAACAACCAGCTCCTATACCAACTCGTTAAAACCTAGCGCAACGAAGGTCTGCTGCCAAATCAGGTTGCAGCTGTGTTAAGGTCAACCTAGTCTTCATTTTTTTAAAATCACATTCTCATAACAGATGGATACCAGTAGCAAGTTCAACCGTGCCATGACCCTAAATGAAACCGGAAGTGATATACCGCGTCCACCCCGGAATTTTCAATTGTGTTCCTGTCATGGAATTACTGGAGATGCCGACCAGAATGATGGATTGCCAGAGACAGCCGTCTCTAGGCGCCGCAACCCTTTGTTGTTGGGAAAGGTTTTCCCAGATCAAACGCCGACCAGAATTCTTTGAGTGCAGGGGAAGGATTTCACTGATCAAAGGGAGATCAGTCTGTATATTGTTTACCCGATCCGAGAATGAGAGAAAGAGAGTTTCTCGGCACCTGGGTTCAGGCCAAGTCAGTGACGTCATTCAGACACAGTTCTCGGCAGTCGGGATAAAAAGTTTGCAATCAGTGTTCTGGATGGATTGAAACGAAATGGAGTGTTGTTCTGTTCCAATTCTAATTAGAAAAAGAAACTACTGTGTCCCGAGTTGATTAAAGTCGACGGACATTTGTCCATAATGTGAATTTGTGGTTTCAATTCTAGAAAGGAATAGATTACATAAGGTATTAAATAGAGATTATGTATAAGTAATTAAAGGCAGTGCTTCACAAATTGTCGGCAACGCGCGCCGGAATGATATCATCAGGAAAGGGAAACCAATTGTAATAGTCACTAATACTAGGCAGGTAATTGACTATGCACAATTGGGAGATACTTGGAATTGAGCGTAGTGATGGGGCATTGTGGGAACCTATTATAGGAGCGTCGGCAGCAGCAGGCTGATGCGTTGCTTAAACTAGGTTGAGTGGTATATCGTTTAACTCAGCAGGTTAAGACCAATGTCGTGGGATGATATTCAGTGAGATTGAGGGTGGTTGGGGGAATAAAGGAAATGTCAATGGTAGGATCTTCCGGTAGGGTGTCTACTGGGGTTTCTTCGCTTTCCTTTAGTCTTTCCTTTTCTTACCACATCTCAGGCCAATGTGATGAACTCCTCTGCCTTATGCCAGAGTTTAGTTCTATGTTGATCAGGATATAAATATCTGAGTATGGCCTTTGGCCTACACTCACATATAGTAGGTCTGAATCGGGTTTCTCTCACCAGGTTTTCTCTCTTCGACAGGTTCTACTGTATCTGAGAACTTAAGGACAACTCAGAGAGGTGGACAATGGCAGTAACACCGAGTGCAGTTTTGCTAAATGGCCTCTGCAATGGGACACCGTTCCACAAATCATGGTCTCTTCTGAGCCAGGAGTGTTTATCATGAAAAGGCTAGGTGTCAGTGGTTGAGTTCCCAAAACAGCTGATTTTAATGAACTGTAAACACCTCACTTGACTATGACTGTAGTAGGTAGAGAGGTTTGAATAGTGAAGAGAATCATTCAGTAACATTGTCCAACGAGACAGAAGGTTTTGAGATCTTGTGAGATATGTGAAAGTGTTCCTAGGTCACAGGATTTCTATAGACGTATCAGGTACATCGTGTGTTCCGAACTCATGGACATTATTCTACCATATTCAACATTAGTAACCAGGCACCCAGACTATCCACGATCAACTGGAAGAAGTCGACCCCTGGCCGGAGAGACGCTTCATTTGGTGAGGTCCCTCTGAACTTGCTGTGTTGTGTTGTGGTATGGCCGGACACTATGATGAAAGATCCTGAACTGACTGGTCTCATCTCGCATACACAATAGACTATACTACAGACGTTCTATACACATACATTGCACACACGTGACACTTTTCTTTATTAAATTATTTTATCATTTGTTAGAAGCCAGAGTTGTGTGGTATGTTCTGGAGGAATATGAAGAGGGGTATTGTCCCGTGGTAAGAAGAGAGAGAGATAGTGATCCAGAGACTGAAGGGGTTGTGTAGACAAAGGTCAATTAGATTCCAAGGCTGATGATATAGAGAGTTAAAAGAGTGCGCTTGTTGATTCCTCTCACCCAGGGACAACAGGTGACAGTCCCAAAAATGGCTGCTGTAAAGACCATTCATGCGACGTCATTTATTCATTCAAATATCACTGTGACAATAACAGACGCCATCTTATGTTCTGCAGAAAATGTTAGTCTAATATTCCGTGCACAGCTGATTGGTTGAAATTACCTTTGTCATTTATATAATCAAAATGTATATATAATACGGCACTTTATTTTATTTTCTATGCTGTTCTCATAAATCGTCAGATATTTTGAGATGTATATTCGAATTCTGTACCCATTTTTACATACATGTGGAAAGTTTCATCGATGATCGTCAATGATTGATGGTAGAAAAAAATTACTTCTGCTGACATGTTTCGTCTTTGTGAATGGAAATTCAAGATGGTGGCTGACACGAATATCGTTCGGCTAGGTTAGTAAAAGCATACAAATAAATTATTAATAATCTTTAAACTTGTATTCTCTTTAACTTTACTATTTGAACTAGTAAAGTTAAAGAGAATTCAAGTTTAAAGATTATTAATAATTTATTTGTATGCCATATATTTTTTATCATTTAACATGGCGGAACATATTTTTGAAGTCAGTTTTCATATCCGTCTATGATCTGATTGAGACAATCTCGCACGCAGAGATACCAAGACACACTGAAGAGCTCTGAAAATTAGGGAAATGACAGTATTATATTTTTCCCTGGAGATACCGACACTCATATGTGAATATCTCCACTTAGAATTTACATACAGGCAATCATTGAGGTACCTTAGATTTGGTTTTTCAAGGCCAAACTATCTGTGGTGGATCTCATTAGTAAATACTCAAATTGAAAATCATGATAAAATGTTTTGCATATCCTTTACAGGATATTGCTGTCAACATCAGCATCTTTCAGCTGATTGTTGATTTCTTGGCAAGATTACACTCAGTAGTTTGCCACTGCTTTCTGAGCGACCGGCTCCATACTCTCATAAGTCACTGGAGCAACTCAAACCGCTTCCAATTCTTGTGCGCTCACGTCAACCACGAGAGTATTCGGGGTTACGGAGAAAGCTGCTAACTCCTCGACCAGGGAGACTGACGAAAATCATGATAGAACCCGCTAATACCAGTCACTTTTCATAAACTTTCATAAATTTCCGGAAATTGGGAAGAAAAGGCGAAGAGAAGGGAAACTGGTCACGCCATTAGAAGATGTGTACTCACTCCATATTGTTTAAGGATTTCCCACAGCTTTTTTGTATCTACTCTTGATTGCGAATAGAGACTTTGTTTACTCGCATTTTGATTGCAAAGAAACTCTCCCGGCCTGGAATAAGGCTTAACAAATTTCACACCCCAACGGTTGTCGTAATTGTTGTATCTGCTATGGGACTAACTTTACTTACTTACGAGTACACAAACACCATCATTCCATCATTTTTTGGCCACAAACATTAAAATAAATACTCAGACAGCACAGTACAGTACACTAGTACTACTTACTACTACTAGTAGTACTAGTACTACACTAAGTAGTACTGCAGTACAGTACTGATGAGTACTGCTGTTACAGTCTCAGACTCATCAGTCTGCACTGCACACACCACACGGTCAAGTAACCGTCAAGTCTCAAGTCAGTTATTAATATAATCTGATCACAAACGAAACGAAAAACTTAGAATTGCGACGGCATTAAATAAACACTTTATTTTAGATTTAATAATGTGTAATTGAAATATTACCATAAAATATGTAACTAATCTGATCTGAGTATCTGTCCTATGCGACTCTTGTTTTCGTTTTTCTTTTTTCTTGGAGATCTTTTGTGAAAGAAATAAACGTGGTGCAGCTGAAGAGACTTTCTTATTTCCAAAAATACGCCTTGAGTGCCACCACTACTTGAAACTACTTCACCTCACTCCCTTCTGACACTTTTGTGGATACTCTGTCTGTTCACTTGCACTCTTATCCAGGAACAGAAGGCAGTGGCTGTAGCTCTTGACCTGGAGGATGCGTATAACAGTCAGGCATGATCGCTTGATATACACGCTGTTGGACTTGGAGGTCTGTCCTTGGCTTGTCAAATGGGTTGCGGCAGTACTTTGTGAGCGTAAAATTGCACTGCGCATGGGTTCCTGGGGACGCAGAGGTGTTTCCAAGGCACTAGGGCCAGGTTCTATACTGGCCAGAAGACCTACACGTCCTAGCCGTGCGTCCTGGGCAACAGGTCCCTTCGGGGTCCTGGCTAACGTAGTAAGTAGGATCGCTGATTTTTCCGAATTCGGAGAGTATCTGCCTGCACGACGAGGAATCCACCAGTCTGCATACCAATAAGCCAGACATGGGAGAACGGATACTCACGCAAACCTCAGGTCCTGTATGACATCACACTGATGTTGGACAACATGATGTCTTCAACCGATATACAGGACTTCACGCTGGAGATTCACTAGCCAGCGAACACAATGCATGCATGGGTTCCTGGACTTCTGATCCCCGTATTATTACATCCTGGCTTGCCACAGGGATTTGCCATGTCCCCGGTACTCTTTAATGTCTACCCAAGCAAAGTCGCCGCTATTGAGACACCTGGTATTGATAGTCTTGCTCATACGCTAGTTGTCCCGCGTCCGATACACCCATCTGGATATCATCCGCCACATCCTACACCCATCTTCTCTTTGGCCTTCCTACTTCCCGGGCATATACCCTTCCATTATTGTTCTCTTAAAACTATCATGGTGTTTCAAGTGACCAAAATATTTCAATTTTCTTTGTTTTGTCGTCTTTACTATCCAACATTCTTCAGTATTCAGATCTTGTAGTATGAAATCACTTGTTCTTTTCTGTATCCAAGATATTCTTAGAATCCGTCTATAACATTTATATTCAAAGGCATTTTTATTTATGCGGTAGGCCTATTCAGCTTGTTTAGTAAGCGTCCAGGTCTCACAGGCGTTATGTTGCAATGGGAAAGACGCATGCTCTTAGAAATCTAATTTGTGAAGTTATAGTCCTATCTGCCCCCTCCTCAATTTATTCAGTTGTTTTAGTTCTTGAAGAGCTAATATATGTCCGCCTTTTAAGTTCTTCATTGTGTCACCATTGTTGGTAAGTAATTGACACAAGATACTCGAAATTTTCCACCACCTCCAATTTTGCCTCATTAACATATATTTCTTTCTCCATAATAGTTTTATCTGTATGCATTATCTTTGTGTTTGCCATGTTAAGATATAAGTTGTGATTTTCGCTATTCTTTTGGGTTGAGGTTATTGGCTTTTGTTTTTTTTTTTAAATACCATTCTGTGATGTGGATAGTAAAACTGTATCATCAGCATATCGAATCTCTGGTATTTCATGACCACCGATATTTAGGGAATCATATGCTTCCCCCGGGAAGGTTAACCCGGTCAACAAATGCCTGCAGAAGTCGGATGTGTCGGCCTAACTGCGCAAGAACGCAGCTCTGCTGTAAACAGGCACAACGCAATCACGTCCGGAAAAAAAAGTCCGAATGAACGCAGAAGAAGAAGATATGCTTCCATGTTTATATTACCTCTGACATTTCTCATTATATTTTCGGCGCACATGTTAGTTAAACAAATAGAGGGACAGCACGCAGCCCTGGCGGACTCTTTGCTTGATGCCAAACCAATCTGAAGTTTCGCCGTCTATTCTAACCGCTGCTTATTGGTTAAGGTTGTTACGGTTTCTTGGCAAGTTTTACATATATTTTAAGTATTTCTGGGAATTGTCGGGAAAGAAAATGAAAGGCGGTGACGAAGGGAACTGACAACTGGTTATGCAATGTGGCATGTTGGGAGGATAAGTTCTGTACCCACCAAAGCATCCCCCGTTGTGAAGTAACGCTAGAGAGATGGGACTAATTTCTAACAGAGTGGATAGGTCACTGGAAGATAATGTGACCCAAAAGAACTCAGAATGTCTAGGGGACTCCCGGATATATTAATGAATCCATACCTGTTTATCTTTTCCCAAAAGAAGAACCAAAGTTGACTCTTTATGAACCCCCACTTGCATTCATTTTTCCTTTAATTAAGGTGAAACAGTTACAAGAATTTGTTGAAATATAGAGTTCTCCTCAATGAACAATTTGGAACCTGGGAGCTTACAGTAGGATCATTAATTCACTGTCTACTCGTGTTTACCCAGCCACATACCGTTCCAAATTCTCCACAATGGTTTAATTAAACATATAATGAAAACTGGCACATCTCGAGTCATTGAATAAGAATAGAGCTAAATTTCACCAGTTTAATTCACTAAAAACTCTGTGGAATCGAGAAACATTTGGCAGGCCTCCGAGCAACAAATTACATCATTATACCAAGAATGCATGTCATTTAAATAATAAACATTAAGAGCAATTGTTGGCACTTTTAGATATTAATATTGTCCACAAAAGGTCCCACACATGTTTGTTCTCACAGAATGCTCCTCCTACTTAACTAATATATGTTCTGGTGGTAAGAATGTGGTCTTTCTAAATATGGAATCCCATGGTCTGAACACAGTCCTAATATAAAATCGACTGAGGTCTGATTCAGTCTCTGCCTCTGTTGTCGAGATTCATTCTGTCATATGTTGACAATGTTCTCTTCCAGAGTTAATATAAGTTATTTGGAATGAAATGGTAGTTGGATTGTCCAGGTAACATTTTAGCAACTGATGATTGCTGAAGACATTGGGCTTGGCAGATCTTCACTGGTATGGGTTACCGATCTTGGAGTATTTTAGATATGACTCTAGGATTACCAGCACATTGTGATGACTGAACCAACGCTCTGTCAGCAGCTGATCTGTCCCAATTTCGTCTCAGACAACTCGTGTGACTATTTTGTACTGGATTCATCCATCCATCCGCTAACACCATCTCCTCTCTATATCAAATAAATATAATTCACCTATTCATATTTGGTCACAACTGAATTTTATAGTGCAGTTGACAAGAATGAAAAGGGGCTATAGATAGAAGGTTTGAGAAAGGAGAAGAGTAAAGCAGTGTCAGAGGGTGAGATCTACTGTTCTGTGTCTTTCCTCTGTACTAGATCAACTCTGACTGCTAACAAGCAGAACATTTTTCTGTACTGCCATTACTTCTTGCCCTTGGTGTGGTGGTGGTCTGAATGTGCTGGTGATCTCACAAAAGATATAGACATCAGAGAACGACAATGCTATAGAAGTCTGACAGAGAAATAAATGAGCAGACATCTTCATCAAGGCCAGAACCTAGACAGTGATGATTCAGAATGACAGCTGTGATGGCATGGTCAACTGATAATGCTCAAATTCCCAATCAGGGCAGTACGAGATTATTTGTTGCCTGTTTACAGTTTATGTTCAATTCTCAAGTGCTTCTTACTTTCCTCTCATCTCTCATCTTTTCACCCACTCTTCCAAACTGTGGTATTACATTCTGAACGATTTTCCCCATAATGGTTAGAAGTTACAGTTAATTAAAAAGCATATAATGTTTATCTCGCATTTGAGATAGCAATTGTTATGTTCATGAAACAGATACATTAAGACTTATCAGTTATCAGTTATCAGTTGGGGTATCTTCATTGCACTCCGGACATGTCCATAGGTGCTCAGACCCTCCCCCCCCCCCCCCCAGCATATGCATCAGCGTCCGGTAGGCTAATAGTGCCAGTTCTGTGTTGGTTGACGAGGCACCTTGTTTTCCCGATGTACCTCTTGCGTCTGGCCGTGCCGATTCTTACTCCCAAGTCTTTCATTCTGGACAGCGATGTGGATTCACTGACGTCAAAGTCCTCTGTTCTCGACATATCTTTGAGGACGTTAATAACATCGGCACGATCCATGGGCTGGCCATCTACAGGGAGTGCAGAGCTAGCCAGTTTATCAGCTCGTTCATTTCCCTCGACTCCCGCATGTCCCGGGACGAAGATGAAGGTGACTTTACGGACAACAGACTTCCGCAGCGACTCAGTCCACTGTCTATGTACAGATCCAGCTTCGACCTTCTTAATCATGCTCATTGAATCACTTAGTACACACACGTTGGTATAATGCTGTGATTCCAGCCATATGAAAGCCTGTGTAACTGCCATCACCTCCATCGTCATGCTGCTCGTGGTCATAGAGTGGGCACCACTGGATTCTTGAACGGTTCGGCCCGCTGAACGGGCTGTAAATTCCCACGCACTTCTCTGCTGCTTTACAACAGATCTATCTGTATAGATGAGCACTTCGGGGCTATCTGAGTGTTCATAGATGAGCGCGTTAACCTCTGCATTGACAGCGGCTGGGTTCTGCTCTCTGCACCGTCTGTCGAGTGTGATAATGCATGGGAAAGTGCACTTAAAAGCTGGAGGCACCGGCACCCATTCCTTGCCGGGGTTGATACTGGTAAGACTGCAGACCTGTTTGGCGACATATTCCGCCCGACCCATCCATGATTTGCCCCTCTTTAGCCTGTCACCCCTTTCTCTGAATATAGCATCATGCAGAGGGTGCCTCTCATCTACACTTATTTTTAAGTATGCACGAGTTTTCCAGATCTTGATCCTGTGGTTCATTGTTGGGAAGTCAAGGAGGTATCTCATTGCTACACAGCTGGTGTCTCTCGTGCAGCCCAAGGATGATGATGCGCATGGCTTCGTTTTGTACCTTTTCAAGTCTTCCAATCTGTGTAGGGCTGACAGTGAGAATGGCCAGGGTGTCGTAGTAATCCTTTATTACTTTAGTGTCGTCCCTGGAGTGAGGGGAATCAACACCCACATTTTAATTAACCCAATATTATTGTCCTAGAGAAACCACCAGAATCCGTCCACAAAACTCCTCCAGTCTGTAGACACCTCTTTCTTACTCTCACTCACCCCTGGATCATACTCCCTCTCATCCTTCCCCAATACAACATACTCAACAACTCTAGCTTTAACAAATAAATACAACAAATAATTTATTAAAGCAAAGAGTATGTGTGTGAGAAATGTGTGTGTGTGTAATGTGTAGAATGTGTGTCGAATATTCTAAGGTGTATGTAGAATCAGACCAGTGAATCAGGAGCAAAGTTAGTTACATAACTGTACTGAGCACACAACAGCACCAAGTATTCCGGACAGAAAACCTCACCAAGAAGATGTTTCTCCGGCCACGTGACGACTTTCTCCGATCACTCTCGAACAATCAGGACGCTGGTCATCAATGATAGACACTGTTCGATATTAGTCTTCACTCTAGCAAACACTGTGAATTTACACTGTTCAATAATGTTTGTTGATTAGAGAATCTTTCCAATAACTTAAATGTCACATGGGAAAATATAACTGTTCATAAGTCACTGGTTATAAGATTTTTCGCATATTAAAAAAACAACCTATTAATGTTCCAGGTAGTTATATATATTGGTATATGTTCTTGGTATATGAGTTATGAATCTTCTGTGATGTAGCTTATCACTCAAGAAAAACAACACTTGTATTCATCAAGTCCCGCTCAGCAGAAGTCAGGTTTCTGCAGACCAACTAAGTTCTGAGCCCAGTGTAAAAGCCTCTCAGTAACCTCTGTCTTCCATCCGTGAGCCATCATTTTTCTTCACCTTTGATACTAACTTCTTGGTAGTATATCGTATCACCATCAACAAGTGGACCTGTAAGTGGAATCTGTAGAATAGAGAATCCCCTGGTGAGAGCAACTCAATTCTGACCTTAATTAGGTGAGTGTAGGCCGATAGCAGCACTCAGATCTATAACAGAGAACCGAACTCTGTTATACGGCCAAATAGACATGGAAAAACAAGGAAAGATTAAAGGAAACGGGTAGAAACCCAGCAGATGCCCTACTGGAAGATCCTACCACTTCACATTCCCTTCATCCCTCCCAACCATCCTCAATCTCTCTAATTATTATCCCACTACATTGTCCTTAACTCCCTGAGTTAAATTATATATTACACAAGCTAGTTAAAGCCACACAATAGGTTACTAGTGCCGACGCTCCTATAATACTTTCTATCACCGCACTTATAGAACATTCTATCACCGCACCTATAATACATTCTATCACCGCACCTATAATACATTATATCACCGCACAGTACTGTACTCTATTCCTAATCATACTCTAAGTTAGACATGATTAATAGAATACCAAATGCCTATTCCAGTTGATGATTGAGACTATGCAATCACAGACTGGATCTATGTCCGCCGATAAATATCAACACTTTGACACTATAGTCTCTTTCAATTAACACAACTTGGAATACTGCGCCGATCTTTAACACTTCAGAAATTTTGGTCAACTAACTCAACTTGTTTACCTCAACTGGTTTTAATTCAGGGCTTGAGTGACGTCACCAAAATGTCTAGACGCTAATCAGTCCAGAGTCTGGTTTTCTGCGCCTGTTTTTAGACTGACTGGAATGAATCCGCCGTCTAGTTTGCTGTCATCAGTTTGCCTAAGTTTGTCCCGGTACTTCCGAGAGTCCCGCTAATCTGGGATCTGGGGAATCATGTCCCCTACATCACAAGACCTCTCCGACGTCTGTCCAGACATTCCGTCTACAACATCAAAGGCCGACTACCGTCTTGCAGACGGATGGCACTTTTGTCCCGTCTCGAGCAACAACTTGTTAACAAAATGCCGACCGGGTGTAGACATTTGACGCGACTTATTTTGTTCCTCAGTCCCCTGCTCATCAAAGGGTTGCCGGTGTTTGTGTAGACGAATGTCGGATCTTTTTGTCATCGATCGAAACTATCAAGTTTTTTTTTCGTGACACAGGGCATACTCGATGCGTGAAAGCACCAGTCCTTGGAACAGAAGTATTAGCAGTCTTTGCTCGATATTGGCAGTCGCCATGACTCTCATTGCTGACAAACCTTTTCGAGCTTTCGTTATGACATAATCGACATGATCTCTGAAGGACAGGCTACGATCAAGCCTCACGCCAAGATATGTCATTGACTGGGTTCTACTCAAAATGCTCTCATCCATTCTTACTGCCGGCAGGTCTGTGTTCACAATATGGTACATTAATAGATACATTAAGAATACAGGTGAAATGTTCACACAAGGAAATTTACATTAATAGATACATTAAGAATACAGGTGAAATGTTCACACAAGGAAATTCACAACTGCTTATCATTCATGAACCACAACATGTATATGATATGATATAGATATGAGAATGACAGAGCACATAGTTCTTCCTCTCATACCAAATCAATCTTCTTCTTCATTTGCCTGAATGCATATGTGTTTTGTCCCTTCAGCTTAAGCTGGGGACAAGGGTTTGTGACCCTAGTCTGGTCAGATAATTTGACATCAGTTTCGTCATGGATGCGATGGAATGTATTCAGTCACCAAGCCAACTCTGAACAAAATATTACCACAGCGTGATAATTTCAGCTGGATCTGAACACCAATTCTACCAGTCGTGTGACATATATCTCATCCAGCACCACGCACAAATAGAGATAGATGAGCAGAATTAAACACTCTCTCCTCACTCACTCCGTGTGTGTGTTGAAGATTTACTGCATATCAGAAGGAAAGTGATTGTCTGCATGCAGACAGCAAGGTTTGGCTTTTCCAACTAGGCCCATGAAGAATAAAGAGGCTAGGAGTTTTCATGTTAAGAAAAGCATGGAAATTCCTAGACAAGCTTCCTTTTACAGCATATGATTTTAGTGCACGAAAATGCATTTCTCAATATCTTGAAGATTACAGACTAGATTGAATATTTCAGTGGAGCGAATGCAACGATTGCAAAATGGAGTCAGGCAGGGACAGAAACTGGTGGCTGTCTTCAAATTTAAAGATAGCATTTCGTTGTGCAGGGACACCACAGAAACACACAGAAACCACAGACATAAAGCTCTACCTTTACTCATCTGAATATACTCATATCCATATATACATAATCCAGGGCCACCTCTGGCTGAATCACAGAGAGGGTCACAGTACTTTACTTAATCCACAGAAAACGCATCTTCCTCCCGTGAAAGATGAATACTAAGTGCGCGCTTGGAATGCATTGGATTATTCCACGCTTCTCTCTTCTACTCAACCAATGATTTAACAGATCAGGAATGCGGAACCAAGTGTCATACCAAGTGGCAGGTCTAGTAATAAGTATGATAACATGTCACATGGTGCCAACTAGTGTACAGCAGTGCGTGAGAATTTCCATTACGTGTTTCTGTCACAACTGGTGTGAATGAAATGGACATTATGTCACACTGTGGTAAGGAATCTGTGAAGACCTAATAGTTGGCACCCAAGCAACAGTATCTGCTAAGTGATTACACTGGCCTAACACATTTTCTTCCGTTAGGATGAAACGTGCATTTTCCCATTTGTTTAGTTTTAAGTGTGAGTGGATTGGTGAAATGGGGTTCGGACCGTGCAGCGGAGTTTGTGCAAACGTGTCCCGACTCCCTTCGACGCATCATCGGTAGCTTGTCGGTGATATTTAAGCCTAACATGATGACCAGACGACGGACGTGAAGAACAAAGCCACGCAAAAGGGCTGGCGTCATTAGAATGCGGTTCAACTGTGATAGGTTGAGCATTAGATACATCCGAGTACTTTACTATAATCAATTGTGCCTTGTTCAATCAACGCCGACACATTCCTGAAAAGTTCCTTCATGGGAACGATATCGTGGCAGGGTGTATGTTTAATGACTGTGCAGTTTTTTAAAATATTGCCGATCCAAGTTTTGTTTTTACTAATTATGTTGCATAAACTTTACAGAGGGTGAATACAAAACTTGGACCGGCAATATATTCAAACACTGCAAAGTCATTAAAAATACACCTTATACAAGAAACGCTTCTCGGCGACGGAACAATCAATGTCGCGGGTTTTCAATGTTTCTACAACAGTACAGACGGCACCTCGGAGAGGCCATTCTTGTCGATAACATACCGTTGCCTGTGGTCGATATGTGAAGACTTCCAACGCCAGAGACAGCCAGTGGGGTAATGACATCACCAATAGACAGGGGGAATATCTGGAGACCGTCCTTGTATCTGCCTCCCCAGTTTGTCTGAACAATGGGAAGGCCACCCGACCAGGTGACTCTGACAATGTCATTGACTTTGCCCTAGTGCAGCCCACCATCACACGCAGTTGCCGGTGGTGCACACTGGGATATCACGACAGTGATCACTACCCTTGTGTCATCTTGATCGAGGAAAACAGAGCCAGAAGTCAAGAAATTTGATAAACCCGTTCCTGTATGACAACACAAGAGGGTTGGCTATTAAAGACGATAAAACAAAGAAAATTGATATATTTTGGTCACTTGAAACGTTATGAAATTTTGGAGAGAACAATAATGGAGGGGTATATGCCTGGGAAGAGAGAAAGAGGAAGGCCAAAGAGAAGATGGGTGCAGGATGTGGCGGATCTCCAGATGGGTGTATCAGACGCGGGACATCTTGCTTGTGATCGAGCAGTTTTCCAGAGGGTTGTTATGGCAGCGAGGTTCTACAAAGGACATGCTACTGAATGAATAAATAAATGACATAGAGCAGACTGACCAAAAAGACGAGCCTGCAAGACGGAAGGACCACAATGGCACTCTCAGTTGTGTGAAGGTGCCGAGACTGGGAAAACTATATCACTGCTGAGTCAATCCGCGTGATGCTCAAGAAATCACGCAACGCTGCTCCAGGTTCAGATGGCGATATAGTGACCTGCTGACGATGTCAGATGATGACATGGAAAAACTGGCAAGAGAATTCAACGCCAGTATCCCCATGTGGCCAGATCAAAGTGGAATGACTGCACAGCAACGTGTTACCGCTGCCAAAACTGAAAAAAGACAATTCCAAGATCAGCGGCTACAGAACTATAACGACACAGAACACTGCAGGCAAGCTACAGAAGACAATTGTAGCTCACAGGCATACTTGGGACTTATAACTCGACTGCTTCCCGCCCACACATGGAGGATACAAATGTAATAAAGAGTCAGATCTCAACTCAGCGATCTTTGCCCATGACGGGTTTCAGGTCCAAGAAGAGACATGTGCGGCCGCCTCTACGAAGAGAACGCATATAATAAAGTATCCTTCGAGTACTTGATGCAAATCCTCATCACACTGAAAGTACAGTATATCCTTGCATTATGCTATGGATAGCTGCAGGCCTGCCCCAAAGAAGGGTGGTGCTAAGATGTGGGAGTCCCCTCTGCTGTGTCTACATCTTGTCGTGGTAGAGGAGCATGCGTGTTCCAAGGCCCCCAAAAGCTATGCCGACGGTAGCACAGCTACTGGTAGGATCTCCCATGTCGGACAGGTCAAAGGATAGGAACCAGACCAAGAGAGACACACACCTGCTGCCTTGTAGGTAGACTGGGGACTGTCAAAGGCTAGGGAGAGCACACCCGAAAAATGCTTGTCGAAATTGGATGTACTGAGCCACATGCTTGACAAAGCAGTGGATCGTAACTTAATCAATTCATGATGCCACAGATTAAAATTAATCAGTACGATGCTAATCCCGTGAAGTCCGATCAGGCGGTGACAGTGCCGGGCCCCTTGCCTCGAGGGGGGTCCACCCATTGCTACTGGTGGTCACCTTAACTTGTGCTGTGGAGTCAAGGCACAGAGGAGTAGGGTAAGAGCTGTTGAAAAAACACCCTGGACACTCAACATACTGCAGTGGAATGCCGAAGGAATTTCTAACAAGAAAGTCCCCGTAACAAATCGTCTTCATAAATATAGAATAGATGTGGCATGCATTCAAAAGACAAATCTCAATGCACATCGCAGATTCTCAATCAGAGGATATCAGGCTACACGTTTCAACTGCGAAGGACACAAAGGAGGAGTTCTAATACTTACACAAAACACAATACCTTGCTGTGAAGTATCTATGATCTCTGACAACCAAACGGAAATTATAGGCGTTGATATAATGATAAAGGACATGAAAATAAGAATTTACAATCTGTATAGCCCAACAGATAAGGACCTTACACTTTCAAACATGAAAATAATTGACACAAACTACATTACAGTCGGAGACTTTAATAGCCGTTCAGAAAGATGGGGATACCCTGATACTGACAACAGAGGAGATGGAGGACTGAGACATAGACTCAAATCTCCATCTACTCAACAAAGCGGGTGACACACAGAGCTTATACTCTAGAAAATGGTTTACCAGACTTAGCTTTCTGCACAGGAGACATCCACCACAAAATCGATCGCCATGTGCTTTACCAATTAGGATGTAGTGACCACAGACCAATCAAGCTTGTAATGAATATGGATTATGTTCCACAGGAGCAAATAACCTATATAGCTCAGGAAATAGAGGATGTCTTTCATGAGAAAAAACACACACTAGCGGTCTGGATAGATTTAGAAAAAGCTTTTGATAAAATATGGAAGGAAGGATTAAAAGTAAAATTGCAATATATGCATGTTTGTGGGAAAATGTACAAATGGATCAGCCACTACCTTGAGAACAGAACTGCCAGGACAAAAGTACAAGGCCAAACCAGCAAAATGATGCTGTTGGAGCAAGGATGTCCCCCAAGGAGGAGTTCTTTCACCAACATTATTTCTAGCATATACAAATGACATCATGGAAAATTTTCCAGCCAGAGTACACACATCATCCTTTGCAGATGACCTAGCCATATGGACATCTGAAGAATATATTAGTACAGCTAACAGCAGAATACAGCAAGCCCTATTAGCGCTAGAGGACTGGTCAAAATCATGGCTAGTGAAGATAAGTGAGGAGAAAACAACATGCACAGTGTTCTCCCTCTCAAATAAAACTCAGCAACCTAAGCTGGTATTGAATGGAAAAATGTTGCGCCATGAAGAAAATACAAACTATCTAGGAGTCACCTTTGATTGTCAGCCTGACAAGAAAGACACAGGCTTGAGAAAAATCGAACAAGAGCAAGACAAAGAATGGCAATCATAAAAATTTTTACTGGTACAACATGGGGAGCAGATGAGAAAGTTCTCAAGAAGTTATATACTGGACGGGTGAGGCCAGTACTGGAATATGGCATCGCAGCTTGAGCAACAGCAGCTAAGTCAAACTTTAACAAAATAAGTAGAGTCCAAAATCAAGGAATGTGGATCACAACTGGAAGCCTGAGGAAAACGCCTATTAACGAACTAGAAAAGATCACTTGTTTACAACCAATGTAGGATAGAAGAGATAGTAGAGCCCAGCAACAAGCAGAAAAATTTCGAAGATCGACAGACCACACCCTGACAATCAATCAATCATGTGCCATGCCAGAAAGCGTGGGCGGCCATGACTCGCCATTTCACTCGATCACCAGAGTCATGGATCAGCTCAGTGTTCCTGTCTCGACCATGCCATGTGGCCAAGCCATCCAGGTATTTACTTCTCGGTCTTCCCCTTGGTCTATTCCCTTCAATCTTGCCACCAAGTTCTCCAATTCATTTCTCTAATCAATTTACGATTTTCATCTTGTCTTCTGTAATCTTGGTCATTGGTTTTTCTGTCTGTCCATGGTATTCTTTGCATTCTCCTCAGAAACCACATTTCTGTAGCAACCAGATGTTTTTCAGCTTGACTGCTCATTGTCCACCCCATGTATAAAAGGTTTATTGGTTTTGGAAAGGGAAGACTGAAGCATAGCAACTTTGTAGAAACCGCAAAATGAAAGATTAGTGCAGATCATATTCTTAACATATCAACATTCAAACCCATTTACAATGCACACAAGTTCCCAGATTGGAGACAGCAGCAACTGCCTGAGATGATAGAAAACATTCCTGGTATTGAGAAAAAGAATACTCAGAATGAAATAGAAAGAAGAAAAACAGCCCTAAACTACATAAAAGTAGCAATTGGACCCATGCATATACGGATGGATCAGCCAAAAATTCAATGGAAAATGGAGGAGGAGGAATTCTCCTCAATTTAAAAAATGGAGTGGGGGAAAGAAAAAAAAAAACCAGTCTGTGGCAACTGGAAAATTTTCAAGTAACTTCAAAGCAGAGGTAGGGCTTTGAAAACTGCAGCAGAAATGCTCTTGATGGAGGAAAATAAAGAGAAGCAAATAGCTATCTTCACATATGCAAAGTCAGCTGTATCAATACTGAAGAGCAAAAACAGCACAGAACTAGCTGACCATGGACTATGTCAGAAATCCAAAAAGTTGTAATACAGTGGATCCCATCACATTGCAGTATACCTGGAAATGAAGAAGCTGACAGACTGGCAAAAGAGGGTGGACAACTACTTCAGCCTCACAAAGACATAACCTATAATGAGGCAAAGAGGTTTATAAAAAGCACTTATAGAACGAAATGGGAATCAGAGCATCCAGGCCACCAGAAAGATGACGCATATTACAAACTCAACCGAAGTGAACAAGTAGCAATCTTCAGACTCCGCACAGGACATAAGTGGCTGAAATACCGCTTGTTCAATAAACTAAAGATAGGAGATACTGATGAATGTAATACATCAGTTATCAGTTGGGGTATCTTCATTGCACTCCGTACAGGTCCATAGGTGCTCAGTTCCTCCACCCAGCATATGCATCAACGTTTGGTGTCTAATAGTGCCAGTTCTGTGCTGGTTGACGAGGCACCTCGTTTTCCTGATGTACCTCTCGTGTCTGGCCATGCCAATTCTTACTCCCAAGTCTTTCATCCTGGACAGTGATGTGGATTCACTGACGTCGAAGTCCTCTGTTCTCGACATATCTTTAAGGACGTTAAAAACATCGGCACGATCCATGGGCTGGCCATCTGCAGGGGGTGCAGAGCCAGCCAGTTTATCATCTCGTTCATTTCCCTCGACTCCCGCATGTCCCGGGATGAAGATGAAAGTGACTTTACGGATAACAGATTTCCGCAGCGACTCAGTCCACTGTCTACGTACAGATCCAGCTTCGACCTTCCGAATCATGCTCATTGAATCACTTAGTACACACACGTTGGTATAATGCTGTATTACTGCCATCACTTCCATCGTTATGCTGCTCGTGGTCATGGAGTCGGCACCACTGGATTCTTGAACGGTTCGGCCTGCTGAACAGGCTGTAAATGCCCACACACTTCTCTGCTGCTTTAAAACAGATCCATCTGTATAGATGAGCACTTTGGGGTTGTCTGAGTGTTCATAGATAAGCGTGTTGACCTCTGCATTGACAGCGGCAGGGTTCTGCTCTTTGCACCGTCTGTCGAGTGTGATAATGCAGGAGAAAGTGCACTTAAAAGCTGGAGGCACTGGCACCCATTCCTTGCCGGGGTTGATACTGGTAAGACTGCAGACCTGTTTGGCGACATATTCCGCCCGACCCATCCATGATTTGTCCCTCTTTAGCCTGTCACCCTTTTCTCTGAATATAGCTTCATACAGAGGGTGCCGCTCATCTGCACTTATTTTTAAGTATGCACGAGCTTTCCAGATCTTGATCCTGTGGTTCATTGTTGGGAAGTCAAGGAGGTATCTCATTGCTACACAGCTGGTGTCTCTCGTGCAGCCCAAAATGATGCGCATGGCTTCGTTTTGTGCCTTTTCAAGTCTTTCAATCTGTGTAGGGCTGACAGTGAGGATGGCCATGGCATACTCGATGGGTGAAAGCACCAGTCCTTGGAACAGAAGTATTAGCAGTCTTTGCTCGATATTGGCAGTCGCCATGACTCTCATTGCTGAAAAACCTTTTCGAGCTTTCGTTATGACATAATCGACATGATCTCCGAAAGACAGTCTATGATCAAGCCTCACGCCAAGATATGTCATTGACTGGGTTCTACTCAAAATGCTCCCATCCATTCTCACTGCCGGCAGGTCTGTGTTCACAAAATGGTTGTTTAGGGAGAACCATGTAACCGATGCCTTTGCAGGGTTGACAAGGGCATGGCATCAGCACACCATGAGGAAATTCGATCTATTTCGCCCTGCATATTATTGGCAACCGCCTGTCTATCTTGACCCTGTCGATACACGAGAATGTCGTCAGCAAATGACAGAGTCCTACCCCTCCTGTCCAACTGTCGTTCAGTGATCGGCACCTTATACACGTTGAATAGTACTGGTGACAGTGGTGAACCCTGCGGCAATCCTGGACATATCGTTATCGGTTCAGAAGACCAACTCCCACATCTTAGCACCACCTTTCTTTGGAGCAGGACTGCAGCTATCCATCGTACAATGTTAGGGTACACTTTCAGTCTGAGGAGGGTTTGCATCAAGTGCTCGAAGGATATTCTATTGTACGCGTCTCTAAATCTATGGCAGCCGCACATGTCGCTTCTTTGACCTGAAATCCTTTGTAAACATCTTGAGCAAAGACCGCCGCATTCAGCCATGACTCTTTGTTGCGTCTGTATCCTCCAAGTGTGGGCGGGAAGCAGCAGAGTTGTTCCAAGTCACAAGCAAGTCTGTGTGCTACAATTTTCTCCAGTAGCTTGCCAGCAGTGTTCTGCATCGTAATGATTCTGTAGCCGCTTATCTTGAAAGGGTCTTTGTTCGGTTTTGGCAGCGGCAGCAAGTAGCTGTGTAGCCATTCCTCTTTGATCTGACCCCTCTGGATACTGGTGTTAAATTCTCTGGCGTTCTTCCATATCATCATCTGACATCACCAGTAGGTCACCATATCGGATGCTGCCTGGTCTGAGCCTAGACATTTGCTGCAGGAGTGCCCAATATATGCAGAACAGAGAAAGATATGTTGGCCCACACCTGCTTCATTTGAGGACAAGCTCTATGGAGATGTCAACAAGCTCAAGTTGCAGCTTACTTTGACTACATTCAGGTTGACATCTAAAGATGCATGAAGAAGTACAGACTGCCACACTTCTTACAACAGGTATGTCAGTAGAAAAAGCGTCCCAGAGGCATGAAATGGAATATTCCTTGGCTAGCAAATCCATTACATGGAAAGTCTGAATCAAAAGCTCATTGAGTGGGCGTCATCTGTAGACTGCATTCTTCTGGTTTCCAGAAGAACAGCCTGTGGTGAACGGAAGGCCCAATATATGGAAGTGAGGCTAAGCAGACGTGACGATTCCTTGGGTGAGCTCAGTACAGGAGCGCTGTGTCGGCTCTGCAATTATGAAAGCCTCCTTGGATGGCGGGGATTGCCCATGGTCTGCCCCTGCCTTCCCTTGAGGGCTGACCGGGATGCCTTCGGCTGTTCTAAATGGGGGATAACACCACAGCAGTGAGAGTCAAATGTCCTACTAAACCCCCGGGAAGGTTAACCAGGTCAAAAAATGCAAGCAGAAGTTGGATATGTCGGCCTATCGGCGCAAGAACGCAGTTCTGCTGTAACCAGGCACAACACAATAACGTCCGAAAAAACTCTCCGGATGAACGCAGAAGATGTGGGAGTTGGTCTTCCAAGCCGAAGTATGAATAAAATTAGTAGAACTGCGGTAAAGCTGTGGAAATGTAAACAATATAAACTAACGCAAAGTAATGCGGCTTTACAGAACAGAATTACGACACATACAGGACGTTGCGACGACTAGCCTTCATCAGCAAACAAATACATACACAAAACACAACATGTAATAACGAAGAAGACCCTCCAGCGACTACATTAAGGCATAAGAACAGGTTGGGAAGAATGAAAAATGAGAACAATGTAAAGAAAATAAAAATATGAAAAAAAATGTTGCTACTTATTTAGACGATGACAAAATTGTCCAAGATTGCCGCAGGGTTCACCACTGTCACTAGTTGTATTCAGTGTGTACACGGTGCCAATTACAGAGCAACAGCTGGATGGGAGGGACAGGACTATCATTTGCTGACGACATTCTGGTGTATCGACATGGTAGAGATAGGCGATTGCCAGTGCCCTGCAGGGCGAACTTCATCAGATTTCCTCCTGGTGTGTCGATTCCAGTGCCCTTGTCAACCATGCAAAGGCATCGGTTACATGGTTCTCCTTAAACAATCATATTGTTAAAACAGACCTGCCAGCAGTGAGAATGTACGAGAACATTATGATTAGAACCCAGTCGGTGACATACCTGGGCGTGAGGTTTGATCATAGACTGTCCTTCAGAGATCATGTTTATTATGTCATAACAAACACTAGTCAAGGTTGACAGCAATGAGAGTCATGGCAGCTGCCAATATAGAGTAAAGACTGTTTATACTTCTGTACCAATGACTGGTATTTTCACTCATCAAGTATCCCCTGGCCACCCTCACTGTCAGCCTTATGCAGACTGGAAGACTTGAACAGATACAAAATAGTCATGCGCATTATTTTTAATTGTACGAGAGACACCTGCTGTGCAGCAATGAGATACCTCCTTGACTTTCCGACCATGAACCACAGGATCAAGATCTGGAGGGCTCATGCATACTTGAAAATAAATGCAGATAAGCAGCACCTATGTATCAAGCTGTATTTAGACAGAAGGGTGACAGGCTAAAAAAGATCAAATCACGGATGGGTTGGGCACAAGATGTCAAGCAGGTCTGCTGTCTTACCAGTATCAACCCAGGCAAGGAATGGGTGCTTGTGTCTTCTGCTTTGTCATGCTTGATAGACAGTGCAGAAATCAGTATCATGCTGTTGTCAATGCAGAGTTCAAAGCGCTCATAACTGAACATTAAGATGATTCCAAAGTGCTCAACTATACAAATGGATCTGTTATACAGCAGCAAAGAAGTGCGTGTGCATTCACAGCACGTTCAGCAGGCCGAACCATTCAATAAGACAGTGGTCCCCCCCTCTATGACCACGAGCAGCATGATGATGGAGGTGATGGCAGTGACACAAGCTTTCATATGGCTGGAGTCACAGCATTATAACAAATGTGTACTATGTGATTCAATTAGCATGATCCGAAAGGTTGAGGCACATTTTGTACACAGACAGTGGACTGAATAGCTACGGAGGTCTGTTGTCTGTAGACTCACATTCATCTTCGTTCTGGGACATGTGCGAATCAAAAGAAATAAATGAGCTTATAAACTTGCTGGCTCTGCAGCCCCTGCAGATGGCCAACCCATGGATCACCCTGGTGTTATTAGCGTCCTTAGAGAGATATCGAGAGCAGAGGACATCAGTGAATCCACATCGTTGCCCAGAACGCGACATGGGAGTAAGAACTGGCACTGCTAGACATGAGAGGCACATCGTGAGTACGAGCAACCTCATCAGCCAACACAGTACTATTAACTGCTGGACGATGATGCATATATTGGGGAAAAGCATCTGAGCACCTACGGACTTGTCCTGAGTGCAAGGATGATATTCCAGCAGGTAACAGATTACACTGGCTTTAACCTGAAAAATTGTTGAATGCCAGTTCTCCTGTCTTCCATATAAAGTAATAGATACTACCAAAAGTAGTATAAGAGAGGGCGGAGTAGATCAAGGGTTATGGTTTCCTCCTCTGACTAAAGAAGACCAGGTTCGTCTCACTGCGTTGACTATTTGGGTTTTCACAAAGAAAAGAAAAAGGATGGTATACTTCCCCATGATCCTGAACTAGTGGATCGGATACCTAGCCTTTTCAGACAAAGGCAAAAAAATTTGGAGGACTTTTGTCCACATTAAAAATCCCTCGACAGTTGGGAAAAAAAAAAGTTGGCCCAATACACTGTTGCCCAGGCAAAATTTCAAAATTAGAAAGCTACTCACAAAAATACTTTATAGCATGTTATTCTGCTATACACACATTTGGATCTTCATTCATGCTACGGATTGTGTGCCCTAGGCAAAGATTCTCCTTGTATGATCTATAGGAGGAGACTAGAGCACTTATGGAGATGACTGTGCAATGAAAGTGATTCTTTACAAAACAATCCAATGAATCATACAACACCATTTCCTAAGTGTCTGTAACTGACTTTGTAAAAAATCCAACCATAAACAGATATCAATATAACAGCACTCATCAGCAATTCTACTGGCCTCAACAAATGTCAAGCCATCCAATCCTTTGCTATCTCTGTCAGCTCCCTCCATGACTTCCCCATATCATTAACATTTGTCTTTAATTCTTTTTTTCTGTGTTTTTCAGTCTAGTTCTATTTTATTGGCTCTGTAGACTATAGACAAAGGAGTGCCTATTAATTACACTGTCATCAGGTTTTGTCAACGTGTCTTACTCAAACCTGCATCTTTACTTCAACTCTTGATTTAGTGGTATTTGGAACTAGATATTCTGAGGAACTTTTGAATAGACCAGCTACAAATGAGTTGCCAGATATTCAGCCCACAGACATGGAGCTGGATATCGAATGCGAGAAATAATCTAGAAGAAATTAGAAAAAAAAATTCAACTCTTGGTTCAGATGTAACAAGAAATTACATCCACACAGAAGTCGAACACGTTCAACTAAAAATATTTAGTTAAACAAAAGCATTGGTAGTTGGTGACAACAATTTATTTTTACATCGTCTCTATAGACAAACTTTTCACATGAGTTTCTTAGTAGATTCTGACTGCATACAATAAGGAGCTGTAATCTGTTTTTGTGGTAACTTGTCCAATAACAAACCCATCTGTTGGTAGTGCAAACAGTGTATACACTAACTGCTTTGGTTTCAAGTTGGTTTGACAATTGTATTCCTGTGATAGAGAAATAAACAAAATGTAAAACTAAAGAAATATAACATAGTGAAACATACATTCAATTTATGCTATTGTATTTTTACTTCTTTCTTTCTTTTATACTCCATTGAAGCACATGCCCTAAACCAACAAATGCCAAGTCATCCAATCCTTTGCTATCTCTGTCAGCTCCCTCCATGACTTCTCCAAATCATTAATATTCGTCTTTAATTCTTTTTTTTCCCATGTGTTTTTCAGTCTAGTTTTATTTTATTGGCTCTGTAGACTATAGACAAAGGAGTGCCTGTTACAATATCATCAGGTTTTGTCAATGTGTGTCTTACTCAACACCTGCACCTTTCCTTCAACTCTTGATTTAGTGGTATTTGGAATTAGATATTCTGAGGAACTTTTTAATAGACCAGCTACAAATGAGTTGCCAGATATTCAGTCCTTAGACATGGAGTTGGATATCGAATGCGAGAAATAATCTAGAAGAAATTAGAAAAAAAACTCAACTCTTGATGGATGGGAAAGCTCCAGGCCCAAATGGTATCCCAGCATAAGCTATTAAATCCAATATAAACAGGTCAAATAAATTACTACACAAGAAATACTAGCAGACTGGAAAGAAGGATATCCAATGAAGCTGCCAATGAAAGGGGTTCTACAGGAATGTGATATTATATAAGAATAACGTTTTTAGGAAAAATGCAGGGGGTGGGGGATTGGAAATTAATATATGCCAATGACAAAGAACTAAGTGATGAACAGGCAAGTTCCAACCAAACACATCCTGCAGCGAGCAGAAAACAACAATATGCATAATAACAGAGCAAAGCACTGAAATTAATTCACAATATAATATTGGATTTGTGGACTATGAAAAGACCTTTGACAACATTGATAGGTAATCTCTGGAAATTAATGAGGCAATATGGGATCCCACAGAAGATTATTAACTTATTAAAGGTACCATTTGAAGCATGAAATGCAGAATTCCCCAGGAAGGAAAAACTATCTAAATGGCGCCTGAGTAGAATAGAAGGTCTAAAATGGTATGATAGAATCATCAATGTCGAGAGAGGGGGTAAGAGAGAGGGAGAGGGAGACTTACTTGGTAAAACAATCATGAAGATAACCATACTTAAGCTTTTTACATAAATATACACAATCAGTATTGTTTAGCGCTCACAGAAGGAGAAGAAGGAAGTAGAGACTAGAGGACGCACTAGACAACATAAAATTTGAAAGCTATAGTTACCGACTGGGATTCAAACCTGTCACCCCCAAATAATGACAGAGCCGCGCTGCAGGAACTTTAGTTACTATAGTTACTGCAGTGAGGCGTTGGCGTTTGGAGGTGACAGGTTTGAATCCCGTTCTGTGAGCGCTAAACAATATTATGTGTGTTTAGTTATGTAACTGTCTCAGTGGCCTCAACGGGTCCCCTAACTGATTTCTTGTATAATACGTGTTAAGTTGTTTAACAATACATAGAACTTACGAGGTAAATCCTTTGCTGCCACTGAGAACAATGTAAGGGGACTTCTCGCTCTTCTGTTTGTCTTTAAGGAGACTCAGCGTGTTCAATGGTGTGTCCGTTGAACTCATTCTCTTCATCAGCTGCAACAGTGTTGGAAATATTCATTTATACAATCCAACAGAAAATCCACAATGAGACAAGAACACTGAAAAAAAATTCAACAAAATAAAGACCATGGGAGCTGAACCAAAAACAGAAGGATGACTGCAAGTCTATGCTATAACTAAATACTGGACTAGCCTATACTCAGAGCTAGCTGCATTTATGGCATAGTGGTTACAGTAGCAGGATTCTTTACCCTGACCAGTACATCTTGGGGAGGGGGGACTGACCCAGGCTTACAAAATGAGTTCCAGTGAAGGGAACTGATAACCCCATCTTATTACCCTATGGCCTCGATTGATTATGTGAAGACACTTCTCATTCTAATGGCAGGATAAGTCATTATTTTCTTTACCTTTTAATCTATACTTTGGATTTCAGAATTACTATATAATTATTGGTTTGGTTTTCTTAATGCATATTTATACACCCACAAGTGCTTAACTCTCCTCCTCTTGATCACAGAATGAGGACCAGTAGAGTATTTTCCTGTGTCATGTCTCTCTATGACATTTTCGCCTTTCATCCAGCACGTCTCATTTCTTTCTGGTATCTATTGACTAGGTTGGCCTTCCCGCATATTTTTGTAGGACATTCCAGTCATTGAGTGGTGACATCATCTTTGCCCAACCATCTACATGTGTTTCCTTAATCAGACCCATCCAGAGCAGCCAGATGCATGCCAATCAGCCCTCTAGGAAGGACGAGGGCAGAACATGGGCATTCCCTGCCATCCAAAGCGGCTTCTATACATGGTGAGCTGACACATGATGCTCTGGTGCTGGGCGCACCCAAGGAATTGCCACTATTGCTCAGCCTCACTTCTGTATGGTAAGCCTCCCATTCCTGTTGAGCTGTGCCTTTGGAAATCTAAAGACAATCAGATTCAGAATAAAACCGTACACTACCATATTTAATAAGTGATGAAATAGTTAACAGAGTGACAGTGATTACATACCAGTTCTTCCTCTACTTTCTTGCTTCGCTTCTCTGTCTTTTTCTTGCCCGAACCTTTACCATGGAACCTGTGACTAAGCTGTCTAAAAGCTTCTTTGGCACAAAGTGCTCGTCCATTGTCATCAACATAATCCAACTTTACTTCAGGCTTGTATGAATCCTTCTCCTTAAACTCTGTGATCATTCCACCTTGGTACCGTTCACGCTTGCGGTTCTTCTCATCAAGATCACTGATTAAAAATGTTCATGATTAGGATAATAATAATAATAATAATATCAGTGGTTAAAAACATTCATGATTAAGATAATAATGAGGTGTAAGCTGGTTTAACTGTGAATCTTTTCAACTTCTGGTCCAATGCATTGGTATTTAGGTCATCTGAGCCCTGAAAAGAGCTTGCATCTAAAAGAATAAGGTTAGTGTAGAGCTGTTTTTCCAGATATAGTACCAAAGTACCACCTCCATTGGGGTTCTCCTTCCCCTCTCCCAGCTAATATAAAAAGAGATGTGCAACTGGTACTGGAACTTCACATCTGCACTGAGATTAAACAGATCATTATTCAGTACAATACACATGGACTAGTTGGTTAATTGGTTAGTCGCGGTTCCAACTTTACTGCAACGGGTCGTCCCCATTATGCTCCGTTCCTGTGTCAGTGAATATCACACAAAATGCTCCTCACTGCCCAATGTGAAAAGTGGAACAAACAGGAGTCTCGGCAAGCCAGCAGCCCGCACAGGTACACTGTGCATAATGCTGCCGCCAGAATGACAATATAAAAGTCCGCCACAAAAAATGCAGTTCATTGTCTATGGAATCGGCAGTCACCAGAAAGACTTCATTTACCCAGGTTTTATCTGATACGGCCTGGTCTCTTTCCACAGAGCGACCCGACGAAAGCGCTGCACAAAGCACGAACTTCGCAGCTCCAGTGACGACTCGCAAGTCTCCTAAAAATGCAGATGTAAAAGCATTCCACAGCTCACAGTGTCATGCCACACACTCACTCAGTAGCAGGACAATGGAACCATGTACTACCAGTCCAACACTAGGAAAATGCGAATGCAAACCGTAGCCATAAGCATGAACACTCCAGAGGCCTTGACGGTTCAATGCTTATCCGCCATGTTGGGGACCGGTAATTACATATGAACTTGCATAAGACAAAATAACGACATTGCAAACCGAATGGCAGAGCCCAAACGTGTACATAAAACTGAGCCACAATGCTATTTAAATGATTTTATTGTGTGTCAATGATTTCCATGAGTGTAAGATCAAGTAATTTTAACTGTCAGATCTGACCTGTCTATCTACAAGGAAGAAGAGCAGATCTATGTCTCCCTTAGTCTGAACACCCACCCTTTGTATTGCTGACCATACCAGTAGTCACATCATCACAGGTACAGCTTCTGGGATCTAGGGAACATGCACACTCCATTTGGTAGAGTGGAGATGGCAGAAGAAGTCACTCAAATTAACAGAACTTTCTTCTTGTTCGTTTTTCCTGCCTTTGATCTTCTTTGGAGCATAAGCTCTCAATCAGCTCAGCCAAACTGTAGACCTGTTGTTCACGATTGGCTGGATTTTGCAGAAAGTGTTTTACAGGATGGAAGTGCCTGCCACAAGCTAAACCCTCTCTAGTCGCTTCTTGTGATATTCAGTAAACAGTTGCTATTCTTGCCTCTTTCCCTACTGTCCATGGAAACACAACGGCGTAACTTTCGTATGCCCTCCATCACACCCCCCCCCCTTAAAAAAAATAATAAAGATTCTATTGGATCATACAACTGTTTAGTAAACAGAATACCAAAGACAGGTAAAACTTACTCATATCGCTTGTCCTGTATTGTGTAATTCTGGGCTTGAAGTTCCAATGCTTTCATAGACAGTGCAGGCAATTTTTTAGGGACCTCAGCCTCAAGGTAACCTGTTCAGCAGAAAAGATTATAAAAAATGAAATTCAGCAAGAACAGTTAAAGGTAGAGAATGACATAGGTAAATATAATGAATACAATATTCAAACATTCTTTTAAGAAAGTAAATGAATCTATAAATATTGACTGCCCATACATGGAAGAAGAGGAAAGATAAAGACATCAAAGGATACACAAGATATAACAGAACCAATTATGGGGAGGCATGGCTGAGAGGTTATGGTGTCTGCCTCAAGCTCAGAAGGTAGCAGGTTTAAATCTAAGCAATGGTATCCTAACAATTGTTACAAGAACCAGTGGTGTCCAATATCACACAAGCCTTCTACCTACAGGCAAAAAAAACAAGGTGTCCAGTGTGCAAGTTACACACGTTAAAAATCCCACAGCCGGTGGAAATCATAAAGAGTAGGACGTCACAGCTCTGGAAGACGTATCACCCCTGATATACAGAGCCTGTTACCTTGGATGTAATCTGTTTGAAGGATGCAAACCATACCCAAATGCAAGTTGAAGTCAGACACAATGACTTTTGATGGCATAATTAGGCATGCTGTACTCTCCTCAAAAGAGATTTAAAAAAACAAAACAAATGCAAACACATCACCTCCATATAATGCTATCTCTTAAATAGAAAAACAAGTGACCTTCAATTGAGCACATCATTTAGAGGTAACAACATAGAAATCGGTGTCCATACAGCTGTCAATCTTTGTGCTGTCCATTGTGTTCTCTGATGCTCATCTGCCTCATTGCTGTATATGAGTGCCAATCAATAATGATAATTTATTTATCTTATTATTTTAATGGCCTCAAGGGTTCCCCAGTAATCACTAACATCCAAAAATAACTTGATCACATATCATGATCCCATCTGGTTGACAGATTTGCATATCTGGTTGACACAATATAGCCTTCTAATGTATATTTCAACAGTGGGGTTTAATTCAAACTAGTGCAGCTGGAATAAAACTTGACAACATTAACTGTTCAATTATGGAAAATGTGAGCCTGACACCACATCCTCAAAGTGCCTATGTAAATTGGCTTTACTCTACTTAATCAATAGCTACATTACAAATCATGGAATATACCTTGCTCTAAATCAGTGATTATCTTTCGGGAGTCTCCGTGGCCAAGCCGTTTGATTAGGGCTCCAAAGGATGTGGGTTCAATTCCGGATCTCATCCTTCGGTTCACGAGTTAAATTTTTCTAAGACTCCCGAGGATCGTTGCTAGAGCTACGGAGTTTGTGCTTTGTGCGACGCTTTCCGCGCTGCGGAAAGAGACCGAGCCATATGGGATAAACCCCGGTGCAATGAAGTCGACCATGTCAACTTTTAAGCGAATTTTTTTTAAAGGGATTATCTTAAACTGTCTGAAGGTTGTACCACAAACTTACACAGCAACAACTATTTAAAAGAGAGCTGTCTGCAGTTTATGTGGCTTCAGTATCAAGTTGTTTGAGTATTTATGACACATGAATGATAAATATATGTCTGTTTGTGACCCTTAGTCCCAAGATATATCAGTGTTTCAATGAAATAATCGATAAAAATATAATTGTTTGTGAATGTCTACGACTTTAGTCCCCAGATATACGAGTGTTTGCACCACATGAAAAATAAATATACAACAACATAGCAACACATTAAACTGATCTTGGTTTCATTGAACTGACTGACCTTTCTTCTGGGCCAGCAGCAATGCAGCAACTACACCCTCACTAGAGATTGGCTCCTCCTCCATTACAGAAACCTCTTCACCCTGCAAGAATATTTAACAAGCATAGAGAATTCAAAATTTGAACAGAAACAATAGGTATCATCATTATCCAGTGGCTTGACATGTGCAATACTTTTCCTCCATAAGTCTGTCAAAATTTCTCTTATCATAAGTCAATGTCCAGCCTCTGTTACTGTTGTGTGTAAATTATCTACCACATCTTGAATCCATCTACATTGTTGTCTTCCTCTTCTCTGCTTTCCAGGTACATCTCTTTTCAATTATATTTTACAGACATTCGTGCCTGTTTACATGCTCAAAATATTTCATCTGTCTCACTATCACTTGTCTTAACTAATTCTTCTTCAATATTGAGATAGACCTGTTTGTTCACTTTTTTTATCCAAAGAATTTTTAGTATTTCTCTGTAACACTTATATTTGAATGGGCATATGTGCTTTTCAGCCGATTTATTAAATGTCAGTGTTTCACAGCTGTACGTTGCCATAAGAAATATGCATGCTCCGAGTACTTTCATTTTTGTTTTCCTTCTGTTCCAATTTACAAAGGTTTTAATTGATCAAAGCAATGCTTGTTCTTTTAATTTCCATTATCACATTTCCATCACATCAGCAGAGAACCTAAATCTTTAAAACTACTCATTTTCAGTAATTTCTCTACACTGATAAATATATCTGTTGACATACCTCTTACCACATTATCAATATCCTGCCTTGAGAGGGACTCAAACACATGACCACCAAGCCAGCAGACAATCATCCAGACAACTGCGCTACCACAACAACTCCATGGAAAGTCTATGCCAAAGGCATGAAACCCTAGCTAAAAATATCACTCAGAACATGTGACAAGTAATCTATCACAATTTGTGTAACCCATACCCGAATGTCAACAGGCTTGTCATCAATGTCGACTGCATTCCAACCTCCTGTTGCCTCCTCTAGGTCTTCTTGTCTACTTCGTTGTTCTAACAGCTCCAGCTCTATGTCCTGCACAGACAAAACAGATGACACAATAAGAATATACCAGCACAAACTCCATCTGAGAGTAAAATAAGCCATCATTCATGTAGGAGTAGGTAATTGGTGAACATTGCATTTTTCTCTTGTCTGCTCTTTGGGATGTCTTAAAAAATCTGCACATCTTGTCATATTAGTGTGTAAACAAAACAAAACAAAGAAAAAGATACCTAATCATTTACCTATTTGTTGTAGAGTAGTATACAATGACCAAAGGGTGTATTATCCTTTGGCGAAATATGCAAAGAAAATCCAATTGAAAACTTCATGTTTAAAATGTACTAGTCTGCATGTAGTCAATTTCATATATAAGGATGCAGGTCCGCATGGCCGAATGGATAAGAACAAGTGTTCTTAAACATCCGGTGTGCTGATGCCAAGATAAAGGGTTCAATCCCTACACCGGATAGCTGGACTAAAATGTTGACCTGTCATCCTCGACTTGGGGACGTTAATTACAAGTACCTCTGAAGTTGGAGTGATTTCGCCTGATGGTGAGGGACTGTTAATAGGGAAAGCTAACCCACACGCAAAATTCAGTCCATCACTACTATAAGCAGCGTGTATAGACTACGCTTGAGTTCAAAGCGAGCGAGCGCCACAACAACAAAATGTCAGGATTTGTATCCATACCTTGCAGCATATTTGGATACATACCTTGGAAGCAAAACCCTGTGCACTGTTTTCAGTGGTATGAAGCTTTGGTCATTCAGAAAGCAATGGCAAATCACACTGCCTAGTAATTGACAAACAGTCAACAAATGCTGGGGATGACTGCAACATTCTGTAAAAGACATGAAACTAACTTTTTAACTTACCATTAATTCCCCACGATCCTCTTCCCTGTTACCAGCAAGGCCATATGTAGGGATCTCACCAAGATTTCTGCAGAATTCAGAGACAGAATTGAGAATAATGTTGGACGCAGCTTGATTCTGAAGGTCACTGCTTTCCTCGTCAGGCCGAATCTGTTCAATGGCCTATAGAGAGAAAGTCAGTAAATGATGGTACTCTACTTCAATGTAATGTTGTGTAATGCAGCAACTATAGATGCTGGTCTACCCAAACACTATTATCCTCAGAATGAAATATGTTTACATTGTCGCCTTTATATCTGCACCACTAAATGGTGTTGTCACTTCATTCCTGTCTATCCTCTTGTTTAACAGGTGCTCTGGCTAAGGGAGTACTTCTTCAGAGACATTTTGTGCCAGATAAGTACTCACTTTTTTAAACATTCATATTGTTGGATTAATGTCCTATTATCTTTGTTAGCCTTTGTTTCCTAAGGGTATTGTAACCATTAAGTCCATTTTGTCACGAATGACTGTTTACTGACAGCTGACCCTTTTATCCACTTTAAGAAATGTATGATTGCCCGACAAAATTTCAAATATAATGACTAAAAAATTTAAAAAGCTAATACTCAACTACATTTTGCCACAAATACAATTCTATTTATCCCAAACTCACACTTTCACAACTGTTACACACTACTTTCCTTTGCTAAAGTTAAGGAGATCTCACCTGTCTTGAAGAAACCCGTTCCTGTTTCAGTTTAATTTTCCTAGCTTTTGCCAGCATGCCTTGCAGCTCATTCTGTGCCTCATCCTCCTCTATAGCAACTCCAGACAAATCCTCATCTGGTCCTATTATATCTAATGAAGTGAGAAATTAGAAGAGTTCCTTACAATTACCTGTCATTTAACTGGAAATAATAAGTTTTCTTAAATGCATGCATTAAAAAACACAAAACAAATCATGCATTACGTCTTCATCCATAAAATATATCATGCATCTAAATGCTAAGAATTAAAAATAATACTTTTAAGTGCCTTATTTTGACATTGGTGTATCTGTGATTAGAATAGTTTGCATTGTCAAGAAAATATACATATTCAATTAATTTTGGCGCCCCTAATTTTAAATGATTTTGGAATGATAACAGTAGAGGGGTATTAATTTTGTTTACAAAATTTACTCATGACATTATACAAAAGAAACACATCAATGTGAAATATAAACATACCATCATCAATCTCCACCTTGAATGTGTCCTTAGATGTTACTCCATCTACCACAGGATTGGGCGTTTCTGTTTTAATCTGCTCATTATTAGTTCCCTCACTGGGCACTTCATCATCATCATCATCTTCAGCATGAACACGACCCTCTACCTCTCATCCTGTAAAGAAAAGGTTGTAATTTATTTATCAATTATGTCTTTTTTTTTCTAGGTCATTATGTTAAGTCTTTTTTCTATGCAATCTTAAAATATACATCACCTTAAATTTAACAGTTATATCTCACAAAACATTAACATCTACCTTCTTAACCCATTGCAGAGAGACACATAGTCAAGACTTCATTGTGCCAAGTTCTATCCCATGTGGCTTGGTCTTCTATTCGTAAAGTGGCTTGCCTAAACTGCAGCACAGATCATGACACCCCCCCCTCTCTCCAAACTGCACTCTTGAACTGATTGTCAGAAGTTTAAAAATAAGTCCACCACTTTTATAGCATGACATAGACAGCTCTATCACTATGTCAAGGAGACCACACAAGCAGAGAGATATATTAGGATGTAACAATATTATGATTCAGTGAAGTACATATAGACTGGCCAACATAAGACCTAGATTGGTAATGTTTCCTCCACAGGTTCATTATCTAAACCACTGATAACTTTTACAAACATGTCAATTCTGTGCATGAAGGTTTTAACTGCTGAGATGTGAACAGATTAAAAATAGTAATGGGAAAATTCTAACCAATATTAAAGATCAAATGAACAGATGGCCTGATTTTTGTGAGACATTCAGCACCAAAGTCTTGCACTTAATGTTTAGATCTCACTTGCATGATTGAAATGAGTGTGCTGCTTATCTACTGAGATGGAAACTCAGCCATCACCACTGCATACATTCTTAACCCTTTACAAGGCATAGCGTCTGATTCCGGCCGATGCGAGAAAACGATCGTAGCGGCCAACTCCGGCCGATACTATTATGCATTGTAAAATCGCGATCTCTCGGCTTTCCGACACTTCCGACGGCTACTTTCGCTTTCGCCTACAGCTTGACAACGTGGCCGCCATTTGTAAACGCGATAGTATCAATTTAAACGGACTTTTAAGGACAATTTTTGATAGTTTTCGGGATTTTTACGCTGTTTTTCAAAATGGATTTCGGCGATTCTTCAAGTGATAGCCGAGATTTCGCTAGGTTCATTTTAAATGACATTAAAGGGCACGAAGTTGACTATTAATCGGAGCTAGATATCAGTGCAAAGCGTTACTTTGCATTAGCAGTCGTGAGTCGGACTTTAAAGAAAGTGATTATGATTCTGAAAATGTGTTTGTATATTGCCGTATAGGTGACGGAAAATCACAAACAACATGCCGTATTTCGTAAATATTTGTGTTCATGTATGGATTACCGGCAACAATCATGTGAGTAACATATTCTGCATGCTTTTCCCTTCATTGTGTTGTTTATTTAACTAAAATCGGTTGACTAACACCTTATTTGTGATGTTTTTACTAACGCGACCCGAACTTTTTCCAAACCTGAAAAAATCTTGCCCGTTCAGGGCTACAAAATGGACAAGCGTCTGCCCTGTAAAGGGTTAATGTCATATAACAATGAACACCTTGAATTACGCAATCCGTACAACATGCCTCAATGTAACATATTTTTTCTACTTTGTCTAAGGGCTTGCGAACGCGGTTTGTGAGCCCGTATACCCGGGTTCGAAACACAGCGGTTCTGGGTTTTTCGAAAAAGGTATAGGGGCCGGTCATTCAGAAAGCAATGGCAAACTACTGAACGTAACACTTGCCTAGTACATCAACAGCAGCTGAAAATGCTGGTGTTGACTGCAACGTCCCGTAAGGGATACGCAACAATTTTTTTTTTCTACACTATTATCAATAATATCTGATGACAGAAAAACTTATCAACCCCATCAAGTATTTAATGCTTAACTGGAAAAAATAAGGTTGCACATACAACATTAACATTTTATTTTACCTTGACCCATAGTCCTGCTCTGTGATTTCATCTGGAAGAGGTAAAATATCATCTGCCTTGAGGATGTCTTTCTTTCTAATCTTTCGCACCTTCTTCTTGATCTTTTTAAACTTTGCAGCCTCCTGTTTGTTAAATTATTACATTGTATAAAATGTGTAAAACAAATGCTTGGGTATCTGTTTTAAAAGCGGTATTTAAAATTGTTTAACTTACATAAAATGAATATAAGCATGGTTATATGAGGAAGAAAGTAGAGTGAAACATTCAAAGGTCTGGTAAACATTGGTTACAATTTAAGCTGTAACTGATGCTAGCAAACAAACCAAAAAAAATGACATTCGCACCTTGCCATCTTGACAGACGATAGTTTGTGCTTCAAAAAGGCATAATAACTTTTACCCATGGCGGTAGCGAATGTGACCGATAAGGCCAATTCGCGCTGTAAATGTTCGTTCACAGTGGGTGCATGTGAACATGTGGTCATTTTCACCATCATGCGCTATCTTACGTCTCACACGTTCGGTGTGTGACTTATCTGCAATAATTTTCTCCTTTGTCTTTATTCCATTTCTGATGTTTGCCCTCCATGCAACACATTCAGCGGCGACTTGCTCCCAATGTGCATTTTTAAATAAATACAGCCATATGAAAATGGTTTAGAATGCAATATATGCTCCAAAACCAATCATTATACAATAAATATTATATATGATGTATCAATTTGTATATAAAGAATACAGCTGAATATTTTTTAAACTTATTTAGTGTATGCTTTTCTAAGTACTTAAACTAAGTACCTAAACAAAACAAAATTCTTCTGGCCTAAAGAAACAAAGGTGGAAGATAAACATTATGGACCACTAAGTGAACTAAAAGGGATACTGAACTTTGTACAAGAAACAACACTGCAGACATAGACGATCACTTCAAGTGAAAGAAGGAAAAACAAGATAACATAATTTTCACATTAATATTTCCCTAGATTCCATCACCTTTATCTATGTCCACTGATAGCATTATGTTTTTAAATATTACCAGCATAATATTTAAATTAAAAACAAAATAATATCCTACCATCTCCTCTTTTGTCAGATATTCTGTAGCAAGTGCAAGAGCTGGAGAAACCAGTGATTGCTGCAGATGAGAAATAACAAATAATTATAAACTGGACGAAGACAATGATAAGATTATGACAATAATGCTTTGTGAACAGCCAGATGAAACATGACCGACTGTGTATTGCTCGATTACCCCCAAAATGTACATACACATTTTAATAACATTAACTTAAGATTAAAATTATATTGTAAGAAAAATATAATAAAAGGAGAATGCAGTTACCTGCAAGATGCAGAGAAAAGGTTTTATAGAAGACTGCTAAGCAAATATAGAGAGATAAAAAGAGTAATGAAAACATTTTGTAAGAAACCCAGTTACGATGTGTACTCTTTGGGCATGTCAAGAGAAGAGAAAGAGTGAAATAGAGTGTATGAGAATACCTAGAAAAACAGTGATAGACAGTGTGACATCACAGCTTGGAGGAAAATCTGCACTAGAAATTAACAACATATTAGACAGGAAGCCACTAGTAAACATGACAACTAATACCACTGAGCATGGATTATATGTTGAAAAATGATCAAGAAAAGCTTAAACAAATAGTGTCAGGGGTCACCAAACTACGGCCCGCGGGCCGGATCCGGCCCGCGGCGGTATTCGAACTTGCTTGATATAACGTATGAAACACGATACGTTGTGATACAATTTAAATGTAAATATTATGTTTAGAATAATAGGAGATCTTCACATGTGCGGAGACCTCCTGGCTGCTCTAGGCTGTTTATTTATGCGACCCTATTTATATATTTTGCAATCCTTATTATAAGATATATTCTATTACCAAATGAAGCCGCCTGCCGCGGCTCTAAAGAGTATAGAGTAGCATATCCCATGATACCCTGGTAAAAAATGCATAGGATGCTGTGATGTTGTGTTGGTGTGCCTATAAAAGCCCAGTCACGCCATGTTCCCGTCTCTTTGGCCTTGAGAACAACTGAGGCCGAAGAGATGCTGATGTATAATTTTCAGCAGAGAGTTTGTACTCATCCCTCTGAGCCACTACCAAGCAGATGGGCGAACATGCCCCAAGCACAGCCGAGTGTGGCCACTGTTTCTCCACAACGCAGTTGAGAGGGCAGACAGGCCCTGTGAAGATCCAAAAGATCCAAGAGGATCTTGATTGTGGATTGACGATTATCTGCTGCGGGGTGAGTTTTGAATGAACCTTCATTGTTTAAATAGGAACATAGGAATAGAATAGCTGTGCCCGAGAACAATAATGGAGGGATATATGCCTGGAAAGAGAGGAAGAGAAAGGCCAAATAGAAGATGGGTGCAGGATGTGGCGGATGATCAAGATGGGTGTATCTGAAGCGGGACATCTGGCTTATGATCGAGAGGTTTTCCAGAAAGTTGTTATGCGAGCAAGGTTCTGCAAAGGACATGCTACTGAATGAATGACCTTTGTTCCATCTTGTTGTCTGATAATTGCTGGTGTTTTCTATCAGACTACAGTTACAGTGTTGGATGACTACCCATGCTGTAATGGAAGATCATTGGTACTGTGAAGGATGATCATGTGTATGTTTATTCATGAGGATGCCTATTTTGTTATTGCATCTAATCGTGAATTTTATTTATTTATGCATTGGCATTATTAATCAGATGATGTATCTTTTCAATTACATTATTCTGATTCCCTGTACACGGACCTGAATTTCTTCTGATATTTCTAAATCTTTTCTTTTCTTGTTAGCCGTAGAAATAGAATGAGATTCTCTCTGTCTTCTTATTCCTCTCTTCTTCTACGGCCCACGAGCAGTCGGCGTTGTGCTATTATCTCTATCATCTCTGTGCGGTTACACAAAGGTACCTATAAACTGTATATGTACCTTTGATGAGCTGTCGCTTCACCAGTGACCCCTAGTCCTCTGTCTTTCTTCTGTTTCAATAGGATTTTGATTATGTTTCTAATTTAATGTGTTTTTCTCATTTTCAGCTCGAGGTACATCAGCCTTAATTATGGCTACTAGGAAAACAAAAGTAAACGCGGCGTGTCGATTTTTCAATGAACGAACGAACTTTATTTTCGAAGGGTAACAAATTGGGCACGCAGGCCTGTCTTACATTCGGCCCTTCCAATCACTCATCTTTCGTTCATCAGTGCATAGTGCATTCACATAGGAAAAAAAAAATTGTCAAATGAATGTTGCTAGCATAAACAATGCATGTTACCATGTTATGAGACAAATCCATCCACAATCCACCCGTGTGTCTCCCACACACACATCCACCACCCAAACACACATACCCACAGGCACATACATGACCCCATCCATCCACCCATCCCCTAACCCACACACATCTCACCACCCACACATCTCCCACCCACAACTCTTCCCCCACACACACACAAACCTAGGCACACATGCATGCAACCACCCATACATCCCCCACCTTCACACATCTCCCGACCCACATGCACACATCCTCCACCCATCCCATAACCTACCAACACTCACCCACCCACCCTCAACCACTCAGCCAAACACACATCCCCCAACCACATATCCAACACCCACACACATATTCCAGCTAACTCACATATCCTACACTTACCCAAATACAAAACCCGCACCCACCCACACATCCCCCACCCACACAATCTCCCCCACCCACACATCCCCTCACCCCCAACCTACAAACACTCACCCTCTCACACATCCTCCCCACCCCCGATCTCCAATCCCCAATCACAAATCCCTTAACTACACATCTCACCACCCATACACTCACACACAATTCTCCCCACCCATACACACATCCTCACCCATCAACACATTCCTCATCCAAAAACACACCAACCATCCACATACACCCCACCCACACACATCTGCCTTCCCATCCACACACATCCCCCATCCATACACTCATCTCTCACACACATCCACCCACTCACGTACTCATCCATCAACTACACATCACCCACCCACCCATCAACACATGCATCTCTCATCTACCCTCCCACCCACACACACTTCAACCACCCAGCCAAACACATATCCCCTATCCTCACATAATCCTTCATCCACCCACACATCCCCCACATGCATTCCCCATACACATCCCCGCCCACACACACACACATCTCCCCACCCACCCACACATCTCCCCACATACCCACACATCCCCAACCTACAAACATCCTCACCACCCACACATACATCCTCCACCCACTCATATTTACCCCATCCGCACTCACACATTCAGACCCACACAGACATATCCCATTCACAGACACACCCCCACCCCACATCTCCCACACACCCATTCACCCACCCAAATACACATTCCCCTACTCACACCCCCATCCAACCAACACCCACATACTTCCAACCATCCTCCCAAATATCCCCACCCACACAAACATCCCACCTACATCCCTTCACCCATCTACACATCATGCATAAACCCACACACAACCCCTCCACACATACATTCCCCACACCCCACACACCCCTTATATACACACCCTCACATCTAGACACATACATGATGCCTCCTCACATGATCACTGAAAGTAATAAGGACAAACTCCCACAATTTACACACAGTTGAGACACTGACGATTGTCGTGAGCATTCTCACAAAAATTGTAAAAAATGGAGAAAAAAATTGTGAATGGGGAGTAAAGTACTTCTTTGTGGAAACAAAGGACCAGAAAACCAGTTGCATGATATGCAGCGAAAGTGTTGCCGTTTTGAAAGAGTACACCCCCCCCCCATGTGTCTCCACCTTGTCGTGGTGGGGGAGCTTGCGTGTCCCATTGACCCCATCTGCTTGCCGATGGATGAAAACTACATATTGAACAGCTTATGGGATAGGGGCCAGACTAAGAGAGACACAACCTGCTGCTCTGCAGGTAGACTGACGATAGCAGTCAAAAGATTAAATCAGGTACACGAAGGCAGAAGACCTTGGTCCGGACAATACTCTAAGGCTCTCTGTCGAGGGCTGTGGCTGAAAGCCTCTAAGCCACAAACCCTCGGATCTGAGAGCCGGGCCGATACCCACCTACCGAAAAATAGAGGTGAGATACTGAGCAAGCTACATGCTCAGGTCTGATACATGTTCGAAGGCTCTCAGCTGGGGGATATGAGGGATTCCCGGATAAGAGGGCCTGACCGTTTCTCGTTCACTGCTGCACGAAGGTAAGGTGCTGAGCCAGCAGCACATGTAGCCTACCTCGTGAGCGAGTAAAAAAAAGTCAAAGTGCTTCAGTCGAAGGAAATGGTTACAAAAACTGTCTGTATCTAACTCTTAGAGAGTGTAGACAAAAGTGGAAAAACGTCTCAATAACACGAAATGGAACGCACGGTGAGTGAACCTATGGCGTGGTTCGAAGTAAAAAAGCAAAAGCTTACCGAGTGGATGTCGCCCACAGTCTGACCGTTCCTGGTGTGTGCTTGAGCGACCAGTGGCAAGCGAGATGCCCAACACATGGAAGTGAGGAACTAAAGCAGCCATGAGCAGGACGTGGCAACTCCTCGGGTGAGCCCAGTCTCAGAGCAATATGTGTCGGCTCTGCAATTATGGAAGCCTCCTTGGATAGCGAGGGAATGCCCTTGCCTTCCCTTGAGGTTTGACCATGATGTCGTTGACCGTTCTATCTTGACCAGCTGAGATGTGGGCGGCATCACAACAATAAGTCTAACATGCCTTGAAACCCGAGGAAGGCTAACCTCATTAAAAAATGCCCGCCGAAGCCGGAAGTGCCGTCCTACGGGTGGCAAAATAAAAATTGGCACTACGCATTTACGTCCGAGTGAAACATCTCGTCCGAATGTCTCTCATGCTAGGAACGGAACAGCTGACTACCTAGTTTCCGAGTGCCGCTCTTGTTCGGAACAGCTCTGACTAGGTAGTTTTCCGAATGTCCGTCGTGCCTGGAACAGCTCTGAAGGGCACAAAGACAAGCACATGTCCGAACCGAAAACTCGCTGAGTGGATACCGTCTGCAGACTGGCCTGGTTTGTGCGGGAACGGCCCGTGGTGAAGGAAAGCCCAATATATTGAAGTGAGGATTTAAAGCAGCCATGAGCAGGATGTGACGATTCCCTCGGTGAGCCCAGCACCAGGGCGCTATGTGTCGGCTTTGCAACTATGGAAGCAACCTTGGATGGCGGAAAATGCTATGGACTGTCCCTGCCTTCCTTAGAAGGATGACCGTTGTCTTCGACCGTTCCAACTTGGCAAGTTGGGTTGTAGATGGCACCACAAAAGTGAGTCTCCCAGGAATGCTACCTGGTCAAAAAAGCACGCTATAGTCGGATGTGTCGGCCTACGGGTTTCGGCCCAAGGGCGCACAACAGACACACCACAATCACATCTGAAAAAACACTCCGGATGAACGCAAAGAAGAAGCAGAAGAAAGAGTACAATCTTCAGCGTCACTATGAAACAAAACATCTATCAACATATTAAAAGTTTTCTGGAAAGTTAGCCCTGGGAAATGAGTCTATTAAACGTGGTTGTGAAACACAAAGAAATCTCTTCACGAGAAAATCTGCTGAAAATGAATCTGTCACTTACTCGTACAAGTTACAAAACAGTGCATAAGATGGCAGAATGAGGAAAGCCTTTTATTGATGACAACTTCATCAAAGAGTGTATAATCGAAGCAGCAAATGACTGAAAGCAGATTTGTTTGGAACTATCGGCCTTTCGGCAAGTTCAGTTGTGCGGAGAACAGAAGAACTTGGAGAGAACATAGTGCTACAGATACATGAGAAAGCTAGGATCTTGTTGTGGTATTCTCTGGCGCTGGATGAGTCTCCTCTAGAGTACGTCACAACTTCTCGTGTTCATTCGTGGTGTCAATTTGGACTTTCAGATAACGGAAGAGTTGGCGTCCGTTTGCAGCATGCATGGAACAACAACTGGGAAAGACATTTTCGTGGAAGTGCAAACAATTTTGCAAGACTATAACCTTGAGCAGAATCAGCTTCGAGGTGTTATAGTTGATGGAGGAAAAAAACATAGCTGGAGTGAGGAAGGGTCTGGTGGGGGAGATCAGGACTCAGTTGGAAGATTTGCAAATTCCAGGCGCTCTGTTCATACACTGCATCATACATCAGCAAGTACTCTGTGGGAAGACTTAGATATTTATTGTGTACTGAAACCAGTCGTTTCTGCTGTGAACTTCAATCTGGAACATGCACTCAATCACCGTCAGTTCCAGGTTTTTCTTGAATACATTGATTCTGAATTCTGTGACTTGCCTTATCACACATCAGTCAGGTGGCTGAGCTGCGGTAAAGTCCTGCTTCATTTTTTTACAAGCTCCGAAACAAAATAGATATTTTCCTCACTGAAAAAGTTAGAGCTGATTCACAGCTGTCAGATCCTACCTGGCTGTAAAAGTTGTCATTTTTGGTCGACATGAATGAACTGAACTTGAAACTTCAGGGAAAGGTTTACCTCGTCTGTGATCTCTACAGAACCATCACAGGATTTGGAGAAAGCTGTAATTGTTGGAAGCACAACTGGAAGGAGAAAACCTTTCTATTTTCACTGTTTCAAAGAATTTGGAGAGATTTTCAGATCTTGACAGAATTGAGAGTGACATTCTTCTGTTCCAGTTGAACTACAGTTGGAGCTCATTGATTTGCAAGCAAATGACTTGTTGAAAGAGAAGCACAGAGAAGGAAAACTTGGTGAATTGTACCGCTGCTTGCCTGATGTTGAGTTTCCGAAACTTAAGAAATTTGCCGCTGGTATGGCATCAGTGTTTGGAACAACTTATGTCTGTGAGCAAACATTTTAAAAAATAAAGTCTGTGAAGTCACCACATCGAACGCGATTGACTGATGAACATTTGAAAATAATTCTCTTGATTGGATGCAGCAATTCCAAACCAAGCATTCATGGCATTTTGAAAGCCACACGTCAGTTTCACAAATCTCCCTAACCTCTTTTGCTGCTTAGTTTGTGAGATTCAGATATGTGCACATTAGGTCTGATGCAACTATCTTTTTGCTAACGTCGCCTTCATTGATAACTTTGTTTAGTAAATAAATGTGTTGGTTGTCTTTGTTTATTTTTGTGCATTCCACGCCCTTCCTATGATTAACTTAGCCTATTTGTCTTTTTTCCCAGAGCTTTCGTTCGAGCTTGCAATTATTGTTAGTTAGCTGTATATCCTTTACAGGACGTTTGCAGTCAACACCTGCATTGTTTTCTGTTGTTGATGTCTTGGCAAGTTTACGTTCAGTAGTTTACTATTGCTCTTTGAATGACCGGCACCCATGACATACCACAAAAATCAAGTGCAACGTCTGCTGCCAAATCATGCGCAGCTGTGATTCGAACGCGTGTATACCGGATTATGAACCACGTCCGTAAGACCTTCGCCATGGAGATCGGCGCAAGTATTGCACAGAATGACTATCCAGTCCACGCTCGTCATCTTCTCAGCTAATCCGGCCAGCCGTGAAAAAGGCTTGGTGACCCCTGATCTATGTGAAAGTTTATAGCATCTTAAAACGAAATACACTTGATATTCCTGCTATTCTAAAATAGACAAGAATAAGTGGCAGAAATAACAAAGTCACATTAACCCATTCTACGCAATTCAAGTCATCATACACGCAACTGTAACAAGGAAACAGAAAATGTAATAAAGCAATGAAAATTAAATCAACAAAGAAAAACAAACAGAAAGTGGAAAAGATTGGAGGCAGAAGAACACAATCACAAATGGTGCCATGGATGCTGCAGCTACATAGCATTCATCTGAAAACAAAAGCAAAGCCAAGCGAAATATTAATGCATCATAACTAATCTTCCACTATGTTTGTCAAATATTTTAAAAAATATTGTTGGACATGTTTGCAGTGTGTCTGTTTACAGCAGAGCTGTGATATTTGTGGCTAACTCATATGACTTCTTCCTGACATTTGTTGATCAGGTTAGCCTTCCTGGGTGCATGACTAATTACAAATGTATACCGCTTCTCTATGCTTTTGTTTGCTAATGTAGGCTCTGTAGCCTTGGCATCCTCGCTGTCATTTGTTATCTTGTTCCTGTAAAACTGGCACTTTCTGCTTCTTCTTCATTTGTCTGAAATGCTCACATATAATCACATTGTGCCGGTTTACAGCATCCATCCATCCATCATGTGCCATGCCGGTAAGCGTGGGCGGTCATGTTCTGCCATCTCACTCGATCACCAGAGTCGTGGATCAGTTCCGTGTTTCTGTCTCGACCATGCCACAAGGCCAAGCCATCCAGATACTTGTTTCTAGGTCTTCCCCTTGGTCTGTTCCCCTCGATCTTACCAGTTGTCACCAAGTTCTCCAAATCATTTCTTCTCATAACATGTCCAAAAAATTGTGACTGTCTACGTCTGTCTCTAATCAGTTTACGATCTTCATTTGTTTCTTGAAGGACTTGTTCATTGGTCTTTCTGGCTGTCCATGGTATTCTTTGCATTTTCCTCAGAAACCACATTTCTACAGCCATCAGATGTTTTTCAGCCTGGCTGCTCATTGTCCAAGCTTCACATCCATATAAAAGTACAGGTTCTATGTAGCACCTCAACACTCTTTTTCTCGTTTCAATTGACATCTTTTTATTGGTCAGTATGTTTTTCATCTTGCTAAAGGCTACTTTTGCCATGGCGATTCTTGTTCTAATCTCTTCCAGGCATCTCCCATCAGATGTTATTACTGTTCCGAGATAATTGTACCTATTCACTTGTTGAAGAATATTCCCATTTACTTGTATATTACACTGTGGTATTTCGTTCTTCCTAGTGACGACCATAATCTGTGTCTTTTTACAATTTAATTCTAACCCTTGTTGTTCACTGTGTGTAACAACCGCATCTACTAAATTTTGCAGGTCCTGTTCATTGTCTGCAATTAATACTGTATCATCTGCATATCTAATGTTATTGATGCATCGTCCCCCAATGTTAATTCCTTCCATATCTTCAATATTTCTGAAAATATTTTCACTGTACAGGGAAAACAGATCTGGAGACATTACACATCCCTGTCTCACACCTCTCTTAATAGGCTGATATTGGCTTTCTTCATTATCAACTCTTATGGCAGCTTGTTGTTTCCAATATATGTTTTTTACAAGTCTAAGGTCTTTCCCATCAATTTGTAGATCTTCAAGCATCCTTAACATGTTGACATGTCTCACTTTATCAAAAGCCTTTGTGTAGTCAATAAAGCAAAGGTGTAGATCTTTGTTTACTTCTATAGAACGTTCGATTACGGTTCTCAGTATATACACAGCATTTACTGTACCCTTGCCTTCTACAAACCCACATTGTTCTTCTCCTATTTCAGGTTGTATTTTCCTCCTCACTCTTTGCATGATAATTCTTAGCAAAATCTTCGTGATGTGACTCATTATACTAATTGTTCGATGTTGATCACATTCCAAGGCTCCTGATTTCTTTGGGATTGCAATAAATACAGAATTACATAACTCATGAGGTATATTTCCAGTATCATATATTGTATTAAGCAGACTGGTAACTTTATCTATTCCATATTCTTCTAGAGCATTAATCATTTCTGTTGTGACGCTGTCTGGACCGGGGGTCTTGCCAGATTTCATATGATTAAGAGCATTCTGAACCTCCATCTTCAAAATTGTTGGCCCTTCATTATTATTTTGAACATCATACTGTTCGTCTCTGTTATCGTCATAAAGGTTTTTCACGTAATCTGACCATACATGTAAAATCTGATCTTTTTCTATTATGACTCTTCCATCTTTTGTCTTTAGGCAGCCTGCTGATGTACGTGTTCTTTGATTGGTAAGCTCCTGAATTCTTTTGTGCATTAGTTTCGCATTTTTACTGTTGTGTTGTTTTTCAATTTCTCTGCAATTTTTCTCAAGCCATGTTTCTTTTGCCTCCTTACATAAGGTTCTGACTTTTCTGTGAATTTCTTCATATTTGGCAGGATTATTTTTGTTCTGTCTTCTTGTTTCCATTAGTTGTAAAATTTCTTCAGTCATCCATGTCTTACGACCCACTTTCTTTACTTTTGGAATAGTTTTTTCTGCTGCACAACTGATTGAATTCTTCAGCATTTCCCATTGATCATCTACATCTTGAAATAGGATCTCTAGATCAGACAATAAATCAAATTGCATGGCTGCAATATTTGTGCCTATTTGCAGACATACCAGACTTCTTCTGGCATTTATTAAATGGGTTAGCCTTCCTGGGTTTCACTTTCTGATTTTCCCCATTATTCAACAACAAAACACTAATTTCTGGACTCATTCAAAACTAAGCAATAGGTTACTCTATTCTTAAAATACTCTTCTCATGCAAACTGAAATGACCTGTCATAAATTTACAGATCAAAGTAAAGTGATTTGTTCCACATAAAATGAGTTAAGAAACAACAATGACTTACCCCTTGTGCTCTCAACTGCTGCCTAATTTCAGCCATTCGTTTCTCGTGTGCTGCATCATAGACACCACCAGAACCTATGAAAACAGCATTAGTTTTGTCATATAAAGCGACCTTGCCTTGTTATTTATGTTTGTATAATGTCTTCTAATATAATGCACTCTATCATACTGCAAACAATATGGCAGACTAGAGGGGAAGTGTGCAATTGGACAACAGTAAAAGCATCTTAAGGCAAAAACAAAAAGATAAGACTTGGCTTTAGCTTTACTGCAGCCTAATTTCAATGTGATGATGGCATCAATGTTAGCTTCCAGCTTGTGAAATGTCTTAGCCAAAAAACAAAAACTAGAAAGCAAAGTTATTAATTCCATCCATGTAAAAATACTACTGCCATAATTCATTTAAAAAAATAATAATTCACTTTTACCTTACTATGAAAACAAAATTATGCTTATTGTAATAAATATTTCATTTAGATCACAGAAAACATCTTGCAAGCATCACAGCCCAAATATCATGTAAAGTGAGTTTTGATACATAGTTGCTATCTTTGGCGACACATTCTTCTGCTTAAAAAGAATAATAAAATAATAAAATATAAATTACAGGTGTTAAGATTTTTCAGCCATTTTGCAAATAAAGCTAAGATCATATATGCTACAAATTTGATATGAATAAAACTTACCCAATGTGAATGATTCTTTCTTAACACCGTCAATTTCTTCATCATATTTTGAAAGCAGATTGGTGGTCTTCATCTGTAATTTGAAACAACAATAACGGTCAAGGAAGTCTTATAGCAGATACTGCCATTGGGGTGTGAAGTGTTAAGCTTTAACTTAATCCAAGTCAAGACATAGGAGGCTAGGTGGTCAGTTCCCTCTCGCTCTTCAGAAAAACTCTGATAAATGTCAGGTACCAATTTCTATGATGGTCGACCATAAAAAAGCTAGTTGCATGTCCCTTACAGGACACTGCAACCAACCCCAACTTTTATTGATTATTTGTGATTTCCTAGGCAATGTGAGTTCAGTAGTTTATCATTGCTTTCTGAACTGTCAATGCCTCACATCATCAGAATCGTTGCAAAGCGGTCTGCTCTCAAGTTGCTTGCAGCTGAAAATTGAACCCTCAGCTCAGTATGACAGAGAATTATGAAACTGTGTCTCACTATCCCCTAAGCCACAGCACCGGGTCTACCCCAAGTCAGGAGAAATAATCCTGCTTCTGCTGGGGATTAAACCTAGACTGCTGACTTGGTAGGCAAGTGTATTAACCTTTTTGCCACCACAGCTCTTGAAATAAATGTATCAAAGTTAAAAATGTTTTAAATACTCATAGTCTTCTCTGAGTTTAGCTGCAGTCACTTAGAGTAGAAAGTGCAATAGTTGGTCAAGACACCGTGTTATTATTGCTAGCTGTGAATGAACTTTTTCAGACTGAAGTCTATATAATGGAGACCTGAGAAATCTCTGGGAAATTAAAAGATAACAAGTCACCCAATCGAATAATGTTATGACCTAGCATATAAAGTAGAAGACTGTCACTTTATATCTCCATGGCATTTTATGCCCGAACTTGTGACTTTTCATCCTATGTATGGCAGGCCATGATTCACTACATTCACAAAATTGGAAGCAAAAATATTAAATCTACCCAAAGACCCAAATTTAACCATAAAACTAATGAATGTACATGAAATGTACAGTATAAATTGAAAAAAAAAATAAATTAAAACTCAACTAAGAAACACAAACATGGAGATGGACATCATAAACTAAAGAAAGATCAAGATCATACATACATAATGAGAATGATGTAAACTTTCTAATGATTCCTATCCAATGCTCAGAGGGAAAATGTTCTGAGAGGCCAAGGCACAAAGGCAACTTCTTCTTCTTCTGCGTTCATCTGGAGTATTTTTTCAGACATAATTACGTTGTGCCCGGCTATGCGCCCATAGGCAAACACATCAGACTTCTGTGGGCGTTTGTTGACCGGGTTAGCCTTCCCAGCAAAGGCAACTTATCACATAGACCAGAAGAAACAGTTAACATTTTTAACAAGATAAGACATGAGTTAACAAGATAAGAATGAAAACCTGGCAAAATGAGAGAAAGGAAGGCAGCGAGAGAAGATTCTGAACTGTCTTGCTACCATGGAATGATTATCAATATATAAAATGATATACAGTAATATAAAATGGTAGCTATGGAGAGGCATAAATCCCCACATCATTTGGCAAGGTAATTCATGATGATCTTCTTCTTCTTCTTCTTCTTCAGCATTCCGAGCCATTGAGGTTCTTTGCTGCAAATACAATCTGTCTCCATTCGTCTCTCTGGTGGACCTTCTCTTGCCAGTCGTTGATTCCAAGTGCTTGTAGGTCTGTATGTATATTATCTCTCCACCGCCTTCTTGGTCTACCTCGGGGTCTACGGTCATTTATTTCCTGAGTGTAAGCGAGTTTTGTTTCCCTATTATCTTCCATTCTTTCTATATGCCCCAGCCATTGTAGTCTATTAGCCTTCATGATACCAGTGATTAGCGGGGACTTAAACAAATCATAAATGTCTTTGTTACTTCTTCTTTTCCAATCTCCACTTTGTGTATCCCTAATGGGTCCAAAGATGCGTCTTAAAATTTTGTTCTCAAAGGTTTGTAACAAGGCTTCGTCTCCTTTCGTTGTACTCCAGGTTTCAGAGCCATACAGCACAACTGGTCTGATCAGTGTTTTGTATATTGTGATTTTGGTGTTACGAGATAGCGCCTTTGATTTTAGTAGATGTTGTAGTGCATAGTATATCTTATTTCCAGAGTTGATTCTAGTTTGTATTTCTTCCCTTATGATGTTGGAGCAGTTGAAGATTGTACCCAGGTATTTGTATGTTTCCGTTCTTTTAATGGTCATATTATCTATTTGTATGTGGCCAGAGTTTTTAGCCATTCCGTCTCTTGAAATTACCATATATTCTGTCTTATCTTGGTTGATAACCAGCCCCATCTGTTGGGCTTTTTCCTTTAATTCATGATGATGGTAAAAATAAATGTTAAGACCAAGGTGACTGACTTACCAATCCATATTCATCATACTGAGGTTCATCATATGGTTTGTAGTCTACTTTTTTCTTCTTGTTATCTACATTCTTTTCTGCCCTTTCATCATCTTCTATGTTGACATTTACCAGTACATCACTTTCATCCTCATCAAGAACACCTATGTGAAAATAAAGAATAGTTTGAGCAGAAGAACGCTGACTTTTCTACTGTCATGTAGCTAGCTAACCTCACTGTCACAATTTATAGTCAGTATTTCATACCATTCTGCTACAAAATAACTCAATTGCATTATATATCACAAAAACACATTCAGTTCTCCCCCCCCCCCCCCCCCCCCCCCCCCCCCCCCCCCAGCAGTTATTATCTGTGCAAACATTTGTCTTAGTTCATACTTTAAATGTCTAACCTGGTAAGTCCCAAAAAGGTATTGTTTATTAAATTCACTTCTTCTTCTTTAACCCTTTATCCACCATTGAGGCATAGGTCCTCAGCTAACTCACTCCAAGCCGTCTATCCTTAGCTATCCCATTCAGTCCCATTCATTCATGCCTGTCCCATATTATTCACTTCTGTTTCTACTTTTCTCCACGTTTTGTCTGCCTCTATTTCTTTTGCCCTGTGGATTCTAGACAAATGCTTTTTAGTTATACCATTCTCAGGTTGTCTCAATGTATGTTCTGTCCAGCACCAGCAAGTTTTCTTCACCCCTTGGTTCACTGGTATCTGTCTAGTTCTCTCCATCACTTCCACATCAGAGATTCTGTCATGCCAATCTATTCCTTCTATTTTGCACAGGCCCCAATTAGTGAATGTTTGTAGTTTATTTGTAATCATTTTCGTTCCCCAGTTTCAAGTTTTAAGACCAAGGTGAAGATTGAGAGGTAAATACCTGGATGGCTTGACCACATGGCATGGTTGAGACAGGAACACTGGGTTGATCCACGACTCTGGTGATCGAGCAAGATAGCGAGTCATGACCGCCCACGCTTTCTGGCATGGCATATGATGGATGGAGTTTTAAGTTTGTTGCTATATTTAATTTCCACAAATTTCTTTGTGCTATAATAGCCTATCCAGCCTTCTCTATTCTTATTCTGATATGTGTAAATGTTACACCCTCTTTGTCTACATTGCTACCTAAATAGGTGTATGATTCCATCTCTTGAAGTGAGGTTTCACCCAGGAAGATCAGGCTAACATTTGTATTAACTTATCACCCAAGCGATCTTACATTGAAACATCAATTACCTGGGTTAGAAAGAGGTAGTTTGCAGCAGGATGCAGTCTAAGCAGAAGTGCTTCTTCTTCTTACAGCCCATGCAATGGTGTGTTGGTTATCACACCTGCCCACAACCTTCTGTTTGGTGTGTTGCCAATTATTTGCGACACTGATGTTCCTACATGACATGATAATCTTCTCTCTGTCTACCCCATCTATCTTCCATCAGCTTTCCATTTGTGAAAGATACATTAAATTACATTTTTATTTAAAAATAGTTGCATACCTTTGTCCTTGATGGTCAAAACTATATCTCTGCCTTCGGAAAATTTTTCTAGACCATGCTCAACTGTCAGTCCTCTCAAGTCATAGGAGGTATAGTTCTGCTTCTGTAATAGAGATAAATCAGAACTAACATGTGAAAAACAGCAGATTTAAAAAAAAAAAAAATTTTCAATTTTCATTAAAGCGATGCTCAACAAACTCCCTTTTCTGCTTGTTGCTGACAACAGCAACAAAGAACCTCAAACACAAATACACAGTGAGGTCGAGTTAAACAGAAATGCACACAAAGACAGGGTTAGAGTAAAATACACAAAGAAATGGGTCTGAATCTGCATTAAGGTGTATTTTTCAAATTGGCCCGGCCTCATGGGTCAGCCCAGCCTAAAATGGGCAACAGAAAATAGCTAATTTAATTTACACGAGCTGATATCACAAACATACATTGTCAAAATAAATCCTACCTTGTCCTCTTTTTTAAATTCTTGCTCCAACAGACTCTTTATTCCAAAATCCTCATCCATTTCCTCCAACATCTTTGCCTGAAAAAGAGCAAGAAACATGCTTATAGAAAGATCTGTTATTAAATTTATTATGATTGCTTGAGTTAATGATATATGTACCAATATTGATCACAGTATCTTCATTATTCGATGACGCAAGAGTCCACAACTCATTGGAAAAACTCTTGTATCCAAATATGTATACATATCTGAATATTATAACTACTCTGCTATTGGTAGATTTTCTAATTTGAATATATTGCAAGGGTGACAGCCAATGTAATTATAATAAAGAAGAAAACAACAGAATGCAGATATAAGCATCGTGCATTAGTCACAAACCGGTCTCTGTGGCTGAAGGGCTTGCGAACGCGGTTTGTGAGCCTGTATACCCGGGTTCGAAACACGGCGGTGCTGGTATTTTCGAAAAAGGTATAGGGACCGGTCGTTCAGAAAGCAATGGCAAACTACTGAACGTAACACTTGCCTAGTACATCAACAGCAGCTGAAAATGCTGGTGTTGACTGCAACGTCCCGTAAGGGATACGCAACAAAAAAAATTAGTCACAAATAATATTTGAATAGTAACTGCAAAGGACTACCATGGCTATTGTCAATAATGTGAATATTACAAAACCAAAAATTATGACATAAATCAAATAATTTATATTATATGAGAGAAAATAATAATGTTACCGTCTTCTCTGCAAGCTCCCTCTCTGTTTGCAACTTTCTGTTTTTACTGACCCAGGCAGCAGCACCATCATCTTCAGAATCACTTTCACCGAGACCTTTGATTCTTCTGAACAAAAGAATGCATGGATTTAGTTTATAATTTGTTTATATATTTACTCGTTAACAATAAACACATCTTCTTTTTCTTCTGCACTCGTCTGGAGAGTTTTTTCGGCCATGATTGTGTTGTGCCAGTTTACAGCAAAGCTGCGTTCTTGCGCCGTTAGGCAGACACATCCGACTTCTGCAGGCGTTCGTTGACGACTGGGTAAGCCTTCCTGGGTGTTTCGAAGGACATTCAACTCTGACTCTGATGTAGTTGCGTCTTGCCTGTTTACAGCAAAGCTGCGTTCTTGCGCCGTTAGGCAGACACATCTGACTTCTGCAGGCGTTCATTGACGACCGGGTAAGCATTCCCGGGTGTTTCGAACGACATTTCACTCTCACTCTGACGTTTTTGCGTTGTGCCTGTTTATTTGCACCTTTAGGCTGACACATCTGACTTCTGTGGGCGTTTGCTGATCGGGTTAACCTTCCCGTTTTTCGATGGTCATTCGACGAGCTTTCAAGCTACGCCAGGCAGGACTGACCGAAAAGCTATACCAGCTTACTGACTACAGGCCCACTACTCATCGAGAATAGTACAGGAGGCAGTAACAGCGTTGGCTAGAGACTACTGCAACACACTTTGTATTCATTATGGATTCAAAGAGTATGCTCAGTAAGCTGGAGAAAGGAATGTTTCGTGTGGAATGGCTCTCGTCGAATCAGAGGTCACAGATTGTGAGAATTGTATGGATATTTTGCCCTGGCTATGTGGGGATGCTGGGGAATGAACCGGCTGATAGGCTAGCAGGGAATGCACCTTTTTCTTGGCTGCAGATTGCCTATGGACAAGGGGGAGGTGGTCGTGCACTTGTGGGACCAGGTGGAGAAGGCGGAGGAACAGATTGAGAACCCATATGTGGAAAGAATGAGATTGTGGGGGATCGGCAGGGGTTCTGGAAGAATCTTAAAACTGATGGGGAAGACCAGGAGAACTTTTAATCAGATAGCGGTGGGAACGATTAGTAGTATGACTCTTCGCTGGCTGTTGAACGAGGGGACGGAGCACATATGGGAATGCCCTGAGTGCAGTGATGTCGGTTCTGAACTCAACTCACCTACTCATAGAGAGAGAGAGAGTTGGCGCTTATCAAGACCTGGCCGAACTTCCGCACAAAAATTGCTCTTTCATCCGCTCAAAATGCGATTCCGGCTTCGTGCTGCGGTTACACTCTCAAAATGCCTGCCTCGCTAACTTGCGTCGGCTGGGAGGTTCCCGATTGGGTGCAATAAACACATCTGAATCATGGCAGCACAGTGGTTGCACTAAGGCTTACCAATAGTATCAAGGCCAAATGCCCAATGCTGACAGAATTTTTTTGGGGGAAAAACACAGAAGCGAACTCGCTATTGACAACAATAAATACTACAGCGACTTAGAAAGCACTGCAATAGAAGGCATGGTTCCTGGAAGATAACACAGGGCTCCACTAAGATGATGGTGGACACATTTTAAAGAAAGCTTGAATATGTCAATGGATGAGGCTGCAGAGCCAACCAATGACAGTCTTTTAGACAGGCTATGACGAGAACGATGTTCTGAAAAAATAATTCTATATGATATGCTTCTGGGTTTTACAAAAAGTAAATGACCATATGTTTTAAAAATAGTAATGGACCCTATTTCCACACCTTGAGGCATTTTGGGTATATGGTGCTAGCACCATATTTTTATAGACCAATAGATTCTTGATGTGTGATGTGGTCAGTGTCAAGCCAACCACTTTTACTTCCCTCATAACCCATTTTACTAAGGGTCAACCTGGGAGTCCAGGAGACTTATTAAAACAACACCCATTCATGATATAACTAGTGTTGTAGCCGGATCCTGTTGGAGGTATGTGAAATGTTAGGTCCATCACATTTTTTAAGCATGAGTCATAAAGGAATAGATGGTCTGTGTTTCCCACCTGAACGACAAACATGAGAACAAACCTCTCTCTCGAATCCTTGATCATGCCAATATTAGCATAATATCATAACCATTACACCCAGGCACCTGCTCCTCATGAAAAAGTAATGACTGGTGAAATTCTGACCACATCCCAAACTACATGCAAACAGGTACTCTACCTTTATAAATACATTTTCTGCGGCTTTCACAGCAGTGGGTGGTCGAGTAGTGGGAATATCATCTTGCCCAGCTAGAATTAATGATTCTAATTTTCGGTACAGCACATTATCATCATCAAGTATTTCCTGATCATTCCATTTCGTACTTGCATATCTTGTGCCACTCTGTTTAATTCCGTGTATGTTTGCACCGACAGATCTGTGCCTGTTTTATAAATGGCCACATTAATTTCCCACTACCTCTTTTCCCCAAATAGTTTGTCTTCTAATGCTCTCTTTTAGGTGTTTCTTTAAGTCCCCGGGTGTGACCAAGCCATGAACATCTTCACTTGCTGATTGCTTTAAAGTCTTCTTTGTTTTGCTTTCCAGAACATGTTTGTCTATTGTTCAAAGCAGCTGGTTCTTATGATTTTCTGATGAAACTAAAATACTTCCACACATTTTTCATCATGTTTATCTATTGTTAAAATTTCAGAAGCATATAATGTGACTGGTCAAACGTATATATGGAGGATTCTTTTCAGTAGATCAAGCTGTATATTCTTTGAATATCCCTGAGGTCCCCAAATGTGTTGAATATGCTACCATGATCTGGGAAGCTATCCAGACAGCAAAAACAGAGAAGACAAACCTTGACATATGCTTGGACCTGGCCAAACCTTAGTCACCAAACCTGTCAGTGTCACATAAAATCTTGGAGGTCGATCGATGGCAGAATGTCGCACCAAACGTCTACAAACAGTCGGCATTCTTTAATGTGTGGTTGATCGAGGGAAGACTATCGCGCCATACTTCTGCAGGTGGCAGCCATCCTTTGATGTGGTAGACGGACTGTCTGGATGTAAGTCGGCAGGATCTTTTGTTGTGGGGACAAGAATTCTCTAGATTACAGACCGGTAAGACTTTTTGAAGTACCGGATGATTTCCCAGATGAAAGGGACAACCAGCCAGTTGTTGACATTAAGTCGGAAAACGGAGAGAGAAAAATAGCTTCTAGACTGTCTAGTGTCTGGACAGTTTTGTGACGTCACTCAGACCCAGTATTAAAGCCGGTGGGATAAACAACTTTGGGGAAGTCGACCAAATGTTGTGAAACAACTAAGACGTGTGTGTTATTCCGAGTTTGATTCTGGAGAGGGATTACAGTGTCTTCTGTCGATTTACATTGGCGGACATGTTACCTTCGTGTGATTTAGTAGTCCCAATTTTCAAACCGGAATAAATATATGGTAATTAATGAAATAAACCTACATTGGATTATTCTTAGGAATCGAGTGTAGTAATGTGCGTTGATAGAACGTATTATAAGAGCGTCAGCAACAGTAGCCTATCGCGTAGCTTAAACTAACTGGTGTGAGATATCATTTAACTCAGTGAGTTAAGGACAATGTAGTGGGATAATATTTAGGGAGATTGAGGATGGTTGGGGGGATGGGAGAAATGTCAAATGGTAGGATCTTCCAGTAGGGTATATACTGGGTTTCTGCCCTTTTCCTCTAGTCTTTCCTTGTCTTACCATGACTCAGACCGATGTGATGAGCTCCTCGGCCTTATGACAGAGGTTGGTTCTCTGTTATATATCTGAGTGCTGCCGTCGGCCTACACTCACCTAATAAAGGTCGGAATCGGGTTGCTCTCACCAGGTGTGTTCTCTCTTCAACAGATTCCACTAGGTTTACCAAGAAGCTAGAAGAAAAGTCATGGCTCGAATATTGAAGGCAGAGTTTACTAAGAGGCTTTTACACTGGGCCCATAACCCAGAGGGTCTGCAGGAACCTGGCCTCTGCTGAGCAGGAAACGATGGTTATTTAAGTGTGTTTCCTGAGTGATAGTTTACATCACAGTAAAATCAAGACACTGACAATAACACCTGTACCAGGAACACTAGTAGATATAAATACCGGGAAAATTAACATTTTGAGTTACAATTGGTGAATTCCTAGGAACAGTTAAATACTAACATTGAGTTTTCCAAAGTGACAGTAACAGTATTTTTAGGATTCTCTGATCACAGAACTTTTATGAACAGAGTAGTTACACTGTGTGTGTTAGATTGATGATCAATATTGGACAGTTTCCGCTATTGATGACCAAGCATCCGGATTGTCCAAGAGCTATCGGACGAAGTTGACACTTGGCCTGAGAGACACATCAGTTGGGTGAGGTCTTCTGTCCATCATATATGGTGCTGTTGTGTGGCCAGTACAGTGATGAAACAGACTTTGCTCCTGATCTATTCGGTCTGACTCTACATACACACTAGAGTATACGACAGACATTCTTCACATACACTTTGCACATACATGACACTTTTCTCTATTAAACTAATTTGTTGTTTTTGTTAGAGCCAGTGTTGTGTAGTGTGTTTTTTGGGAAGAGAATGAGTGGGGGGCTTGGTTCAGTAGTAAGAGAGAGAGAGAGCAATCCAGGGACTGACGGGGTGTTGTGGACAGAAAGCTGGGAGATCCTCAAGATATTGATATGGGGTTAAAAGAATGTCGGTGTTGATTCCCCTCACCCCAGGAACGACACATAGAAATAATACGACAGTCAGTGCCCCACCAGATATAGTGTCAGGTCCTTAAGATGTATCATGTGCCTGAGGAAATTGAAATGATGCTAATGCAGTACTTGTCAGGTTTCTCTCTTCACTTCCAAACCAGGTAGAGATAGCAATGGTAGGTATGATCTCACTGATACTATTCAGTATATTAATTAGATACATTATCTATTAGATACAATTTATCAGATACTATTATCATGGCCATGCAGAAGATTCTGGACGCAGCGTCTGGCTACTCACAGGGTACAAAACTCAGCGAAGAATGCAGAATATCACAAATAAAGGTTTTCAATGATGACATGACAATCTTGGCACAAGAGGGCATTGCCCACAGGTTGCTATTAAAACAAGATCAACTTATTGGTTGGTGCAGGATGAGCTGCAAACCAAAAAGTCAAGAAGCCTGTCAACTGTAAAAATTAAGGTGGCTGCAACTGCGTTCACTGTGGCCGAATAGGCAATTCCCACTGTGATGAAGGACTAAGTATTTGATGCCCCACTGATGGACAAGAACGCAGTATAGCATATATGCGAGACAACAGAAAGTGGTCTGCAAGCTATTGTAAGAGCAAACTGGTTGGTACATTCAAGGTTCGGTGTCTCCAATTCAATTCATACTGATTCTAAAACTCCTATGATCACTGTTCTAAACAAGCACAGCAGAGGCGACAAAAAAAAAAAAAAAGGATCAGCACAACTTGTGCTTCCATTCAAGTCATAGAGCAGCAAAGTTTGAAAAGCCAGACTTGCGATGAAACAGTCTGCGGCTCCCATCTGTGTTCAGGAAATGGAAAGTGCCAGGGATCGCTTAAGCTAAAGGAAGTCAGGGAAATACCCAGTCTAACAGACAAAGTTTCAGGTCATGAAAAGTAATGCCCAATACTGGTCCAAGGCATCATAATCACACATAACATGAAAATATTGTCAATAAGATTGACTGTATATTGAATCTACTGAAAAAGATCCTACACAATACATGAGAAATTCTCTCATGCTAGAAACGCTATCAACAGTACTTGGGCGGCAAAAAACAAAAGGACAGCTCAGCATAACTAAGATAATATCTGACAATATTTCACATCACACGCATAAAACAAAATTTATATTATCAAGACAACGGTAACTTACTGAAGTTTTGATTCCACTTCACGCTGTGACTTCTTTGTAGCCATTTTCTCTCGTAAGGCTTCAGTCTTTTTTTGATGAGCCAAATTAACAGCTGGGGCATGGACAGCATCTTGTTTTTTTGCCTTACTTTCATCACCTGCATTTTCAATTTAATCATTTCAAATTACTAAATATTTGCAACAAAAGCTAAGTTCCCTAACTACTACTTAGCTTATGGATAGACAGAATGAAAAGATTTATATCTAAATAAAAACATGTCCTTACGTATAGTCCTGACCAGATGAGGAAGCACAGCGGTTAGTACATTAACTTACTAAAACAGAGATATGGGTTGAATTATAAGTAGTGAAGAGATGTTTTGAAGTGTGGCTCTAAGGTCAAATCAGTTTCCTAACCCAAAAAAATGGGCAATGGAGATTTCTCCACAAAAAGAAACGACAGCCAGTACGATATATGACTTGTAACTTCTTATGTGTCAAATAAAAATATGGCCGCTATGCCATATCCCCAAAATGACTCAAAAGCATGTTGACAGGATCACTTTACATCTACTCAAATCCTTATTAGTAATGCGGAACAACAAAAGAAACCTATTTGTATGTTATTAAAACATACTGGGGATACCAAGTGCTATTGAAAAGCTTCTGATACTCATCACTGGCGTCTGACGAGAGATGACAATAATATTCTTCCTGTAGTATCAGGGAGGTTATAGTCTGCAACAGCTTACGGACTGGTGGTTACTCTCGATGTTAAGCAGTCATACTCAATGGAGTGAACCATGAAACCAGTACGGATCCTCTTGTTTGGTTCAATGTCCCCTTGAGACATTGTGGATGCATCTTTTTCTTTGGACGAAGCATATTACCCAGATAAATCCACGGGAGGCCGCCTAAAGATGTTCAAGCCAACTATGACACCAGTTTATAGAGAGTTCTTCGTTCGCTGGAGACCCCAGCGACTTCGTTGAGAGTCTGTGCTTTATCCGTTCCAGAATGTTGGACATCTTTTCCTCTCAAGACCAATGCCAGATCGAGTAGTCCAGAATTCAAGTCACAACATCATCATTTTTATCGAAAGTACTATAGGGACAATTGAGGACAGTCCCTTTTGTTGGTCAATTATGACTGTATTTTATCAACGTCAATGAGCCGTATCCTCATTACAGTGTTCAGTATCCAGAGAACCTTGTTTTTTCTCAGTGGCACATTGTGTTGTTTGGTCAAGTTAGGATGGGAGGAGCTCATCTATTTCAGCGGTAGAATAAGAGGAGTTAGGTTATAACTGTAGAAGTGTCGTCATAGGACTGTTGTTGTTGGAGAATAAAGACAGTTGTAGAGAGGCCCTGTGTGGAGTGAATCTACATTCTCCTGATTTAGAAGATTGGTGTCTTCAAGAACTGAGTTACAACAATGATACAATCAACAGTCAGATCCCTGATCTATGATATGGTTGGTTTTTCCATGTGATAGACATCATGTAGTGGTGTATAGGTCTAGTAGTTGAATTATACGGCACAGAGTAGAAACAGTCATCCCGAGTAGGGCAGTCGGGAAGACATAGCACTCCAGAGTTGAGTGTGATATGGCTATAGAGGAGTAGGTGAGAGAGAGAAGAGAGGAGAGGAGGAGGTGATAGTTAATTTTAGAATTTACAACATTAAGTGAACCTGTATTGGTTATGATTATGCGATTTTATAGTTTGTCCTGGAGACAGTGTCTCCTACTTTCATGTTAGGAGACTCTGGTAATAAAAGATTTATATTCGTCAGGAGAGTTTTCAGAGTTTTCGAGAGTCTTGTGACCAGCGTTACACTGTTTGTTATTGTAGAGAAATGTGCTACTGTATGTTTATATGCAGAGAATCCAGTGGGAGGTCGACCAACACACAGTCTCAGATATCTTATCCAAGAATAACAACTTGATAGAGATCTGTGGTTAAGTGACCTATTCTCTGCTAATTCTTCAGGAAGGTAGTTTATCTTGTAAAGTGGGTGGAGTCTATCCGACCCATATCTCATTCTTACATCAATAGAGCCAATAACTACTCTATATTCCTGGAGACTTTTAAGAAAGAAACTGTCTTGATCAACTGCCTTATACTGTGAATCTGAGGACCTATTCTTTATTTCCCCTAGACAACCATTTCATATGGTATTCACATTAACTACCCCACAAGTCCCAAGAGAAATGTCCACTTTCAGACTGGTTTAACCTGAGTCATAAAAAAATGAACTCCCACCATTTTGCAATTTGTAATCCCATAGCCATTGAGTCTTGAATCGTCCTTGCTTAGCTAAAACAGCTGTGCACCCACTCTTGGGGCACTGATGCTGTCCTAATGCTCAGATTAAAACAAGTAGCCATCTCCTCCATCACTCATATCTTTCATTTGGGGGTAACTTCGTCAGAGCTTGGAGCAGGGACCTTTGCTATATTCAATATAAATGTCTGTATAATACCCTCATAGCTGTCATCCCTAAAACCTGCTAGACGCTCTTTTACTGCACCCCTGATATCTCCATTATTGTGATCTTCTGTTATAGATCTCCCTAGAAAGGTTTCACCATTCTCTTTGACCTTTGTCATAGGCATGCTGTTATGCCTATATGATGTTCCCATTGTGGTAGACTGGTCTTCTTTTTACACATTTGTCTGTGTAGTTTCCAGAATCTAACCAATGTCTTATCGCCTCCCAACACATTCCTCAAATTATCCCATTTAGCTTTTTTGGAAGAGAAAGATCGAGAAGATGAGGAGTGGAGGAGGAAAAGAAGAAATGTTGACAACAATTATGACTTCTATGTAGGGTAAGTACTACTGCCATCTCATTCACAAAGATTCATGTCTTGAGCAGTTTTATCATATGGGCCAAATGGTAAATGTTAATCAGAAGTGTTTAAGGACAGAATAAGGTGTGTGGTATTAAGCAATTATTACTCAAAGACACTGTTCTTCACTATTATACATTTCTTATTTTTCACTCTGAAAATTACTTTTCCCGTTCATTGCACTGACCTGGCAGAAGCTTTGGTGTACCTATTTATACTTAACTCATCTTTTCAGTTTGATTGTGATGTAAGTGTCAATAATTTTAAAGAGGCAAACACCTACCTTTAGCTGCAGGCACATCCAGTGGTTTTAGCCCAAGTTTTGCCCTCAAGCGACTGAAAGAGACACACAAGAAATAACTGTCATATGTGCGGTAAATGTAACATGCATAATGGCATAATCTTGCTTGGAATAAATAATTTGGTGTTGTAAATGTGATCATGGTAAATATATTAATCACTGCAAAATTTTTAGTTGTACTACTCAAATACAGCAAGGGGAAGTGCACACAATTTCACCTGTTTATTATTTTCTTTTCCTCACGCAGTTTATCCGACATACAAGTGAAAATTTATGAAACTATTTTTCCAGTCACTGTTTTGTGTTTATGAATTACAAAAATATAGCAGTCACATTGCCTTGCAATAAAAATATTTCATCATCATTGACCTTAAGTGGGAAATTTTTTGGATTTTCAAATAATATTTTGTTAGCATGCACATATTTCTGAAAGAAACAATAAACATTAAAATATTCCAGAGCAAAGAACATATCTTAACTGTCTATCCACTTCCCGTTAATCTAGTATATAATACATTATATATTCTATTAATCTTCAGGCGTAAAATTACAGTCAATGTAATGATTGTTGGAGCCAATTGTTCAGGTTTGGTAAATAATTCCATTCACAGTAAAAAATGATGTACTGAATCTAACTGAGCACAAGAAATACCAGTTGACACTAAGAAGCTAAATAATTAAAAGAAGCATGCTTACTTTGTCTCCTCTATGCTTAAACTCAAACGCTCTCCAGAATTCTGTGCAGGTTGAGTGTCTTCCCTGGGTTCTGATTCAAACAGAAAATAAAAGGTTCCATTTGAGAAACTAACTTTTTCTACCATCATAAGTATATTACAACCACTACTCTAGCTTACAACGAAGCCACAGTGGCTAATTCATTTGCCTACAATGACAGTGGTCTAGCTTCAATCCCAGCATTGGTGGGATTATTTTTTCTGACCTGCATGACACAAGGGTCGTTCTAGCCTCATAAAAATTAGGTATCAGAAAATTTTCTGGAAAAGAAAGACTGAGGAAGGGAACTGGCCACCCAACAGCATATGCCATGGCCAAGAATATGTCAAGTCACTAACACTTCACACCACCAACAGGATCTGCTAAAAGACTAACATGACCCTACATTACACAATTCATAAGCTCAAATGAAACGACTGAGCTCAATTTGAAGTATGTAACATCACCATTCTATTTCTATCAATGATTCTCACATGTAATGACATTTTCCAAGTCTTTTTTACACATTCGCAAAGAGGAATATGTGTAACTGAAACCAAACATAAATAATCATGAAAATACTCCTATAGTAACCCCTCACTGTAATATTACTGTACCACTTCCTGCTCACTGACTCTGTTTCACATATTTTCTGACACACAATGTCTCTGCGCTCCACGATAATTGCCTTTGAATATCATGGATGTTACCTCTATCCATTCCCATGTAGTCTTTGCCCCCGAGTGTTATTTCTTTCATACGTAAAGCTCTATGGTACATCTTTAATGATACTACTCACAGGTTTTCCTCCATCCTATTGATCGTTTTGTTTACGATAGTGAATATTAAGACTGCATATGACTTTTGGAGTGGCAAGATGGGGGAATCCACTATCAAAGGAGAAGTAGAGAACATTCTTCTCTCCACTAACAAAAGGGACACCCTTGTGCAAGGCAGAATACACATTAGCTCCTCAAACACAGTAATGTGAAACCGTGTAAGCTGGTGGCAGATTGAGCTTGAAGACAGCCAACATGTCAATGGTTGAGGGCAGGTCAGCGTGGCCGAATGGGTAAGAACGTGTGTTCTTAAACATCCGGTGTGCTGATGCCGAGGTTAGGGGTTCAACCCCTACACTGGACAACTGGACTAAAATGATGACCTGTTGTCCTTGACTTGGGGACGTAAATTACAAGTACCTCTGAAGTCAGAGTGGGTTCGCCTGTTTGCGAGGGACACTGATAATATGGAATGCTATTCCACACACAAAATTCAGTCCATCACTACTATAAATAGTGTGAATGGACTACGCTTGAGTTCAAAGCAAGCGAGCGCCCAAAAAAAAAACAACAACAACAAAAATTGCTGGAGGCTTCGAGTTTACAACAGTAGGAAAAGGATCTCTGAAGAGACAATAGCTATGGCCACAGACCAGTGCAGTCACTGGCAAGATAGGAAGCAATGAAAGAAAGAAATGGCAGACAGATGTGTGACAGAAGCAATGAAGAAAAATTGCTGGGAGTTAGCAAATTTCTGCATAGGTCAAAGACATAATGTAGTAGTAGCATTCACATTTGAATGGTAAAATGGATTACCAGTACAGCCACTCTACATTCATTCATCTCATTTGTTTTCCCTGGATGCAGAGGATCTGGGATTTATAATGCCACATCAGACAGGTAGAGAGGTTTCTCTAGTAAGGGAAAAGTGGCAAGGAAGGTAAGTGGTCGCTGCACCTGATAAATGCTGTAATCTTCTTCATTCGTCCAATTTTTAAAAAATTTTGGATATAAATTGCATTGTGTCAGCTTACAGCAGAGCTGTGATTTTTAACTGTTTGGCTGACTTTCCTGTTGGTTTATGTTGTGATCTAAGATAAATAAAATATTTTCAGAAGCTTCAAGAAAAATCGTGTGGTGATGTGGCTTTACAAATAAATCTATATTGACAAAATTATAATATAGACAGATGTGGTTAATTGAAAGTTAAAAAAAAAAAGAAGACAACTAAAAAGTTTTTAGATAACAGGTTGCTAATGTGGATTGGAGCCCTGGTATCAAAAAAAACCCAATAAGCCTTACTGTCAGGATAGTAATTTTAATCTATAAGAGGTAAAATAAATAATCCTAAGTCTGTACACTGAAGGTGGCTGAGGTTAGATAGTGGTCCTTATTAAAAAAATTTACGTAAAGTTTTACTGGTATAAATACATATGCATTGTGTGGAATGAATTGACAAGATTCTTCCATAACGTAGAATTACACATGCTGTATATTTTTTTTATTTTATATATTTTTTTAAAATGTCTGTCATGTCTTAGTCAGATATGACTCAGCTACCTTATGACAGTAGACGGTACTACCTGCTTTCTGTTAGCACTGAATGTTGGGCAGCGCTTACCAAACCAGACATTGTGCCAACAGCTTCGGGAGGAGGAGAGCAACTGGGAGGATACAAGCCTTATCCTGGTGCGAGGAAATGTAACCTAAAGACAAAATGTCATGGCAGGGCAGACCAGGCCCTAAGCCTTGGTTGGCAGCTGGTCTTCTTCTTCTTCTTCGTTCATCCGGAGTTTTTTTTCGGATGTGACTGCGTTGTGCCTGTTTGCAGCAGAGCTGCGTTCTTGCGCCGTTAGGCCGACACATCCGACTTCTGCGGGCATTTGTTGACCGGGTTAACCTTCCCGGGGGTTTCTTAGGACGTTTGACTCTCACTGTTGTGGTGTTATCCCCCATCCCAGCTGGTCCATATAGAACAGCCAAAGATCCTGGTCAGCCCTCAAGGGAAGGCAGGGGCAGACCATGGGCATTCCCCGCCATCCAAGGAGGCTTCCATACTTGCAGAGCCGACACATAGCGCTCTGGTACTGGGCTCACCCAAGGAATCGTCACGTCCTGCACATGGCTGCTTAGCCTCACTTCCGTATATTGGGCCTTCCGTTCACCATAGGCTGTTCTTCCGGAAACCAGAAGTATGCAGTCTGCAGATGACATCCACACAGTGAGCTTTCGATTCGGACTTTCCATGTAATGGATTTGCTAGCCAAGCAATATTCCATTTCGTGCCACTAGGACACTTTTCCACCTTTTATGAAGCCCACACAGTGGGCTTTTGATTCAGACTTTCCACGTAATGGATTTGCTATCCAAGCAATATTCCATTTCGTGCCACTAGGACACTTTTCCACCTTTTATGAAGCCCACACAGTGGGCTTTTGATTCGGACTTTCCACGTAATGGATTTGCTATCCAAGCAATATTCCATTTCATGCCACTAGGACACTTTTCCACCTTTTATGAAGCCCACACAATGGGCTTTTGATTCGGACTTTCCACGTAATGGATTTGCTATCCAAGCAATATTCCATTTCGTGCCACTAGGACACTTTTCCACCTTTTATGAAGCCCACACAGCGAGCTTTCGATTTGGACTTTCCACATAATGGATTTGCTATCCAAGCAATATTCCATTTCATGCCTCTGGGTCTTCATGCACCTTTAAATGTCAACCTGTATATAGTTAAAGTAATTTGCGGTCAACTTTAGCTTGTTGATATCTCCATAGAGCTTGTCCTCAAATGAAGCAGGTGTGGGCCAAAATATCTTTCTCTGTTCTGCATACGTTGGGCAATCCTGCAGCAAATGTTTTGCTGTCATTTTTCCAGTTCTACAATTACATTCATCGGTATCTCCTATCTTTAGTTTATTGAACAAGTGGTATTTCAGCCTGTTATGTCCTGTGCGGAGTCTGAAGATTGCTACTTGTTCTCTTCGGTCGAGTTTGTAATATGCATCATCCTTCTGATGGCCTGGATGCTCTGATTCCCATTTGGTTCTATAGGTGCTTTTTATCAACCTCTTTGCCTCATTATAGGTTATGTCTATGTCAGGCTGTGGTAGTCGTCCGCCCTCTTTTGCCAGTCTGTCAGCCTCTTCGTTTCCAGGTATACTGCAATGTGATGGGATCCACTGTATTACAACTTTTTTGGATTTCTGGCATAGACCATGGAGTGCTGCTCTTAGGTCAGTTAGTTCTGTGCTGTTATTGCTCTTCAGTATTGAGACAGCTGACTTTGCATCTGTGAAGATAGCTATTTGCTTCTCTTTATTTTCCTCCATCAGGAGCATTTCTGCTGCAGTTTTCAGAGCCTCTACCTCCGCTTTGAAGTTACTTGAAAATTTTCCAGTTGCCATTGAATGTGTTTTTTTCACTCCATTTTTTAAATTTAGGAGAATTCCTCCTCCTCCATTCTCTATTGAATTTTTGGCTGATCCATCTGTATATGCATGGGTCCAATTCCTGCTTGGGTAATGTTCTTTTATGTAGTTTAGGGTTATTTCTCTTCTTTCGGTTTCATGCTGAGTGTTCTTTTTCTCAATACCAGGAATGTTTTCTATCATCTCAGGCAGTTGCTGCTGTCTCCAAGCTGGGAACTTGTGTGCATTGTGTATGGGCTTGACTGTTGATATGTTAAGAATAGGATCTGCCCTAATCCTTCGTTTTGCAGTTTCTACAAAGTTGCTACGCTTCAGTCTTCCCTTTCCAAAACCATTAAATCTGTTGTACATAGGGTGGTCTGTCAATCTTCTAAATTTTTCTGCTTGTTGCTGGGCTCTGCTATCTCTTCTATCCTGCATTGGTTGTAAACAAGTGATCTTTTCTAGTTCATTAATAGGCGTTGTCTTCAGGCTTCCAGTTATGATTCGCATTCCTTGGTTTTGGACTCTACTTATTTTGTTAAAGTTTGACTTAGCTGCTGTTGCCCAAGCTGCAATGCCATATTCCAGTACTGGCCTCACCCGTCCAGTATATAACTTCTTGAGAACTTTCTCATCTGCTCCCCACGTTGTACCAGCAAGCTTTTTCATGATTGCCATTCTCTGCCTTGCTCTTGTTCGATTTTTCTCAACCTGTGTCTTCCATGTCAGGCGACGATCAAAGGTGACTCCTAGATAGTTTGGATTTTCTTCATGGCGCAATATTTTTCCATTCAATACCAGCTTAGGTTGCTGAGGTTTATTTGAGAGGGAGAACACTGTGCATGTTGTTTTCTCCTCACTTATCTTCACTAGCCATGATTTTGACCAGTCCTCTAGCGCTAATAAGGCTTGCTGTATTCTGCTGTTAGCTGTACTAATATATTCTTCAGATGTCCATATGGCTAGGTCATCTGCAAAGGAGGATGTGTGTACTCTGGCCTGGAAAATTTTCTGTGATGTCATTTATATATGCTAGGAATAATGTTGGTGAAAGAACTCCTCCTTGGGGGACACCTTGCTCCAGCAGCATCATTTTGCTTGTTTGTCCTTGTACTTTTGTCCTGGCAGTTCTGTTCTCAAGGTAGTGGCTGATCCATTTATACATTTTTCCACAAACATGCTATGTTTTGCAGTTTTACTTTCAGTCCTTCCTTCCATACTTTATCAAATGCTTTTTCTAAATCTATCCAGACTGCTAGTGTGTGCTTTTTCTCTTGGAAGGCATCCTCTATTTCCTGAGCTATATAGGTTATTTGATCTTCAGTGGATCTGTACTTTCTGAATCCTGCTTGGTGTGGTGTTAAGAGTTTGTTTTCTTCCAGATGCCACGTTAGCCTGCCATTGATAGTGCGTTCCATTAATTTTCCTACACAGCTAAGTAGACTGATAGGTCGATAGCCATTTGGTTCTTCCAGGTCTTTTCCTTTCTTTGGGACTGGTATTAGTATAGCTTCCTTCCATGCCTGTGGGACTATTCCTCTCTTCCAGCTGTTATTTAGGACTGCTAGTAGTTTCTTCTTTGCCTTGGTGCCTAGTCCTATTAGCATTTCATTTGTGATTCCATCCTTTCCTGGTGATTTCTTCTTTTTTAGGGTATTCATTGCCTGTTCCATTAATTCCATTGTTAGATTTGCCATCATATATTCTGCTGCTGTCTCTGTATTTCTATGATGTATCTGTTTGTCTTTGATTGCTTTCTTCTGTTCAGTTGTAATATCAATATGGTTTGCATTTGCATAGTGTTCCATTAGTGCATTTGCAGCCTTTTTTCCTGTAAGCAAGGCATTTCCTTGTTTAATTGTTATTTGTTTGTTTCTAGGTCCTTCATTGTTCATGGCTTTCACTAGTTTCCATAGTTTGTTTCCATCCCTGTCAAAATTCAGGTTTTCTGTTTTTTCCCTCCAACGATCTCTTGTTGTTTGATTTACTGTTCTTTTATATTTTGCTGAGATGGCTTTGAGAGAGGTATTCGCTTCAATTGTTTGTTCTCTCTCTGCTGTCTTCCTGGCATCTTCAACTTTGTCCTCCAAACTTTGTATTCTTCAGTCCAGTATGGTTTGTAATTTTTCCTCGCTCCTCTAGGAATGGACTCAGTGGCTGCCTGTATTATCGCTCTGTTTAGACATTCCACCATTTGCTTTATGTTGCCATATCGTGTATTTATGTTTTCACAATATTTGTCTGTTAGTATGGCAAATCTGTCCCAATCTGCTCGTTTGTAATTCCAGCGGGGCAAGGGCTTTTGCTCCTGTGGAACATACTCCATATTCATTACAAGCTTGATTGGTCTGTGGTCACTACCTGCTAATTGGTCCAGCACATGGCGATCGATTTTGTGGAGGATGTCTCCTGTGCAGAAAGCTAAGTCTGGAGTAGAAGTGGTAAGCCATCTTCTGGAGTAGAAGCTCGGTGTGTCATCCGCTTTGTTGAGTAGATGGAGATTGAGTCTATTTCCCAGTCCTCCAATTCATCTCCTCTTTTGTCAGTATCTGGGTATCCCCATCTTTCTGAACGGCTATTAAAGTCTCCGACAATAATGCAGTTTGTGTCGGTTATTTTCATGTTTGAGAGTGTAAGGTCCTTATCTGCCGGGCTATACAGATTGTAGATTCTTATTTTCACATCCTTTATCATTATATCAACACCTATAATTTCTGTTTGGTTGTCAGAGATCACAGATACTTCGCTGCAAGGTATTGTATTTCGTGTAAGTATTAGAACTCCTCCTTTGTGTCCTTCGCGGTCGAAACGTGTGGCCTGATATCCTCTGACTGAGAATTTGTGATTGGCGTTGAGGTGTGTCTCTTGAATGCATGCCACATCTATTCTATCTTTATGAAGACGCTGTGTTAGGGAGTCTTTCTTCTTGTAAACTCCTTCAGCATTCCACTGTAGTATGTTGAGTGTCCGGGGTATTTGGTCAATAGCTCTTAACCTACTCCTCTGTGCCTTGACTCCACAGGACAGGGGAAGGTGACCACCAGTAGTCATGGGTGGACCCCCTCGAGGCAGGGGGCCAGGCACTATCGCCGCCTGATGGGACTTCACGGGATTAGCACCATAACGATTAAGGCAGCTGGTCTGAGATCAAAGCTCTGACAGGCAGACAGAAAAGGCATTGCTTTGCTGATCAGGCAGCTTCTGCAGTTTGTGTTGTTCCAGATGATTTGGTGTTACCTTTCCTCTGGAGTGAACTAGGCAGGTCGAGAGAGGGATCATGCTGCATGGGCAACACATGGTCTCTATATTTCAGCCCAGACTTTGTGCTATGGAGAGGTATAACTTCATCTCTGGTCTTAACCGGTCTTGGAATCAAAGTGAGGGGTAGCAGTTATGGGTTATAAGTCCTTGTTAATTGGCGTAGACATGGGGCACCACTGGTTGCTTCTGACAGTGGGAGACACCTAAAGGTGTCATTGATCAGCTACCGCCCGCCTCAAGCTGGGCAGCTCCTGGCCACTTAGGTGCCTATCCGCCACAGCCTGCCTGAATCGCAGGCTGTAAAACCAATGCTCCAGGTACTACTAAAAAGAAAACTCGAGTGGGAACCATGTGTCCAGGACTTTCCACTGACCCGACGAATATTGACGATGTGAGAAAAACGGCTGTGATTGATGCCGAACTCAATTGTCTCAACATTTATATTGCTGGCTTGCAGGGAGACTCGCCTCGCTGAAGAAGGGTCACTCAAGAAAAACTAGTACACCTTTTTTTGGAAAGGTAGAGGACAGGAAGTAAACAAACAATATGGAGTGGGCTTTGCAGTGAAGAATTCACTACTGGGAATGATTGAATTTCCAGCTGGCAGAAATGAAAGATTATTGTCCCTGCGCTTGGCAACCACTTGTGGTTTTGCCTCCATTATCACAGCATATGTACCGATACTCACTTCCTTTGATGATGTGAAGGATTTATTATATGAGGAGTTAAGACTCTGTGATCAAGGCAGTACCAAAATCTGACAACTTGTATATACTCTGTGATTTTAATGCTTGTGTGGGCAAGGACTCTGAGTTCCTGGTCAGTGTGCCTTGGAAAATACATCAGTCACATGAATGACAATGGGCTACGGCTGCTCGAGCATTGCACCAGAAACGACTTATGAATTACAAATTCGCTTTTTAGAACAAAAAAGCGGCATAGGGTCACGTGGAAACACCCAAGATCTGGCCATTGGCATCAACTAGACTTCATCAGCGTGGGGATAACATGGAACCAAACATTATTAACTCAAAGTCACCACATACTGATCATTCTTTAGTTGTTGCAAGGGTTAGACTGAGACTAAAAGAATCTACACGACTAAACACAAATCTAGCCCCTAGGATTAATATTATTAACACCCAAGATTCTGATAAGTGTTTTGAGTTCCAACAGCAACTTGAAGACGCTATCACTGATACATCAGAAAACTGTACAGCAAGTGAAAAATGGGGTAAACTTAAGGAAACCATTTATAAAACAGTGGTAGGGGTTTATGTGCAAAAGGCTGCCGGGTAGTGTGCAAATGACTATTGGATCAAGTTATGTGAGCACAGTCAAAATGCAAGTGATAAGGGAAACATCAGAAGCATGTATGAAGGGATAAAGAAGACCTGTGGTCCAATGATCAAAAGAAGTGCACCACAGAAAACCTTGACTGGAGAAATCATCACTGATAAGAAACAGCAGGATAGACTTTGGAGCTTAACTCAAGCAAGACCAAACAGCGGATGATGTCCTCAATGCCATAGAGGCCCTGCCAAATCTTGACCACCTGGACACACTTCCCACCATAACAGAAGCTAAGTTTTCTATTAATGAATTTTCATGTGGAAAGGGTCCAGGTTAGGATGGGATTCCAATAGAAGTTATCAGGAGTGGGCAAGACACACACATTTTACAGATCCACCAGCTAATTCAGCTATGCTGGCAAGAAGGACAAGTCCCATAAGATTTCAAAGATTCAAGCATCATAACGCTATACAAGAACATTGGGGATAGGACAACTATAGGGTTATCTCACTTGTGTACTACTGGGAAAGTCCTTTGTTTCAAGTCTACCCCGAATCACAGTGTGGCTTTTGACGGAACCGGTCTACCATTGATATGATATTCTCATTGCCATAAATGCAAGAAAAATGCCATGAACAGAATCAACCACTGTTTATTGCATTCATCGACCTTACAAAGGCATTTGATTTGGTCAGTCGTGAGGGTCTGTTTAAGGCACTAAAGAAGATTGGCTGCCCACCAACTCTTCTGTCCACTGTGGAATCGTTCCACACAGGCATGAAGGGTATAATCAAGTTTGATGGTACAACTTCAGACAAGTTTGAAATCAAGAGTGGAGTTAAGCAAGGTTGTGTACTTGCTCCTACCCTCTTTGGAATATACTTTTCACTTCTACTGAAATATGCCTTTCGTGATCAGGATGGTGGTATATACATTCACTCATGCTCAGATGGCGGCCTCTACAATACTCAGAGATTGAAGGCCAAGACCAAAATTAGGAGGGTACTGATCAGAGAGTTGCTGTTCGCAGATGATGCTGCAATTATGACCCACTAGGAAGAATTACAACATCTACCATCTGCATTCTCCAATGCCTGTTCTGAATATGGTTTAACAATTAGCAAATAGAAGACAGATTATGTCACAAGGCACACATGGGTGCCATAAATCTTTATTGACGACAGTGAACTGGAGATAGTAGATCATTTTACATATCTAGGATCAGAAAGAGGCTAATGAAACTAGAATACTATATACAGCAATAAGAAAGAGATAAACAGCTTTCTTTGGTCAGTGATGAGAAGAGAGGCATTGGAGAACATTGTGACAACTGGAAAGACTGAGGGGAAGAGAAGCAGAGGCAGACCAAGAGAAATGATGCTGGATGGATTCAGATGGTAGCATGGAGGAATATTATCAGCAGAGTTGATCAAGTACAGCAAAGACCGAGATCTGTGGAGAAGCATGAATGCCTATGCCAGCTGGCAGGGCACTTAATGATGATGATGAGGATCAGAGGAAAATAGCAAATTATCCCTAGATCAGGAAATAAACATCAGGATTGGCAAGGCAGAAACAACAATGAACAGGTTAACAAAAAGTCTGGGAGAACAGGAAGCTTATGGCCCAAATAAAAGTCCTTGTCTATCAAGCCTGTGTCCTTAGTACTCTTCTTTATGGCAGTGAAGCGTGGTCAACTTACTAACACCAAGAGGAACGTTTATACAGCTTTCATATGCGGTGTCTGCTAAGAATACTTGGTATTAAGTGGCAAGACAAAATCACAAATACTGAAGTATTGGAAAGATCAGGTTGTGTGACGGTTTGTTCCATGCTCAGTCTTTGTAGACTTAAATGGACAGGACATGTTAGGTGGGTTGATGGATGATGGTAGAATACCAAAGGACATCTGTTTTGGTGAATTACAGATAGGTAAGAGATATCGGGGTTGGCCTCTACGATACAAAGATGTGTGTAAACGGGACATAATTGATACAGGAATTGATAATGCACACTGGGAGCAAGTCGCAGTCAAACGTGTTGTATGGAGGGCAAATATGAGAAATGGAATAAAGACAAAGGAGAAAATAATTGCAGATAGGTCACACACTGAGCGCGTGGAGAAACATCTAAAGCACAAATTGGTCTCGTCAGTCACATTCGCTACCGCCATAGGTTGTATATGCCTTTTTTATAGCACAATGTAACAAACTAGGCACTACGTTTTAGTTTTGCCAAATTTTACTGGAGATTTTCTTGCGTTAATTTTCGGTTACTTGTTTTTGTGTCTCCGATTTAAGGATATATAGAGTACTCATGACGTTAAATTCCCCGATTATTTCAAGATCGCATTAAAACAGAAACCGATTATCGAGTATTGTAATTTCGTCCATTGTCTGCGAATGTATACATCTTGGCTTCTCACATTTTTCTTCTTACGGAGATAAAGCGACTGTCTTTTTAAGACGTAAGTTGACTTGTAAATTTTGTTTTATTTAGATGTTATGAGTTGATCTAGTATGAATAATTCAATTGAGCATCTAATTTTATGCGTACAGTGTAATTTTTGACTATTTAAGTCAGCAGTTACATTCCCAAAATGAAATCATTAAGACCGCATGCTATGATGCTGTAATTTCCATGGTGGGAAAATAGTGGTTTTGTGTGTCATCCAGCGATATTTAATATTCTTATGGATTATTCAGAGTGTCTGAAATGATAATGAATGCATGTTTGCATTCAACACCCATTTTAGTATTTATGTATAAATTGTCATCACTCTACAAGTTCAGTTACATTTATTTTTGGGTAATTTTGTAAGGCGAATTCTCTGGTCAAAATTTATCTCCGCTTCGCGGCCTCGCGTTGACAACCACGTGAGCTGTCATGCGCGTGGTCTGACGTCATTACAGCATGACGTGGAGATGTATATATCTGTGTGTGTGTGTATATATATAAAAGCTGGCAGAGTTATCTGTCCTTGAGTTAGACAGCGGCAGTGGTAATATCCCTTGGCGACAGTGTAACCCATAGTGGTGTGATTGTGTAGATAGGTCACAAAAAGTGAAAAGGCAGAATCGTTTCTTTTTTATATGTCTACTATCGTCTGTGCCGGTCTCTCTGGCTGAGGGGTTACAACACTTTCTCCGTAATCCCGTTTATCACGCAGAGTCTCGTAGCGGGAGAGAACTGGGATGCGGTTCGACCCCCGCTGGTGACTTGCGGGATACTGAGCCGGCCGCTCAGAAACCAATGGCAAACTACTGAGCGTAATCTTGCCAAGAAATCAACAGACAGCTGAAAAATGCTGCTGTTGACAGCGATGTCCTGTAAAGGATATGCAAAAAATAAAAAAAACTATCGTCTGTCAAGATGCCAATCAATATACATTTTATGGGTAAATTTTGATCTAATCTGGAAATTCTGCCTGGGTAATAATAAACTTCTAATTTAGTAATTTGAATAAAATATCACAAATAAAATAACATAAATTAACAGGGAAGTCTCAGCTGACATACCTGTAATACGTTGGTCTCTGCCCCGCTCATGGACATTAACATATCCGTGATTATAATCAATGCTATCATTCCTGAGATCACCTGAAAAACCAGAATCTTTGTATAAGAATTCAGATGGCTCTCGTCCTCTGTCATTCACAGGAGATTTTGATCTAGATCTGTCCCTATGCCGTCTCTTTCTGTCTCTTGACCGGGATCTGGATCGGTGCTTCCTCTTCTTTTTGCCTTCACGATCTTTTTCTTTGTGTTTTTTAGATGAGCCCATTTTCTGAAGAATTAATTATATTGTAGGCCTACGGGAAGATAAATGTGAGCTTGCAATCACCGACTTGAAATCTGATGACAGCAATGAGTAAATCAGTAAGTCAATTTCAATTAACGGCCTGGCCTGGATCGCTGATTCAATCAATTCATTCAGCGATTAATTTTGCGTGCTTTCGCTCCAGTCGAATTTTTAACAGTCAGTTTATATGAGATAGTCTTCCTGGAAAGAAACTTATGCTTCGAATGCTACTAATACAAAACGTTTAAAGTAATATTAATAACTATCACAAAACTTCAGTTACTGATAGCACAGAGTAATTGATTAACACGTCTGACAGTCACTGGAACACAAACAAGCACATTTGTTGGATGTTTTCGTTTCCCTTGCGTTTCCGGAAGTGCGACTCAGCAGATAACAATCACCGTTTGAATGAGTAGTTTCGAACAAAATATTATCTTCTAGACCAGTGGTTCTCAACCGGTGGGGAATCCCCCCCCCCCCCCCCCCGCCCAGGGGGGAATTTTAGGGTTTCCCGGGGCGGGGGGGGGGGTTAAGATCATTTCAAGATCGCGTTAATACAAGAACCGATTACTTGATATTGGTTTTTCCTTCATACTTTACGGTTCTGTACGTCTCACCCTTCTGAAATTCATTTTATAACTAAGATTGATTGATTGATTGATTGATCTAGGAACCGACATCACAGCATTCGGGACATTCCCATAAGCGCTCCGTCCCCATCCTCAGCAACCACTAAGTAACTAAGTAGACCCGTAAATCACGTTTTATGTAGACGTCTAGACTTGTTTTAGTATGTGCTATTAAATTTAGCTTCAATTATTAAGTATACTGTGTAGGGGTTGGGGAGGAAATTTATAGGGAGGAAATATTAAAGGGGGGGGGGATGACGTCCTGAAAATATGGTGAAGGGGGGCACGGGCCAAAAAAGGTTGAGAACCACTATTCTAGACTGACGTCTAATATCTAAACGATAATATCTCTCTTAATATAATTAACTTTAAATATGTTTTCTAGTCTACTGAAACATTTTTTTTACACAGTATTAAGATTGTTGCAACATATTTCTTATTGCAACCAAGTAAACGTTAGTGTGTGTGTTTTTTTTTCTTCTTCTTCTTTCAACGGCTCAGGCAACTCACGACAAATGTCTTCATTCAATATCCCAAAATGTTTTTCAAGAGAACATATATGTGTGCGAAAGATATAGGCTATTCTTCAACTTTTTTAACTTTACTTCTTATGTTTTCATCAATAACTTATGAATCCCTGCTGGTTACAATATTAGTGCATATATTATACGTTTTATGTTGAAATAAATAACATAAACTTTACAGGGTGCTTGTACAGTCTCATCACACTTTGTATGTAGTATAACACATGTGTCAAACTCAAGGCCCGCGGACCACATCCGGCCCGCCGTGCAATCATATCAGGCCTGAGAGGTCTCAACCGACATACAAATATATTCCGCCCAAGAGAGAATTTTATGCAAAAATATTGTTGTATGGTCGCGATATAAAATGCAAATCAAATTCCCTAATTAGCAGCCTTCCGGCTTCGATCAGAATAAGCAAAAATCAAAGTTGTGTAGTCAGTTAGTGTTCGTCGTGATAGTTACCTAGCAACGTTCAGATGCTTGTTTTGGATTGGCGCATAAAAACATGAAAGTAGTGTAATGTCCCGGATATTACATCATCTTTTACCGCTACGGCTAACCTGATATCAATCAAGCGTCTGTCGTTAGATGCACAATCTTTTAAAATCAAAGCTAGTCTTTAAGATGGCCAAAGAAAAGTTGATTCTGAAAACAGAGCCTTTCAAAGCCACTGGGAGGCTGAATATATGTTTACTGATATAGGCGGTAAGCCTGCGTGTCTAATTTGTGGAGATAATGTGGCTCTGATCAAAGAATATAATCTGAGATGGCACTACGAGACTAAACATCAAGACAAGTTAAACAGCCTGAATGCAGAGCAGAAGCTACAGAATGTAGAATAATTGAAGAGGTATCTAACATCACAGCAGATGTTTTTGACTAAAGCAAAATCACAATTTAATGCTGCAGTCAAAGCAAGTTATATTGTGTCAAAGGAGATCGCAAAATCAGGCCGACCATTTACAGAAGGAGAGTTTCTGAAGCGCTGCATGATGAAAGTATGTGTCGTTTTGTGTTCATACAAAAAGCAGATGTTTGCAAAGGTAAGCTTTAGTAGAAATACGGTTGTTGATCGGGTTTGTGAGATGGCCACTGATGTGAAAACACAGCTGATCGAAAAAGGCAAAGACTTTGTTGCATTCTCCCTTGCTGCACAGCTCGCCATCTTCATCCGTGGAGTGGACTCCAGTTTGAATGTTACAGAAGAAATATTGGACATGAATCCATGCATGGGACAACGACAGGAAAAGACATTTTTGACAACGTATGTCAAAGTTTAACCAACATGAACCTGCCTTGGGACAAACTCGTTGGACTGACAACAGATGGAGCACCGGCGATGTGTGGCGAAAAAGTGGACTAGTTGGAAGGATGCGGTTAAAGATGCAGGAGAACTGTACTGGTGAGTTGATAGCATATCACTGCATCGTAACCAATGATTGCTGTGTGTTAAAGTCCTCAACATGGAAGATGTAATGAGCACTGTAACACAAACTGTCAACTTTATCAGATAGCATATTAATGTTTAAAAAAGGTTTAATTTTTGGCTTATTGAATGTTTATCCTGTTCGACCCGCAACCTTACGTGTGATTTGTGTTTTGGCCCGCTGAGCAATTGAGTTTGATACCCCTGTAGTATAATGTAGAACAGTTGTTTATTGGAGAGTATGTTTTCCATCTTGCACATGGAAAAAATACTCTCCAACAAACAGCTGTTCTACATAAAAGTGTAGTGAGACTTTACAAACACCTGTATAACCCAGGAGGCGTATTATAGTTTCAATCTGCCTGTGTGCAACTGAATATCCGAATTCTTAACAGCATAGTTCAGTTCTTTGGTAGTCGATCACCCACCATAACTTAAGGACACAAATCAAACCGTAGTGACGATTTAAACCATTTGAGTTGAGTTGAGAACCGACATCACTGCACTCAGGACATTCCCATACGTGCTCCATCCCCTCGTTCAACAGCCAGCGAAGAGTCACACTACTAATCGTTCCCATCGCTATCTGATTAAAAGTTCTCCTAGTCTTCCCTCTCAGTTTTGAGATTCTTCCAGAACCCCTGCCGATCTCCCGCAATCTCATTCTTTCCACATATGGGTTCTCAATCTGTTCCTCCGCCTTTTCCACCTGGTCCCACAAGCGCACGACCACCTCCTCCTTTCCATAGGCAAAATTCCACCAAGAGGTGCCCACCCTGCTAGCCTATCAGCCTGTTCATTCCCTCGTACACCCGCATGGCCAGGGCAAAATATCCATACAATTCTCACGATCTGTGACCTCTGAAGTTTAAACCACTTACCACCGTTGGAAACTCACGCTTTGTGGTTACATCCACTTTGAACTCTACCTAGGTTCTCATTATTTCTATCGCCTAATTTTCTGTCTCTTTTCGTAGTATATATTTCCACCTGGAGATGTGGATATACAGATGAATATGTCGTATTTAATGGAAACAGAAACAATCAAATGCAGAGGTTCTTGAAAATCTGGAAATAAAGAGAGAGTTGATGAAAGAAATAAAGAGGAGGCAAATAAAATATTTCGGCCACGTTAAAAGAAATGATACTCTTATAAAAACCATACTGAATGTAACTGTAGAACTGGTAACACAACAGCTAAATAATTACCGCAGGGGTGTCCAACATATGCAGCATAGAGACAAGTATTTTAATCTACTTCATCATCATCATCATCATCATCATCATCATCATCATCATCATCATGTGTCATGAATAGGTACTAGTGGGCGGCCATGTTTAGCCATCTGATACGATCACCAGTGTCGTGTATCAGCTCTGTGTTTTTGTCTCTGTTATGCCATATGGCCAAGCCATCCATACATTTACTTCTCTTCTTTCCTTTTGTTCTTTTCCCCCTCAATCTTGCCGGCTGTAACCAAGTTCTCTAGTTTCATTTCTTCTTATAATGTGCCCAAAAATCTTGACTGTCTACATCCAATTTCTCTGGTCAGTTTGTGATATTCATTTGTTTCTTGTAAGACTTGCTCATTGGTTTTCCTGGCTGTCAATAGTATTCTTTGCATTTTCCTTAGAACCCACATTTCCACTGCCGTTAGATGTTTTTCAGCGTGTCTGCTCATTGTCCACCTTTCACATCCATGCAAAAGTACCGGTTCTATGTAGCAACTTCAACACTCGTTTTTTCGTTGCAAATGCCAACTTTTTATTGGTCAGTATGTTTTCCATCTAACAAAAGACAACCTTTGCCATAGTCATTCTTGTTCTAATCTCTCCAAGACATCTCCCATCAACTGTCATGACTGTTCCGAAATTGATTGATTTAGGAACCGACATCACAGCATTCGGGGCATTCCCATAAGCGCTCCGTCCCCATCCTCAGCAGCCAGCGAAGAGTTCCAACACTAATAGTACCAGTAGCAATCTGATTATATGTCCGTCTCGCCTTTCCTCTGAGCGTCGATCGTCGGCCAGATCCCCTCATCACCCCTCGCTGTCGCATTCTTGCCAGACCATGGTGATCCATTTGCTCCTCCGAGGTGTACACATGCTCCCACAAGGTCGCAACCACATCTGCTTTGTCATGCATCAATACTCCACCAAGTTTTGCCGAGCCAGCCAATCTGTCCGCGTGTTCATTCCCCAGCACACCAGCATACCCCGGAGAAAAGATCCAGACGATGCTTGCCACCCGTGACTTCCGAAGCGAAGCAAGCCACTCTGCACGAAGCTTGCCTGTCCTCACCCTACTCCGAGATAGTTGTACCGATTCGCGCATGGACACACCCACTTTGAACTCCTCCTAGGTTCGTGTTATTTCTATCGACTATTTTTCTGGGTATCTTTCATACTATATATTTCCACCTCTCCTGTCTCTTCAAACTTTATCCACCCCTCCCCTTTTCCCATTGATTTTAGTCTCCACCCACTCCATTTGAGGGCACATTTTATTTTACATTTATATCAGCAAGCTTAAGATGACTGCTACTTTCTTTATTAATTCATACTGACGTCTGAAGGTAAACAAACTGGAAGAAAAACCTGGGATTAATTGCAACGTCCTAAAAACGACAAGCAGTATTTGTTTAAAAAAATGTAGATTCAACTACTGCATGGAAATGAAAACTCTAGCCAGTAGTTACTTCCCTGTATGCGCCCAATACGTTGATACTTCCGTTTTGTTCTGCCAGCTCAATAGAGATTCTAGTTGTAGTAAACACAAGAGGGAACACAGGCAGATTGATCATTGTTCGTCAGACTGCAGTAATAAACACCAGAGCGATAAAATAAACAAATCTTGATGTTATACTTACATGATTAAAATCAGTCACAAATTTAATTTACAGTGCAGTGCAGTTATTTATTAGTTACACTGCTATATACTATATTTTATTTTATATAAATAAATATTAATAGAGGGGCGTTCAGAAAGTAATGAACATCATCCGTCGTTTCTCAGGAGCTTACTATATATATATATATATATATATATATATATATTATATATAGTTATATGTTATATTGCGTCAAACATATATATGTATTTTAAAAACGACGATTTCTACACAACCCTAATACTTTGGATATGTGTCCATGTAGATATTCGGTGATTTTCAAGCATAATCCTCATGGACTTATATACTTGTTTTAAACCATGTTGCACAAACAATTGTCATGTAGTATTTATATTAACCCTCACCAGATTTTTATGCCAGGGAACAGTGCATGTTTTAACTACCAATTGTCGACCATGACTTTTACGCTGATTGAATCACTCCGTCATCTTGAAACCTGTCCCATGGAGTGCATCTTTAAGTGGACCATACAGATGAAAATCAGAGGGTACCAAATCACAACTGTATGTGGATGGGGTAGTACAGTCCAACCCAATTTGGTGATTGCTTCCCGTGTTGCCAGACTTGTGTGAGGGCGCGCATTGCCGTGAAGGCAAAGCAGGTGTGCTGGATTCTTGTGTGGCCAAACTCGGCAAAAACGCTACATTGAGTTTATTCAGTGTTTTAATGTAAGCTTGTGCAGTGATTGTCTGTTCTCTTGGCATAACATCCACAAGAATCACACCTTCATGTCCCAGAAGACATGACCTTTCCAGCTGAAGGAATTGTTTTGAATTTCTTTCTTCATGGTGATTGTGGATGATGCCACTCCATTGACTGTATTTTTGTCTCTGGTTCAAAATGATGTGCCTAGGTTTCGTCACCTGTAATGATCTTAGCCAAAAAGTTATCTCCATCAGCATTGAAATGCTCCAGCAATTCAAAAGAAATTGCTTTCCTTTGCAATCAGTGGGCATTTGTAAGAATTCGAGGAACCCATCTTACACAAACCTTAGACAATCCGAGAGTTTTTATAACTGCATTTGCACTACCATTGCTGACTGACAGCTGTAAGGCCAATTGTTGAGTAGTGATTTGCCTATCAGTAAGAATAATGCCCTCAGCACATTTCAACATTTCTGTGTTGGTGGCTGTGACAGGACGTCCACAGCGTGGCTGATGATGTAGCTCTGTATCTTCACTTCCTGATTCTTTGATTCTCTGAACCCAGCTGCTGACTGTACTCTTGTTGACTGCAAAACTTCCATACACATCACATAGATGCTTGTGAGTGTTCACAACAGTTCCCTTCTCTGCAATGAGAAATTTTACCAAAATGTGCTGCATATAATGCAAGTTGCTAACACACTCCATTTCAATGGTTTAGGGCAGCCATATTAATTGGCCGGTTGTTGTGCAATTTCAGGCTCAAAGACCCCTCTGCCATACATCTTAATATACTGTATTGGCAGTAAATGACAGTTTAAATGACAGTTGTGCAATTTGGTGCACACAATAGGCACATGCCATATTTGAAGTACAAAATTTTAGGCTCTATCTTCATTATTAGCTGAGAAAAACACTGTCGTGCATTACTTAATGATCACCCCGCGTATGTTATAATATAAATTAGTTTTAATTGATTAATAATATTTTTTATATGAATAAGGATAGACGACCAGTGTGGGTGTGCAGTTTGTCATATTATAGTACTACTACTACACAAGGCCTGACCCAGAAGACGTAGAACTTGCTCTTCAACTGCACTCATAAGCTTAACCCATCCTGCGACAATGACCCCCCACCTCCGACTGCGTACTGGTTTCTTGAACAATCACCCTGCACCTATGCCCTACTCAAAGCTTCTACACATTTGTATTCTTCCACCCAAGCTCTTTTATTGATTTTAAGTTAATGATCATAATGTATCATGTTGGTTATGGAACTACAAAAATTTCATTTATAAGAGCATGCATCTTTCCCATTGCAACATGCACCAGTGAGACCTTGACACTTACTAAACAAGCTGAACGCACATAAATGCCTTTGAATATAAATATTATAGAAAGGTTCTAAGAATATCTTGGATAAAGAAGAGACCATATGCATCCATACAACAAGAACTGAATATTGAAGAAGGATTGGCTACTAAAGACGGTAAAATAAAATAAAAATATTTTCGTCACTTGAAATGTCATGAGAGTCAAGTTTGGAAAGAACAATCATGGACGGGTATACACCTGGGAAGAGAAGAGGAAGGCCAAAGAGAAGATGAGTGCAGGGTGTGGCATCTCCAGATGGGTGTATCGGACGTGTGACATCTTGTTATGACCGAGAAGTTTTCCGGACGGTTATTATGGGAGCAAAGTTCTGCAAGGAACATGCTACTGCATGAATGAAATGATATATGTAGATATATCCAGCATTATTCCATAAACGTCACAGCTGCAGAGGTGACATATTAGGATGTAACAGAGTCATAAGTCAGTAATGCACACATGGACTGGATAGGATTAGAAGGATTAGGTTTAGGTTGGTAATATTTCCCCTACAGGTTTTAGGTGTTTCAGTGTCAACAAGATCCAACCCAATGCCCTTAGGAGGCAGGCTAACCAGTGAAAGATCAGACACACTCATTCATGAATAAAGACTACGCAAAACAGTTAATATTTTGGTATGATTTTCCTTATAGAAATCTGAAGTCTTCCAAAGCTGAGTACAAAGTGCTAGCAATCAAAACACAATACATGGATATTCCACCTGATTACATACAGGACAAATGTAAGTGTATTTCCTGCAAATTTACAAATATAGCATAATGTGCTGTCTATGTTTTCTGTGTTGTACATGTTGTCATATAAAGTTTAACCACCTGGATACAAACCAATCATGGCTGAGAGGTTACTCATGTTATCATATAAAGTTTAACCAGGATACAGACGAGTCATGGCTGAGAGGTTACTCATGTTATCATATAAAGTTTAACCAGGATACAGACGAGTCATGGCTGAGAGGTTACTCATGTTATCATATAAAGTTTAACCAGGATACAGACGAGTCATGGCTGAGAGGTTACTCATGTTGTCATATAAAGTGTAACCAGGATACAGACGAGCCATGGCTGAGAGGTTACTCATGTTGTCATATAAAGTGTAACCAGGATACAGACGAGTCATGGCTGAGAGGTTACTCGTGTTATCATATAAAGTTTAACCAGGATACAGACGAGTCATGGCTGAGAGGTTACTCATGTTGTCATATAAAGTGTAACCACCAGGATACAGACGAGCCATGGCTGAGAGGTTACTCATGTTGTCATATAAAGTTTAACCACCAGGATACAGACGAGTCATGGTTGAGAGGTTACTCATGTTGTCATATAAAGTGTAACCAGGATACAGACGAGTCATGGCTGAGAGGTTACTCATGTTATCATATAAAGTTTAACCAGGATACAGACGAGTCATGGCTGAGAGGTTACTCATGTTATCATATAAAGTTTAACCAGGATACAGACGAGTCATGGCTGAGATGTTACTCATGTTATCATATAAAGTTTAACCAGGATACAGACGAGTCATGGCTGAGAGGTTACTCATGTTGTCATATAAAGTGTAACCACCAGGATACAGACGAGTCATGGTTGAGAGGTTACTCATGTTATCATATAAAGTGTAACCAGGATACAGACGAGTCATGGCTGAGAGGTTACTCATGTTGTCATATAAAGTGTAACCAGGATACAGACGAGCCATGGCTGAGAGGTTACTCATGTTGTCATATAAAGTGTAACCAGGATACAGACGAGTCCATGGCTGAGAGGTTACTCATGTTATCATATAAAGTGTAACCAGGATACAAACCAATCATGGCTGAGAGGTTACTCATGTTATCATATAAAGTTTAACCAGGATACAGACGAGTCATGGCTGAGAGGTTACTCATGTTATCATATAAAGTTTAACCAGGATACAGACGAGTCATGGCTGAGAGGTTACTCATGTTGTCATATAAAGTGGAACCAGGATACAGACGAGCCATGGCTGAGAGGTTACTCATGTTGTCATATAAAGTTTAACCACCAGGATACAGACGAGTCATGGCTGAGAGGTTACTCATGTTATCATATAAAGTTTAACCAGGATACAGATGAGTCATGGCTGAGAGGTTACTCATGTTATCATATAAAGTGTAACCAGGATACAGACGAGTCATGGCTGAGAGGTTACTCATGTTGTCATATAAAGTGTAACCAAGATACAGACGAGTCATGGCTGAGAGGTTACTCATGTTGTCATATAAAGTTTAACCAGGATACAGACGAGTCATGGCTGAGAGGTTACTCATGTTATCATATAAAGTTTAACCAGGATACAGACGAGTCATGGCTGAGAGGTTACTCATGTTATCATATAAAGTTTAACCACCAGGATACAGACGAGTCATGGCTGAGAGGTTACTCATGTTGTCATATAAAGTTTAACTATCAGGATACAGACAAGTCATGGCTGAGAGGTGTCTCATGTTATCATATAAAGTTTAACCACCAGGATACAGACGAGTCATGGCTGAGAGGTTACTCATGTTGTCATATAAAGTTTAACCACCAGGATACAGACGAGTCATGGCTGTATATAAAGTTTAACCACCAGGATACAGACGAGTCATGGCTGAGAGGTTACTCATGTTGTCATATAAAGTTTAACCATCAGGATACAGACGAGTCATGACTGAGAGGTTACTCATGTTGTCATATAAAGTTTAACCAGGATACAGACAAGTCATGGCTGAGCGGTTACTCATGTTATCATATAAAGTTTAACCAGGATACAGATAAGTCACGGCTGAGCGGTTACTCATGTTGTCATATAAAGTTTAACCAGGATACAGACGAGTCATGGCTGAGAGGTTACTCATGTTATCATATAAAGTTTAACCAGGATACAGACGAGTCATGGCTGAGCGGTTACTCATGTTATCATATAAAGTTTAACCACCAGGATACAGACGAGTCATGGCTGAGAGGTTACTCATGTTGTCATATTAAGTTTAACCACCAGGATACAGACGAGTCATGGCTGAGAGGTTACTCATGTTGTCATATAAAGTTTAACCACCAGGATACAGACGAGTCATGGCTGAGAGGTTACTCATGTTGTCATATAAAGTTTAACCACCAGGATACAGACGAGTCATGGCTGAGAGGTTACTCATGTTATCATATAAAGTTTAACCAGGATACAGACGAGTCATGGCTGAGAGGTTACTCATGTTATCATATAAAGTTTAACCACCAGGATACAGATGAGTCATGGCTGAGAGGTTACTCATGTTGTCATATAAAGTTTAACCACCAGGATACAGACAAGTCATGGCTGAGAGGTGTCTCATGTTATCATATAAAGTTTAACCACCAGAATACAGACGAGTCATGGCTGAGAGGTTACTCATGTTGTCATATAAAGTTTAACCACCAGGATACAGACGAGTCATGGCTGAGAGGTTACTCATGTTATCATATAAAGTTTAACCAGGATACAGACGAGTCATGGCTGAGCAGTTACTCATGTTATATAAAGTTTAACCACCAGGATACAGACGAGTCATGGCTGAGAGGTTACTCATGTTGTCATATAAAGTTTAACCACCAGGATACAGACGAGTCATGACTGAGAGGTTACTCATGTTGTCATATAAAGTTTAACCAGGATACAGACGAGTCATGGCTGAGCGGTTACTCATGTTATCATATAAAGTTTAACCAGGATACAGATAAGTCATGGCTGAGCGGTTACTCATGTTGTCATATAAAGTTTAACCAGGATACAGACGAGTCATGGCTGAGAGGTTACTCATGTTATCATATAAAGTTTAACCAGGATACAGAACGAGTCCTGGCTGAGCGGTTACTCATGTTATCATATAAAGTTTAACCACCAGGATACAGACGAGTCATGGCTGAGAGGTTACTCATGTTGTCATATTAAGTTTAACCACCAGGATACAGACGAGTCATGGCTGAGAGGTTACTCATGTTGTCATATAAAGTTTAACCACCAGGATACAGACGAGTCATGGCTGAGAGGTTACTCATGTTGTCATATAAAGTTTAACCACCAGGATACAGACGAGTCATGGCTGAGAGGTTACTCATGTTATCATATAAAGTTTAACCAGGATACAGACGAGTCATGATTGAGAGGTTACTCATGTTATCATATAAAGTTTAACCAGGATACAGACGAGTCATGGCTGAGAGGTTACTCATGTTATCATATAAAGTTTAACCACCAGGATACATACGAGTCATGGTTGAGAGGTGACGTCATCTACCTCAGGCTCAGAATGTCACAGGTTTAAGTTGACTTGAGCTAAGAACCAACATCATTGCGCTCAGGACATTCCCATACGCTATATATCCCCTTGTTCAACAGCCAGTGAAGAGTCACCCTACTAATTGTTCCCACCGCAATCTGATTGAAAGTTCTCCTGGTCTTCCCTCTCAGTTTTGAGATTCCTCCAGAATATCTGCCAGTCCCCCACTTACGGGTTCTCAGTCTGTTCCCCCGCCTTCTTCATCAGCGTCCACAGGCACATGACCACCTCTCCCTTGTGCATAGGTAAACTACCACCAAGCAGTGCATTCACTGCCAGCCTATCAGCCTGTTCATTCCCCCCACACTCCCGCATGACCAGGGCAAAAATCCATACAATTCTCACAATCTGTGACCTCTGAAGCGAAGTGAGCACGGATTTGATCAGTGCATAGGGCTGGGAGTTTTCCCAACAACCAATGGTACCTGATGTCATACAGCCCCTTGATCTTTTGGGTGGTGGGATTTCGGATAAGGGATAATAAACAGGAGGTCATGTGTGCAGGTTGTACATGTTTAAAATCCTACGGCAATTGGAAATTGCTAAGAGCAAGACCCGGCAAAATTGTTAGGAAAAGTAAACCTTTCCATGAGTATATAGAGCCTGTTACCTTGGGTGGAATCTGTCTAGAGAAAGTCAATCTGACACACATGAATGCTAATGTTGGATACACGGACCTTTGAAGTGGATAACTAGATGTGGTGGATTCCCTTTGAATGAGGAACAGAAAGGATGAAGAAACCCCAGGATTCATTTTTCATAGTCTGCTAAATAATTTCATAAAGTTAGTTTTTGCTGGTTGCATGTGCTGGAAATATAGAGTGATCTAGAGGTACAGCTTTTCCTCTGACTTGACAAGATCAGGTATGAATCAAGATGTGGATTTTTACAAAATTCACTAATCTTGAGATGAATGGCCCCTTTCAACTTTCGATTTATCGACTTATCAACCTTTACAAAATTAGGAATCCAAAGATTTTATACTCCTTGGTTCTGGAATAGTAGGCCAGACTTTTTGATAAGGGCAAAATGCAAGAATGACCTGTGTGCATTTGGCCCATATTGTAAATACATCAATAGCATGTCTTTTGCAGAGCGTCACGCTCAACATGGCCAGCAGATAAGTTTGTTGAGCTCTTGCTAGTTCTCATGTACCTTCATGCCAACGGTATCTGCCATGTCCTGTGTTCATCTTCATGTTTGTTGGTTGAGCCCTGCTTCTTATACCTGAATTATGTCACTACCATTCTTTCCAGACTATTATGATGTTTAATATGGTCAAAGAATTTCAGTTTCCAAGATGTGAATTTGTTTATGAGCCTTCTATAGAATGTCAGTATTTTTCTTATTCTTTGTCCATGATGTTCTGTTAATTTTTCTGTTGTATTTTAAGTTCAGAAGCCCAGATTTTATTCTTCAGTTAGAAATAAATAAAATAATAGACTGCTTCCCAGAATAGATTTTTTAAAAACCTAGCCACACAAAGGCAGTTTATAGAATGTGTGGTTCTGATTTACACATATTTGAATCCTTATTAATGTCATGAAGTTTATGCACTGTGTTGCGCTGTCCTTGTGTGATCTGCGAAGAGACTGAACACTTATGAAGGTATCCATTTGTGCAGTAAAAGTGGTCTTTTACCAACCAAAATGTACAATTCACTGGGGTTTTGTTTTTTTTGTGCTCGCTCGCTTTGAACTCAAGCGTAGTCCATACACACTATTTATAGTAGTGATGGACTGAATTTTGTGTGTGGATTAGCTTTCCTTATTAACAGTATCCCTCGCCATCAGGCGAACCTACTCCGACTTCAGAGGTACTTGTAATTTACGTCCCCGAGTCAAGGACGACAAGTCAACATTTTAGTCCAACTGTCCGGTATAGGGGGTGAACTGCTTACCTCGGCATCAGCACACTGGATGTTTAAGAAGACACGTTCTTACCCATTCGACCATGCTGACCTGTGACTGGTATTATATCTACTTTTTTTTTCCAGCTAGTCAAAAGCGCCGTCCAAAGGCAGCTAAAGGTCACCAACAACAACAACAAAGTTTCTACAATGATTTTGATATGCAAAGTCAACCACAACAGTTCATGCCAAATTTTGGTCAGCAAGATATGTACTATGGAGGGCAGGGTCAGGGTAAGCTTCATTCATATTTTTTGTACATTTGTTTTTCAACATACATAAAAACATAAGTAGCCATGAAACTAAATAGTTATATCTACAAAAAGGTGAATAAATAGATGTTTGTGTGTCTTGTGTTTGATGAGAACCATTGATTAGCTTGGTGGGCAAGGGTTTAAAATTACCTATTATGGGACTTGGAGTGGGTTTAAAACCAGGTTGTTGAAACACTATAATATGCTGAAGCATGTGGTGGTTGACGGGCAAATTCTCTGGAAGACTTGAGTTTTAACCCTCAAGTCCAATGCTTTGACTTTCAGGTTGTTTGAGCCCTGAAAAGAGCTTGTAAATATCTGAGAGGTTGATGTAGAGATTGTAGACTCCTCCTGGTACCAAAGCACCATCTTGCAAATCTGTCCACTTCAAGCTCAGAAACAAGTGTGGTGTACAAGATCAGTTCTGAAACTTCGCATCTGTGGAGAAGCAAATTATAATGTAACCAGGTCATGGTTCAGCTAAACACATATGGACTGCTTGAGATTAGGCATAGATTCGTAATGTTTTCTCCACAGGTCTGAGGTGTATTTCAAAATATTTAAACCCAGTTGATTTTAATAGAAATTTATAACAACTTTCCCCATACATTTATATCATGAAATGAAATTCCAGAATTTTATGACACATTAGTAACTTGGTTATAAAATATATACTTTTCTGTATACACTTCTGTATATACTTTTCATTTCTGAATGCTTTTAGTGAACTTTGTGATCAAGATAATATTTTATGTGAACAAGTTTTAACAGTTGCCACCAGATTAAATATCAGGTTTACACATTATACATTGATGCAATTATTGTAGTGTATTTTTGTCTTTGGAGCACTGCAGTAAAGTGGCTAGAACAGTGGTTCTCAACCGGTGGGGAATTCCCCCCCAGGGGGGAATTTTGGGGTTTCCAGGGGGGGGAATGAAGATTATTTCAAGATCCCTTCATACTTTATGCTTCTGTACCTATCACCCTTCTGAAATTCATTTTATAACGTAAGTAGATCACATTTTATGTAGATGTCTAGACTTGTTTTAGTATGTGCTATTAAATTTAGCTTCAATTATTACGTATACTGTGTAGTGGCAGGGGGAAATTTTTAGGGAGGAAATACGAAAAGGGGGGGGGGGGGGGGAATGACGTTCTAAAAATATGGTGAGGGGGGAATGACGTCCTAAAAATATGGTGAAGGGGGAACGGGCCAAAAAAGGTTGAGAACCACTGGGCTAGAACATCCGCCTTCTAACCTGATGGTCATGTTTTGAATCCTCATCAAGTCAGATTAAAAAAAAAAAATTAATCTGGTCTACCAGGTCCACCCAGCATAAAATGGGTATCAGGAAATGTGCTGGGAAGAAAAGGCGGCCAGTGTGATATTTACCACAATCACCCATCAAGTACCAATTGGTCTATAAAAATATGGGGGGAGTATGGTAAAAGGGTCCTTTACATTTTTATTTGGTCTATAACAATATGGGGGTAGTGTGGTAAAAGGGTCCTTTACATTTTTATTTGGTCTATAAATATATGGGGGTAGTATGGTAAAAGAGTTCTTTACATTTTTATTTGGTCTGTAACAATATGGGGGTAGTGTGGTAAAAGGGTCCTTTATATTTTTATTTGGTCTATAAATATATGGGGGTAGTATGGTAAAAGGGTTCTTTACATTTTTATTTGGTCTATACAAATATGGGGATAGTATGGTGAAAGGGTCCTTTATATTTTTATTTGGTCTATAAAAATATGGGGGTAGTATGGTAAAAGGGTTCTTTACATTTTTATTTGGTCTATAACAATATGGGGGTAGTGTGGTAAAAGGGTCCTTTACATTTTTATTTGGTCTATAAATATATGGGGGTAGTATGGTAAAAGGGTTCTTTACATTTTTATTTGGTCTATACAAATATGGGGATAGTATGGTGAAAGGGTCCTTTATATTTTTATTTGGTCTATAAAAATATGGGGGTAGTATGGTAAAAGGGTCTTTTACATTTTTGTCTGGTCTATAAAAATATGGGGGTAGTATGGTAAAAGGGTCCTTTACATTTTTATTTGGTCTATACAAATATGGGGGTAGTATGGTAAAAGGGTCCTTTACATTTTTGTCTTTGTTGATGACTTATTACTGCAGTCTTCCATTATATGTGTTCAGGTTCATGTTTTTATATTTCTTTCTATTCATTGCATTTTCACAACTTGACTGCAATTAACTTCATTTGTGTGTCTTGAAGTACTGCAAGCTCTACAATTACTGACCCATATGCACAAAAAGACAGATTTAGCACAATTTAATAACCAGTTTTACTTTTTTTTTTTTTTTAAACAGTTTAGTGACTAGCTTTAGGAAAAACAATTAAATTGCTTATTCTGAATTTACTGCTAGGAAAAACAGTCAGATTGCTCATTTTAAACTCTCTCCCTCTCTCTCTCTCTCTCTCTCTCCCTCCCTCCCTCCCTCCCTCTCGCGTGTGTGTGTGTGCTTGCAGGAACTTATACATAATCACATAACATGCTATTTCATATTGTTTGTGTATACTCATCTTTCATATTTTTATCAATGTATGTATATGAAAGTGTGATAGTCTCTGTATATTAATTTGAGTGACTTTGTGAAGGAGAGTGCACAAGCGTGCATGGTTTTATGTATGATTGAATATATATATATGGGCATGAGAGAGAGAGAGATGGAGAAAGAGTATGTTTGTATAAGTACACTTTTGTGAGTGAGTTTGTGATTGTGACTAAATGTCTATGAGAAGGAATATGTATTTGTGTGTTATTGAGTGGGTGCATAACTATGATAGTTTGTGTAAATGATGTAAGTATTCATGCAAAGCCGGTCTCCCTGGTCTAGGGGTTACACGACTTTCTCCTTAAGACTGTATACTCTCGTAAGTAACATGATGTGCGCGAGAATTGGTAGCAGTTCTCTCTGCGTCAGTAACTTATGGGGTATGTGAGCCAGTCGCTTAGAAAGCAATGGCAAACTACTGAGCGTAATCTTGCCAAGAAATCAACAATCAGCTGAAAGATGCTGATGTTGACAGTGATGTCCTGTAAAAGATATGCGGAAAAAAAAATTCATACATTTATGTATGTATGCATTATGCATGTTCGTATGTCTGCCTGCCAACCTGCCTCATAACATGGTAATATGCATTGTTTATGTTTACAACATTCATTTGTCAATGTTTTTTTCCTATGTGAGTGTAGCATGCACAATAAATAATTGATGAACGAAAGATGAGTGATTGGAAGGGCCAAATGTAAGACGGGCCTGCGTGCCCAATTTGTAACCCTTTGAGGGACTGGTCTGGTTCGCAAGATCAGTCCCACGTCTGGCGTTCATTGTCTCTGATGGCTATGTGAGGTGCACCCAATCAGGAATTTCCCAGCCGACATAGTTAGCGAGGCAGGCGTTTCGAGAATGTGACCGCAGCGTGAAGTCGGGAGTCATCTGTTTGATTGGGCAAAAGAGCAATATTTGTACGACAGTTTCGACAAAGTCTCGATAAGCGCCTACTCTCTATCGATGAGTAGTAGGCCTGCAGTCAGTAAGCTGGCATAGCTTTTCGGTCAGTCCTACCTGGCATAAGCTTGAAAGCCAGTGGTTTTGCATGTATCACCGGGTACCGAGGGAGCGCCCCGAGCGATTGCTACTCTTGGTCTGCGTGTGCGTGAATAGTCCGTCAGTGTGATAGATATCTGGTTGATCCTGCCAGTGGTCATATGCTTGTCTCAGAGATTAAGCCATGCATCTAACCCAGTCAACAAACGCCTGAAGAAGTTGGATGTGTTGGCCTAAGGGCGCAAATAAACTTGGCACAACGGAAAAACGTCTGAGTGGGAGTGGAATGTCCTTCGAAGCACCCATGAAGGTTAATCCGGTCAACAAATATCCACAGAAGTCAGCCTAAGGGCGCTGAACTTGGTACAACGCAATTTCGGATGGGGAAAAAAACACTCCAGATGAACGCAGCAGAAGAAGAAGAAGTTCATTTGATCGTTCGCTCTCTCTCTCTCTCTCTCTCTCTCTCTCTCTCTCTCTCTCTCTCTCTCTCTCTCTCAAGCACATGCGCAAGCACGTGGACGGACCCCTCTACCTCCCCCATCCTCTCCCTCTCTCTCTCTCTCTCTCTCTCTCTCTCCTTCTTGCTCTCCTAATGAAGTCTATTTAATGAAGTTGAGCTGACCCCAGAGTCATATGGATAAGAGCAGGTCTGCATGGCCGAATGAGTAAGAACGCGTGTTCTTAAACATTGTTGTGCTGATGCAGAGGTAAGCGGTTCAGCTTCTGCACTCGGACAGCTGGACTAAAATGTTGACCTGTCGTCCTTGACATGTGGATGTAAATTACAAGTACCTCTGAACTCGGAGTGGGTCCGTGTGATGGCGAGGGACACTGTTAATAGGGAAAGCTAATCCACGTGCAAAATTGAGTCCATCACTACTATAAATTAGTGTGTATGGCCTACGCTTGAGTTCAAAGCGAGGTAGCGCCAAAAAAAATATGGATAAGAAATAATAAAAACCATGTGAATTCTGGAAAATTAACTTAGAGCCACTGTATTGTAGACACAGGCATTAAACACTACACCGCCAGAGCTCACAATTGAATATATTGGTCTTGACTGTTTGCCGTGACTTACTTTTTCAGTGTTCAGTCCAGCAGGGTATGGTGGACAGACATCTAACTTTCCACAGTTTCCTGGACATCAGCTTTTAAATGATCCTGTAACAAATATGGCCATGCAGTATGGACAGGCTTTAGCTGGTCAGGGAAAGGAATTGGTCAACCAAAATGTAAGTACATGAGATGAACCCTTGAAAATCACAAAAACACCTAAATATCAGCTGTCATTTTTAATGTCAGTTAACCCTTTACAGGGCAGACGCTTGTCCATTTTGTAGCCCTGAACGGGCAAGATTTTTTCAGGTTCTGTAAAAATTTCGGGTCGCGTTAGTAAAAACATCACAAATAAGGTGTTAGTCAACCGATTTTAGTTAAATAAACAACACAATGAAGGGAAAAGCATGCAGAATATGTTACTCACGTGATTGTTGCCGGTAATCCATATATGAACACAAATATTTACGAAATACGGCATGTTGTTTGTGATTTTCCGTCATCTATACGGCAATTTACAAACACATTTTCAGAATCATAATCACTTTCTTTAAAGTCCGACTCACGACTGCTAATGCAAAGTAACGCTTTGCACTGATATCTAGCTCCGATTAATAATCAACTTCGTGCCCTTTAATGTCATTTAAATTGAACAGAGCGAAATCTCGGCTATCACTTGAAGAATCGCCGAAATCCATTTTGAAAAACAGCGTAAAACTCCCAAAAACTATCAAAACAAGTCCATAAAAGTCTGTTCAAAGTCATTGTAGCGCGTTTACAAATGGCGGCCACGTTGTCAAGTTATCGACGAAAGTGAAAGTAGATGACGGAAGTGTCGGAAAGCCGAGAGATCGCGTTTTTACAATGCATAATAGTATCGGCTGGAATCAGACGTTACGCTCGGATTTAGAGACCGGCCGGTACCGGACGCTACGCCTTGTAAAGGATTAAGTAAAGCATGTCTGAGTTTATTTATGTATTTAAGTTGTAATATAATCTCTTGCTCACCAATGTCTCATCCTTGCCCATAAAGGAAACAATGAATATAACAACACTGTAACCTATCGTACACATCATAAGTGGCAACTAAGGGGGTTTGATGTGTGACTGGCTACCTCATCCCAGAGACAACTTTAGCTGCAAATCCAGCCAATCATGAACAAGTTTACAGAGGGCTTGGCCAGAGTTGGTTAAAGATCTATGATCCACTGGGAGATAAAAGGCAGCAGAAGAACAAGACATCTCAGGTGGATGAATCATCTCAGATACAGCTTTTGGGGTGGGGAATTGAGATTGAAACTTATTTCATGTGTAAGGATGATGCTGACCTATGCATTCACAGTGCAAGTTGTCAATCCCGCTCAGAAAGTCACTACATGTACTGTTTTCATTAAAGGCTTAATGCAAAGTTAAAAGTGAAGGAATTAACTTCAGTGTACCGCAAAACAACATTCCGCCTATCAAGAACACTGTCCTATGCACAGACTTTTAGCGGTAAACCCCCATTTTCTGTCATTGTCTAGGTTTGGCATTGATAGCATAGAGTTGGTAGGAAGATTGTGTTGTCTAGTCCTTTTTTTTAGTATCTATTGATACATGTTTGTTCTTTAGTATTGGTGCCATTTGTCCAATGAGTTGGTTTGCCTTATTGCATCTATTTTCGATCTCATCTTCTGATTTGCCTTTTGATGATATTATACTTCATAAATGCTTGAAGCTTTTTACTTGTTTCAGGGGGTGTTCTTTTAGATTAATCTTTGATGTTTCTTTCTTTTCTTCTGTAGTTATAATCTTTGCCAGTCTCCCTGGTGAAGGGGATAAGGACTTTCTTTGTAATCCCGTATACTCATGTACGAAACACAGCTGTGCGAGATTCGGAGTGGATCGCGGCGTGGTGGTTACTCACGGAGGTATGTGAGGCGGTCGTTCAGAAAACAATGGCAAACTACTGAACGTAAAACTTGCCAAGACATCATCAGTAGCTGAAAAAGGCTGGTGTTGACTGCAATGTCCTGTAAAGGATATGCGGAAAAAAAATTATAGTCATTACCTCTGTTTTACCGATGCTGATTTTCATGTTATGTTCCTTTCACACTTCATTTATACTATTCATAAGGTCTTGTAATTCTACTTCTGATTTTGCTATTAGTTCTTGATAGTCCGCATATAGGAGTTCTTTAATGGTGTAATTTGCTGTTGGTTCTTCTGTGTTCTGTTTGTCATGTGGTGTTGTTGCGGTCTCTGTTTGGCTGGTTTCTTTACATTTGCTGCCTAAATAAGTTATGAACAAAACAGGGGACAGGACACAACCTTGTTGTTCTCCGGATCTTATGGTGAAGGGTTCCGAGTGTCCTCCATTTGTTATACTTACCATTTGTAATCATAATAAGTCTGATGATGTTTAATCATAATCAAACTCATTCATTAATTCATTCATTCAGTCGCATGTCCATTGCAGAACTTGCTCCCATAACAACCGTCCGGAAAACTTCTCGTTCATAAGCAAGATGTCCTGCATCCAATACACCCATCTGGAGATAATCTGCCACATCCTGCACCCATTTTCTCTTTGGCCTTCCTCTTCTCTTCCCGGGGCATATACCCCTCCATAATTGTTCTCTCCAAACTTTCATGACATTTCAAGTGACCAAAATATTTCAATTGTCTTTGTTTTATCATCATTAGTAGTCAACCTTCTTCAGTATTCAATTCTTGTCGTATAGAGTCAACCTTCTTCAGTATTCAATTCTTGTTGTATAGAGTCAACCTTCTTCAGTATTCAATTCTTGTCATATAGATTCATTTGTTCTTTTCTGTATAAGATATTCTTAGAACCCGATGATAATATTTATATTCAAAAGCATTTATGTGCTGTTCAGCTTGTTTAGTTAGCGTTCAGGTCTCACAGGCGTTTGATGCAAAGGGAAAGATGCACGCTCTTAAAAATCTGATTTTTGTAGTTCTATCTGTCCCTCTCCATAATTTATTCAGTTGTTTTAGTCTTTGAAGAGCTATAGCTAAAACAACTGAATAAATTGTGGAGAGGGACAGATAGAACTACAGAGACTGAGCCATATGGGATAAAACCCGGTGCAATTTAGCCGATCTTCTGAACTTTTAAGACTTTCTTATAGGGTTAGAACCATATGCCCACGCCCATATGTTACCTGACCTTAAAGGGGAATTAAAGAATACAAACATAGACCTCCTGTGCGTGTCGTAAAACGTAACTAAAGAAGGTTGGTCTGAGACTGGCTACTTCACATCGTAGACAACAATCAGTCAACATCCAGCTAGTCGTGACAGGCTTTCAAAGGGCTTGTTTTGCGTTATTGTGAGTCTCTACTCCACTAGGAGTTTTAAAGGCATAAGAAGAAAAAGGAAGAAGACCATATACCCATAATGCCTCCAGACGTGTAAAAGGATCCTTACGTGTTTGGTGAAAACTTACCTATTTGTTCTTTTTGCCTTCGCTCGCTTTCAACTCAAGCGAAGTCCATACATTAGCTACTTGTGTGGATTAGCTTTCCCTATTACCATTGCCCCTCACCATCAGACGAACCCACTCCAACTTCTGAGGTACTTGTAATTTACGTCCCAAAGTCAAGGACAAGATGTCAACATTTTGGTCCAACTGACCGGTGTAGGGTTTGAATCCACTACCTCAGCATCAGCAGACCAGAAGTTTAAGAGCTTGCGTTTTTATCCATTTGGCCATGCTCCTCGCGCTTTCTTTTAAGCAACCTCCACTTACCTACTGATATTTATTACTGTAAAAATGCTCAGTAAAGTAGAGAAAATGTTACTATTTATTTTAACCCACCACTTAATGTCAGACAGTCATTTATGCTTATATAAATTTGTTCACAGATACAGCAGTATGTGGCCTCATCAAAGTTGAAGTACTACTTTGCTGTTGACACTGTGTATGTTGGAAAAAAATTAGGCATCCTGTTCTTCCCGTTCACTCATTCAGTAGGTTCCAGTTTATGTATCAGTGTGCAGGTGTGCATGTTTGTGTCTATGCATATGTATATGTAGATGTGTTGTATATGCATGTGTGTACTCAGTGCAGATGTGTAAGGATGATGCTGACCTGTGCATTCACAATGCAAGTAGTCAGTACAGCATGTACTGTTTTCATTCAAGGTTAAATGCGAAGTTAAAAATGAGGGATCAACTTCTTTGTACCGGGTTTCCCACTCTGACTCAGTCATCTCCGCAAAACAACATTCTGCCTATAGAGAGCATTGTCTTGGTCCTGTGCACATACTTTTAGCTCTAACAACCCTCTTGGATGCTCTCTTGGCCAATATACACTGGACTTGCTCCTAGAAGCATTTGTTATCTCTTTAAATGAGTTTGTGTGTTTTTAACATGATCAAACTATTCTCTTTTTTCCCCCTTCATTCATACACTATTGGATTGTAGTAGCATTGTGTCTTTTTATAGCAGAGTTGTGATATTTGTGCCTTTCAACCTATATACTTGCCGGCTGCCTGGACGAGGGGTTAGCAGCTTTCTCCGTTAACCCCGAATACTCTCGTGGTTGGCGTGAGCGCACGAGAATTAGAAGTAGTTCGAGTCGCACCAGTGACTTATGAGAGTATGGGGCCGGTCGCTCAGAAAGTCGTGGCGTACTGATGAGCGTAATGTAGCCTAGGAATCAACATACAGCTGAAAGATGCTGGTGTTGACCGCAATATCCTGAAACAGAATGAAAATGCAGGGGGGGGGGGGGGGATCTATATACTTCATGGCTTTCTTTGTGTTGGTTATCCTGCTGCGAATTTAACCAGTTTAATCTGTTGGATTTATAAAGTTGACAATTCCTGAGTGTTTATACATTTGTATAAGCTTTAAGTTTGTTATTACCTTCCATTCATTGGTATTACTATATTTGCTGGACCAAATATTTTTCTAAGCACCGTGTTTTAAAACTACTTCATTGGAGCCAGATCTTGACTTGCTGAATTTCCAGCTTCTATTCCATATAAAACTGTTGCAAGTGTAAATGATTTGTATATGCTTACCTTTGTTCAAAGATACAAAGTAATGCAACTGTACGGAACACAATTACGGAAAACACAGGACTGTTGTGGCGACTAGCCTTCATCAGCAAACAAATACATACACAAAACACAACATATAATCACGGAGAAGACCCTCTAGTGACTACATTAAGGCATAATAACAGGATGAGAAGAATGGATAGATGAAAGAATGAGAACAATGAAGAGCAAATGAAAATTTGAAGAAAAAAAAAATTGCCACTTAACTCAGAAAATATCAGGCTGGCTGTTTGCTGATAAAGGCTTTTCTGAAATGTCCTGTGTTTTCGTAATTGTGTTCTGTAAAGCTGCATTACTTTGTGTTATTTTATATTGTTTACATTTCCACAGCTTTACCACAGTTCCACTACTTTTATTCATACTCTATCTTTGTTCAATGAGATCATCAGCAGTGTGCCATGCACAGAAGATGATCATGTTTTGCCACAAACATATTCTCTGTGTTCTTGAAAACCACTCATTGTCTTCCTTGCGTCAACACATTCAGCATTTCTCCCTCTTTTGACCTGTCTCTAGCCTTCTCAATCTTCCCAGTTGTAACAAGATTGCTCAGACTCTCCTATCTCATATCATGATCAAAACATGATGACTATGTTGTCCTAATGTGGTCAATGTCTTTGTGAACTGGCCTGTTGTGTGTATTTGAAGCCTGGTCTTCTTAGCTGTCCTTGGGACAGTCATGTGGTCTTCTTAGCTGTCCTTGGGACAGTCATGCTGAATGAAATATCTTTACTTATTATGACTCAGCCTACAGCATGTCTGATTGTGTGTCTGCCTGTGTCTTGCCCCCTACCCCTCACTCTCTCTTGTCCTTTATCCCACATAGGAGCATAGGTCCCCAATCAGCTCACTCCAAGCCATCCTATATTTTGCTATCTCATGCAGCTTCATCCATGTTCTCTCCCATATCATTCATCTCTGCCTCTCTCTTCTCCATTCTGTTTTATTTGCCTTATGGGTCCCAGACAAACAAAGTTTTAGTTGTACTACTCTCAGATTTTCCTAATGTGAGTACTATCCAGCGCCAGTATCTTTCCCTCACCTCTTGAATCACTGGTGCTTTAATTCTCTCCATGAGCTCCACATTAGTGACTCTTTCATATCTTTTTATCCTTCTGTTCTGTATGGGCACCAATTAATGAATGTTTATAATTTACAACTGAATGGGCAAGATTTTTAAGGTGTTTAGTAAGATTTAGGGTTACGTTAGTAAAAACATCAAATCTAAGGTGTTAGTGAGCATATTTTTGTGAAATAAAAAACAAAATGAAGGAAAATTAATGCGGATTATTTTACTCACATATGAAATTAATAATCCACTGTTGCCAGTAATCCACACATGAACATAAATATTCACAAAATACAACATATTGTTTGTGATTGTCTTTCATCTATACACAATTTACAAACACATTTTCAGAATCAGAATCACTTTCTTCAAAGTCAGAGAGGTCTGCTTACACTGATATCATGGATATCTAGCTCTGATTTATAGTAAACTTCGTGCACTTCAGTGTCACTTAAATTGAACCTAGCAAAATCTCCACTATCACTTGAAGAATCATCAAAATCCATTTAGAAAAACAAATCATAAAAACCCTGAAAACTACTTTAAAAATCCAATCAAATTTAAAGAAAATACTTACAAATGGTGCCCACATTATCAAGTTATCGGCAAAATCAGACGTAAACAATGGGAAGTCTCGCAAAGTCTCGAGATCGCATGTTTTCAACCCTTAGTTGTCACGGACGCTTTCAGATGTTTTGCCCGTACGGTAGTAAAGACATTTTCAGCCGCTGTGCCTTGTAAAGAGTTAATATAAACACAGTAATACAGATTTAACATCGTGGTTAAATATTATACGTTTTGTGCTTCTTTTAATTTCTAATGACCTCACATATTTCCAGTGCAATAAAAGCTGCTCTTGCCTTTTGTATTCTTATCCTTCTTGTAATATCTTTATCTATTCCTAATACATATAACAACATTACGGTTACAGTTTGTCACCAATTGATATTCTTCTTAATGCAGGACTGGTCCACACATTATAGCCAAGAGGACCCGGTGACACCGAGATTTGAAATCAATGCACCAGATCTGTATATACCTAGTGAGTATTGGACAGCCTTTCAGATTCAGTATAACAGATATTTTAATATCACAGTATCCCGAAAAATCCCTCAGCAGAGGTTTTCATAATTTAATCATATGAATGTAACAGGTATAGGTGCCGCACAACAGTATTAGATTTATTGATACCGACACACAAGGCACAACAATGCTATTATCATCTGCCCATGAGAAATGGGAGTCATGGAAATGTAGTGGCTAGATGCTGGTCAGGTGGCCACAGGCTCTGATCCACACCAAGGCAGATTTTTAAAATTAATCTAGGCTTCCAGGTTGACCCAGCATAAAATGGGTAAGAAGAAATGTCTTGACAAGTAAAGGCAGCAATATGGTACTGACCATGTCATTCACTGAGTGCCGATTCGGTCTATAAAAATATGGGTCTACCACTTTATACCCAGTAATACCTTAAGGATGTAACACGGGTCCTTTACTTTTATTTTGCTAACCCATAGGTAAACACAGCAATAAAGAATAGAACATATGATGCTTGATCTAGCTGGATCCCAGTGCACATTTTATGAGATATCTGTGAGTATTAAAAACATCACTTCATATTAAAAAGTAACATTTATATCCCGTTGTCCTGTCTTTAGATGATGGAGGTTAGTGTCACATTGATATTTGACATAGTGAGATGAACATGTGATTATATATTAGTAAACAACTAGTTGCTATATCATCTTTTATTTACATTTTAGTAGCTTATGCACACATGCACATACATTCAGATATGCACAACCACACACACACATACACACCAGTCCACCCAAATGCCCAGCCATCCACACAAACACAGATTCATGTGTGTTCTTCTTCAAAGAACAGAAGTACAAGTTTCACTCCAGTTACTCTCTCAACAAACAGAGAGAAAGATAACTAGACACCTAATCTCCTATATCCAAAATGACATCCAGTCTTATTATATTATTTCTTCTTTCATGAAACTATATTTTGTACATGATGAACAATGCTGTATAATTGAGAACATTCACCCATGAACAGAATTTTATTTACTATCTAAAACTTCATTTCAGTGATGGCATTCGTCACCTACATTCTGGTGGCTGGAATGGTTTTAGGAACCCAAGGAAGGTAAGTGCAACCAGGCATTCTCTTCTTTTCCACAGAAACTAAGAATATGAGTGAATTCGGTTTTTTTCTCTCCACCTTTTTAAGAAACTCATAGGCATTCCTTACATGGATAACATGATGTCCTAATAATAGTCACATTGCTTGAATGATATTGCATTTTTGATAATTTGTTTGATTTTTGATAGCAATTTGATAGAAATTTCATCAGAAAGCATCATTACAGGAACTTTTTCAAGTAGGTCAACAGTGTTGACCACATCAACCTACTTCTGTTGGTGAAGTTTAGATTAAAAGACTTTAGTAACATGGCAATATGTGAAAATAAGATAGATTGAAGTGAAAAGCATTTATTGTCTTTATATTTTAGCTTACATTTTCTGACACAAAGCTTCTTTAGTATTTATAAAAAGACATGTAAAAAATAACTATGTAGGGAGGTGTACCAGAGAAGTGGAGAAGAGAAAGACTATTGCATAGATGGATTCAAGGTATGATAGATAATTTACATGACAGCAACAGAGATGGGGCATCTGAGACATCACGAAACACTATTATGAGAGCAAAGTTGTGCATAAGACAAGCCAGTAATGATGATGGGTGATTATTAAACGGTCTCTGATTCACACCCGCACATTGTCACAGGAGAGATGAATGTTCTGTGAGTGTTGACTTGTATTCATTTGCTGATGTCGTGCCATGGGCCCTTGTTGTTTAACCTCTGCATTCTGTGGCCAGTCTGCTTCTGATTTCTTGTGAATAATCTCCATTGTTGCTAATTGTGGAGCCAAGGTATTCAGTGTTTGTGACATTTTCAGTTTCTGAATTGTTGATTGCAATTTGTGGCTGTCGTGCAGTTTAGTTTATTGGCTGAGTGGTAGAAGAGGCAGAGACAGAGCAAGAGAAAGTTTGATGGTCTAAGACGATGGCCCGGGGGAATACCAACAGCAGCATCTATTAGAACATTAAGGATTGATATCTGTGGAGAGATATGAAATGCCTACATTACTTCACAGTGCACATAATGATAATGAGTAGCTGGGTTTCATACTTTCTGGCCTGGATATTTCTGAGGTTGACCCTACTGCATAAAGCAGGCAGCAGAGATTTTACTGGTTAAGTAAAGGGGTCCAGTACAATGCTGACCATATTACCTCTTGTGTGGCATTCTGTCACTGAAAATATGGACCCAACACTGTTTCTAATATACCTTATTATTATGCAGATGGGCTTTATTATTATGTTTTTGTCACATGTCCCCAGATTTACTCCTGAGCAGCTTGGAGTTCAAGCCTCTTCTGCACTTGTGTGGTTGATTGTTGAATTGCTGGCATTTTTACTGAGTCTGTATGTCCTGAACCTGAACACCAGCCTCAGATACTTAGACATCATATCTTACTGTGGTTATAAATTTGTGGGGTGAGGCATTCATGCTTTCTTTGATAATATAACTGGTGCGGTCTTTTCTGTGATATATTACTATGTGTTCCTGTTATCTTTTAGATTAGTGCTTCTCATATGTTTATATCTTTTATAGACCACTTATGCCCAACATTGGGAACCATGGTAGAGTAGCAGCTAGTATGCTTGCCATTTAGTCCAATGGTCATGTTCAAATCTCCATCAAGATGTATTTTGTCTCCAGGTTGACCAAAATGGGTACCAGGAACTGTTATAAGAAGTAAACGCAGCCTGTGTGATATTGCCCACATCAATCATCTTGTGTAGGTCAGCATGGTCGAATGGATAAGAACACATGTTCTTAAACATCCGGTGTGCTGATGCCAAGGTAAGGGGTTCAACCCCTACACCGGACAGTTGGACTAAAATGTTTACATACCGTCCTTGACTTCGGGACGTACATTACAGGTGTCAGAAGTCGGAGTAGGTTCGCCTGATGACAAGGGACACTGTTAATAGGGAAAGCTAATCCACCACAAAATTCAGTCCAGCACTACTAGAAGTAGCATGTATGGACTACACCTGAGTTCAAACTGAGCGAGCGCAAAACAAAACAAAAAAAAAAATCATCTTTTGCTAATACATTCAGTAAAATCACACCATACAAATCTTTGCTTTACCATGGGATAATTTTTTTATGACTGAAAATAACAGTTATATCTAGACATTTATTTTGTTAAAAGTATTGATCTCTTTCCTCCATGCTATCCTCTAGTCTCTTTGTTTATGCAAATTTATGAAAAACATACCTTTTTAGGCAGTATATATTTGATTCAGTGAGAATCTGTGAATCTATTTCTTGGTAGAATTGCAGTCTACATGTAGACGGTGGGTGGAGCTGGAGAGCAGCCGACAGTTGTTGGTTAAAGTCTCAAATTTCATTACGGTAGACAGAAGATCTCTCTGTAGAGGCTGACTATGGCCATTAACCGGTCATGGTAAAATATGGTGGTCATAAATGGTAAAATATGATGGTCATAAAAGGTAAAATATAGTCATAAATGGTAAAATATAGTGGTCATAAATGGTAAAATTTAGTTGTAATCTCATCTCATCTCACCAAGTTCCTCTTATACCTTGCGGTGTCGAGGTGAAGTATAAACTTCGTGAGAGTGCCCGATTATGGGCTTCATATATCCATATTCCCATGGATTCTGCTATTTCCCCCGTCCAAAGTTTACGTGGTCGGCCTCTTCCTCTGCTTCCCTCTGGTCTGTACATCATTGCTTGTTGTGGTATGCTGTTGACTGGTAACCTACTTGCATGGCCAAACCATTTGACTTGCTGCTTTCTGATAAAATCTAGTGCTGCTTTAACCCCCACTTTAGTCCTGATTTCTTCATTTCTGATCTTATCTCTTCTTGATACGTTGAGTATTCTTCTCAGGAACCTCATTTCTGTTGTTGTGATTGTTCTTTTCTCTTTTTCTGTCATTGTCCAGGTTTGGCATTGGTAGCATAGAGTTGGCAGGAAGATTGTGTTGTAAAGTGCTTTCTTAGTAGTTATTGATACATGTTTGTTCTTTAGTATTGGTGCCATTTGTCCAATGAGTTGATTTGCCTTATTGCACCTATTTTCGATCTCGTCTAATGATCTGCCATTTGATGATATTATATCTATATATATGTTATGAACAAGAGAGGGGACAGGACACAACTTTCTCGTACTCCAGATCTTATGGTGAAGGGTTCTGAGTGTCCTCCAGTTGCTCTCACTATGCATTCACTGTTATTGTATAAACTTCTACATAGGTTTGTTAGATGTGTACTCACTCCATATTGTTTAAGGATTTCCCACAGCTTGTTTCTGTCTACTCTATCGAATGCCTTTTCTTGGTCGACAAAGGCTAAGTAGAGTGTTTCATTGATTTCGATTGATTTTTCTATAAGTTGTCTAAGAGCAAAAATGGCATCTGTGCATCCTTTGTTTTTCCTAAATCCAAGCTGTGTTTCGCTTAGCTGGGGTTCTAAAGTAGTTCGTAATCTTTTTTCTAGAATTTTGCAAAATATTTTCCCAGTATGACTCAACAGTGAAATGTCTCTGAATTGTGTGCAGTCTCTTTTGCTGCCTTTGTTTTTCCAAATTGGGATAATTATGGCGTTTCTCCAGTCTCGTAGTGTCTGTTGTTCCACCCAAACATGGTTGAATAGTCTATGTAGCCAAGCTGTTCCTACTTCTTTTGCTGCTTTAATTAGTTCATTTGGTATTTCATCCTGTCCCGGTGATTTGTTCAATGGAGCTAATCTGATGGCTTCTATAATTTCTTCTTTTAGTATGTCTGGTTCGAGTTCTTCAGTGACATCTGTATAGGTCTCTTGAATTCCTGTGACATCTGATGGGATGTTGAGAAGTTGTTCGAAATACTGCTTCCATCTTATTAGGATTTGTTTTTGTTCACTTATTGGTTCTCCATTTTCGCTGTTAATTATTTCAGTTGGGTCAAAGGGTTCTCCTCTGGTTCGCATTGCACCTATCTTTTTGTAGAAGTTTCTAGTTGCCTCCTTGTAGTTTTTATTTAGGGTTTCTCCATACTCTTCCCAGTCTTTTTGTTTTTCCCTTTTTACTATTCTATTCACGTCTTCTCGCTATTCTATATTCTATGTAATCACATTCCTGTTTGCTTTTCAACCACTTTTTATATTTTTCCTTTTTGTCTTTTACCGCTTCCTTTACTTCAGCATTCCACCAACTTGTTATTTTCTTTATCCGTGTTTTGCGTTTTTTCGTGGTTGCACATGTTATTTTTGCAGTATTTAAAATGCTTGATTTGAACATCTCCCATTCTTCTTCCACTGTTTTTCTTTCTGTAGGTTAGTTATTTAGTTGTTATTTATTTGTAATAAATGGTAAAATATAGTTGTCATATAGTAAAATTAATTGGTATAAACGATAAAATATAGAGGTGATGGTAAAATATAGTGGTCATAAATGGTAAAATATAGGGTCATAAATGGTAAAATATAGAGGTGATGTTAAAATATAGTGGACATCAATGGTGAAATATATTATGAATTTTTCTCTGCAGAATGACCTTCAGTCTGCTGGCTGGCATTGCTATCAACACAGTAGCTTATTATGGTGTATTATCATGGTTCTGCATCACGCTTGCATTTTTTCTGGTAAGTTTCCTGCTTTATATGCATATTTCATTTTGAAGCTTGTTCCATTTTTCAATTACTACCAATGTGCTACTGCAATAATTAGCATCTACACCTTATAACATTTGCTGTGGAAGATGGAGGAGCATCTGTGGTTTTGCCAAGAGTATTGATGTTGATTCTTAAATCAAATCAAATAGGAATCATATTCATTATTCTGGAATATATGGTATTTCGAAATGTAGAGGGATTATCAAAATAAATGATTGATTAAATTGGTTGATTCAAGGACCGTCTTCACAAACTGTTAAACTGTTTTGTAATGATCTGACCTCCTTCAGATCACACTAGGAGAAAAAAAAATACAGTGAAGTTTTTACAAAAAGACATTGCAGATATAGACAACCAGTTTCAAGTGAATGAAAGAGGAGAGTCTCGGCTCTGTTCATAATTCTCACAGCACACGTGAGGATCCCAGTAAATATTATATCAGAATCCACACATGCTATAAATGATCTGTTGTGTTTGGTTTTCTAATTTTTCCAGAGCCAGGCCGGCAATATACTCTCAAATCTAATGTGCAAGTAGAGCCTCTTAGGCTTGTATGTTACCGTGGCCCATAGGGGAAGCCAAGAATAGTAACACTGTAACCTACCATGCATGTCATAAGAGATGACTAAGGTTGGTTGGCCTGTGACTGGTTATCTTATGCCTTAGAAAACTTTATGTGCAAAATCCAACCAATCATGAGCAAATCTACAAAGAGCTTGGTGTGAGATGGTTGAAAGCCTACCTCCATTGGGAGATGAAAGGTCGCAGCAGAAGAAGAAGAAGAAGGGCCTCCTAATTTATATTCTTGTTTGAGACAGTTAGACCTGTCCTCTACATAGAGATCAAGAGTGGGACGGGGAATATAATATCACCCGGTTCCTCTAAATAAATTGTCCACATGATGTTGTCATCAGCTAGATTCAAACCCAGCACATTTGGAGTTAGAGGTGAATGCTGTATTTCTCCACGCTATTTACAAGTTGTAGGCTATCTATGCTGTGGTCCTCCACTTCTCTGCTGCCCTATATACCTTCTTCCATAGATATCTTTTGCAGATATTCAAATCTTATTACATGCCCAAAATATTTAATTTAATGTATTTGTGTCAATAACCAGTCTTCTTTAATAATGAGCTCTTGTTGGAAAAATCTCTTTGTTCTCTTTTTCGTCGAAATGCTTTAGCATACGTAGAATATTATAAAAATGAAATATTTGAAAATTAGTTTTTATTTTTCAAAATAGCAAACCATATTTACTTTCTGAACACACCTCATTTCTCATGTATTCAGATTATTTTCCTGCTGTCTTCTTTATTGGTTGTCTTTCAAGGGGAGTGCAAAACATCTACATATACATGCGCAAAACACCTATATTATATACATCTCAAGTTTGTCCAATTTCAGTATGCATTTATGTAAGGTTTTTTCCTCTAGACAAATTTCATCCAAAGTAATGAGCTTCATCGACCCAACGGTACATTTTCTTTCTAAACAATTTTGCCAAGACTGGCCTTATCACCTACTCTTTGTGATTTCCCAAGTCAATTTTAAAAAAAACAACCTGTCTCAATAGAGATTTAAAAACATAACCACTAGGTTGGTAGGCAAGTAAGCTACTGCAGCTGTGTATTATAGGTAATAAATAATGTGTCAGAATGCTCTGGAAATTATATTAGTAAAAATGACAGTGAGGAAGGGAACTGGTCACTTCCATCTTCACAATCAAATACAGTAAAACTTCGATTAACCGTCATGGCCCGGACCAGGGCTGTGACGGATAACTGAATAGGCGGATAACAAAAATCTCTTAATACATATTTATAATAACATGGTTTCAATGCGGACTTAGGATGAAAATTAATATTAAATCCTTTAACAGTGAACAATATATACATATTGTATTTTTTACAAAACGATCAATATAACTTCATTATAAGAGTAGTAATGTGCAGAAATGTATTCTGATACTATAAACCTTTAAAATAATCTGTCATCTCCTTCTGTGTCTTTGAGGCTCGAGCTTTCTGCGCGATGATGTTCCATATCTTATGCAGAAGTAGGATCTGTGTTGCATTTGCTTCCTCTTGCATTTCAAACCAATCAATGCACTTTGATAACACTGTTTCTGCTTCTGTGTGGCTAGTTGTGGGTTTTCGGTTAAGACCTGATCCTTCATCATCAATTTCTTCATCTTCAATGGTAATCATGCTAGAAACAATTTCATCATGGTTCAAAATTTCAAAGCCTCCATTCCAAGCAATCTGTTACTTCTTCTGGCGTAATGTTTTCACTGTTCAGTCCTACATTGTTGCACAGTTTCATCAACACTAACAGTCTCAGTTTCTTCAGTTTAGGTAATAAGTTCAGGCAATTTTAAAGATGTCTGCAATTTTTTTAAGACGCCAACGGATAATAGAAACTGACGGTTAAACAAGGTGATGCTTAATCAAAGTTTTACTGTATATGTCAAGTTCTAACATTTCACACCCTTACAGCAGTGTCTGCTATGTAATTATCGTGATCATTAAATATTTTTTTGTCCTCACAGATTCGGACCATGAAGGTTCAAGTCATGCCTCATCAAGGTGAAGATGGTTATAGCAAGGGAGCAAAGAGAAGCTTGTACTTTGTCTTGTCTGTGTCCCTGGCACAGCCATTACTCATGTGGTGGCTGACTAGTTATGTCATGTTTCCATAATAAACCTGTTCATAAATGATCTGTGTTGAATTTGATGTTGTTTTAAAGATCTGTAACACAGCCATACAAAACAAGTCACTTTCCTCTAAACTATGGTATTATGTCAGATAGAGGGCTGAAGGATCTTTACAACTATGTAAGCATTATAACAGTTGAATATGTGTTGAACATTAACATATGTTGAACATTCATCATCATCATCATGTGCCACACTGATAGGTACAGACGGTCATCGTCACCATCTCATTACGATCACTAGCTTTCAGTCAGGTCTGTTTTGCTATCCCTATTATCCCATGTGCCACATTGATAGTCATGGGCGGTCGTAGTCACCATCTCACACGATCACTAGTCTTCAGTCAGGTCTGTTTTGCTGTCCTGATTATGCCACGTGGCCGAGCCATCCAGGTATTTATCTCTTTGACCTCCCCTTTTGCTCTTTTCACATCAGATATGGCAGTTGTCATTACATTTTCAAGTTTATTTCTTCTTATAATTTGTCCAAAATTTATTGACTGCCTACATCTAATATTCCTTATCAGTTTATGGATTTCATTTGTTTCTTGAACAACTGTCTAATTTTTTTTTTTCAGTAAACCATATTATTCTTTGCATTTTCCTCAGATTTCCACTGCCATTAGATGTGTCTCACCTTGTCTGCGTATTGTTCAAGTTTCAAATACTTACAATAGTATAGGTTCTATGTAGCACTTTAACACTTTTTCTCGTGCATTTGACACCTTTTTATTGGTAAGAATATTTTTAATATTGCAAAAGGCTTCATTTGCCACAGTGATTCTTATTCTAATCTCTGTTATGATAATTTCTCAATGCTCCCATTTAAAATCCAGTTATGTTTAATTATTATTTGTTATAATTTATAATCACATTAATATCATGTATGTGTTTCTCTTGACAAAGATCGTTGTGACTGAAATGTTGGTTTTAAGGTATTTAGTATTACTTTTGTCAGTGATTCTTATCTTACTTTTATTATCTTATTATCTTTGTTCATTTTCCCACTGTGATTTTTCTTCACCTGCCTGATGTCCATGTAAGTTATGAACATGTGTTTGTACTCGTTCTTGTTTGTTCCTCGTGATCTTAACATACCTTATTTTTCATTTTATATATGTTCCAAGATAGCTGTACCAATTCACCTGTTTAAGAATGTTCCCATTTCTATGGATGTTACAGTGTAGTACAATTATTTAATCCCAGTTTCTCTTTGTGTATAATAAGTGCATCCATAATTACCACAGATACTGTTCATTGTTTGTATCATATCTTATATTGTTGATGCTATGTCCTCCAATGGTGATTCCTCTCATATCTTTTAAATTTCTCATATGTTCACAATATAGAAAAAAATATATGGAGACATGCAGATCCCTGCTGCACTTCTCTCTCAATCATCTGGTTTGGATCTTCTTCATGATAAATTTTAATGGCACTTTGTTATATATGTATATGTTCTTCACAAGTCTAAGGTCTTTCCTATAAATTTGGAGATCTACAAGCATCTTTATCATGTTCACATATTTTTACTCTGTGAAAGCCTGTGTGTAGTCAATGAAGCAAAGATGTATGTCTTTGTTTATTTCTATTGACCATTCTATTAATGTTCTCAGTAAATACACAGCATTTGTTGTATCCTTGCCTTCTACAAACCCACACTGTTCTTCTTTTATTTCTGGTTGAATGTTTACATATGCATAAAGATAGTCTATCTCATAATGAACCTTCTGAGAGAATTAGTTTGAAATTTTGTCATCATGTAACAGGTCCCTTGCAGCACATCATTCTCATGACAGTCCAGTCCACCAAAAAGTTTCTTGATTTCTTGTCATTTCATGCTGGCCGACCCCTTCCTCATCCTCCAGGAACCATGCCTTCCATCACTGTTGTTTCCTTGCCACTGTGGCATTTAATACGGCCAAAGTATTTTAGTGTCTGAGACACAATACTGTTTATGAGCCAGTTTCTTTCATATTCTGTCAGGTAAAATTTCAATGTTTTTCTTCTTCTTGGTCCATGCTATACTAAAAGTTTCATGTTCTGTTGGATAAAATGTCAATGTTTTTCTTCTTCTTCGCCCATGCTATTCTAAAAGTTTCATGTTCTTTCAGGTAAAATTTAAATGTTTTTTTTCTGCTTGGTCTATACTATTCTAAATGTTTCATGTTCTTTTGGGTAAAATTTCAATGTTTTTCTTCTTCTTCGCCCATGCTATTCTAAAAGTTTCATGTTCTTTCAGGTAAAATTTCAATGTTTTTCTTCTTCTTGGTTTATGCTATTCTAAAAGTTTTGTGTTATTTCAGGTAAAATTTCAATGTTTTTCTTCTTCTTGGTCCATTCTATTCTAAAAGTTTCATATTCTTTCAGGTAAAATTTCAATGTTTTTCTTCTTCTTGGCCCATGCTATTCTAAAAGTTTCATGTTCTTTCAGGTAAAATTTCAATGTCTTTCTTCTTGGTCCATGCTATTCTAAAAGTTTTTCTGAAGCATTTAATTTCCAAGGCCTCAAGTTTGTCTGAGATTTATATAAATTATATTGGATTAAAAACTTTATACTATCCATAGTGGAAAGTATCTTAGTTAGTTAGTTAGTTAGTTGACAGATCATCCTCATTGCACATCGAACCATTCAGTCCATCAGTGCTCGGATCTTCTCCTCAGCAAATCCCGCAGCATGTAGCGGCTAACGACACCAGTTCTGTGTTGGTTTATCAATCTTCTTTGGCTTCCTGTGTAGTGTTCTTGTTTGGCCACCCCTCTCTTGATTTGCTGTTCTCGCAGTCTGACCATGGTTGTAGATTCGCAGTCATCACTTGGTTCTCGCACAAGTCTTACTTCTCGTAGAGCATTCAGAATGTCAGCCTGGTCCATGGCGCGTCCGCCCTCCACATTAGCCTTACCTGCGAGCTTATCAGCCCTGCTCATTTCCTTGTACTCCCACATGCCCTGGCACGAAGATGAAACTAATCTTTGTCAGCCGAGACCGCTCCAGAGACAGCAACCACTCTCTTCGGATCCACCCCATCTCTATCCTCTTGAGCATGCTCATTGAGTCGCTAAGGAAACATGCCCTATAAAATGTAATACCAAGTCAGAAAACACAATTGTAAAAACTTCTTCTGGTATTCAGTGATCATCGTTGACGTCAGGTATCATGCTGGGTGGCACAGACAATAATTTTCCTCTACAACCATCTGTCTTATGTGATCTTGACATGTTTGACTGCTGATCATCTTTCATGCCGCTGCCAACTTGTGCAGTATTTTTCTTCATCTGTTGACCACTGTCTCTTGTGTCTTAAAAGCACTCAGGTAATGAGAAAACTGATATCAACAGTGCTTCACTATAGAACTGCATAGTGAAATAGTTTTAGTTAATTTATTTTACGACTTATAAATTTGTATGTATGCATGCATGTGTGTACATTTATTTTTGTTGTTAAAAGAAGCTAAGAACAGAGGCATGATGTAACAAACATCAGAAAAAGGCAGTGGTCATTTTATGGCCATGGAACATATCATAATAAATGACTAGAAAGAATTATGGAAAGAGAGATAGTGGAACACAGTTAAGGAAAAGTCTTGACAGCCATTCATGATAGCATGGGAAAATGTCAGCTCGCAAATTGATACATTCTTTTGGAGATTGCAAGATGTGAAGAAGTATGTTCACCCTCGGCCTATTGGCAAGGCACCTGATGATGATGAATATATGTATATACTTTCTTGTGGCAGTTGGTTGTTTTCACTTTTCATATGACAAATTGCTTTAAGCATCTTGCCAGTACGCATGCCACAGATCTTTTATGTGGGTTGTTAAACATGTATATAAGATGGTGCTAATTTCTTCTGAGGTATAGTTAACAGTGTTCTGGTTGTTCAGTGAATACCTGAAACATGACACATGTATTTCAGTATGTATTGGGAGAGAGTAGTCATTATAATTTCTCCGTAAATCTAATAACAGCTACTCTATCATGGCCAGTGTAAAGCAGCCAGCAAGATGCATATCAAATTACTGAACTCGGTTGATAACCTGAGACAAGGAGGGAGTAGACCTAGTGGCAGCAAGGAAGTTGATATGCTGACAAATATTTTCCTCATAAAAACTAGTCAGACCCCACATGTGTGATGAAATGGAGGACTTCCATAATTGCAAACTGGTATGCTGCATTGTTGTTACACAGATTCCATTACCTGGGTGCTTCTTAAAATGTGCAGCACATCACTCTGGTGCAGCATAAGAGGGTGTAAGTGGCTGCAGAAAGATTAAATGACACACAATGAGTTTCTGTTCATAATATGACACAGTAAAGGGGTTAATGAAAAAGATTCTCTTGATTTTTTTTTGGGGGGTGGGGGGGGCCTCGTTACATTAACCCATTTTTTCTTAGTTATCATTTTCTGTTCATTATGTCACAAACACTGTTAATTTAGCTCCTCCTTTCTCACATATTGATGACTGTTTAGTAACAATACATTGGGACAGAAAGAGTTAATGAAGAAACTTGTGATGATAATTGATGCAAGGAGGGAGTCAGCTCTGAAACTAGACATTTATCTGGACATTGAGAGCATCTGTAGATTTACCAAACTAAGACCAGTGAAGTATCTCACGGGGAAATTGAACTATGGACTTGTACAATAGAGAGCAGAAGTGCCACTGTTATATAAATTGATGCCCTAATTCAGCGGTTTTCAAACTATATGACACGCACACTGGTGTGGTGCAAGAGTTTGATAGAGAGATTTAACCACAAGGATGTAGAGATATTAAAAAATGTATGGTACATAAACACAACAGATGCCACCAAGCATACCTGGGGATGTGATGCATGACCTGTATTTGTATAAGCAAAAGGGCAGTTGATGTCATTATCATACCGACTACCATATCTCCCTATGTGGCTTTGAAAAATCGCATATCGTAGGAGATTTGAACCATGACCACAAGGCAACAGGTGAATGCTCTGGCCACTACAGCTCCTTTAAATTGTGTATATGAGATAATTGTCTTATTTAGTCTTTATTTTTCAACTGTATTGTTTTGTTTTTCCTCTCTGGATTTCTCATGGTCATAATAAATATAAATCACTTGTGTTCTGTGTTATGAGTGAAGCACTGCTAGAAATTAATTTGCTTATGAAGGCATGTCTTATTAACAAACATGTTTAATGTGGTATGGTAAGTAAACATGGTCAGTAGGGTACTGACCACATGACCTTCAAGTGATGAATGGTCTATAAACACGGGGCTAGTACCATATATCTCAAGGTGTGTAAATAGGGTCCTTTATAATGTCTGCATACCACCACATGCAGACATTGTTTTTGCCCTGATGAAACAACTGGCCATCTTCTCACAGGGTGGCCTGCATTTTCAAATGTCAGGGGGAAATTACTATTGCCATCTCCACAGGATACTAACTCCCTTTATCAGTCATCGGCCATGGAACATATAATAAATTACTAGAAAGAATTATGGAAAGAGAGATAGTGAAATACAGTTAGGGAAAATTCTCACACCTTGAGGCATATAGATTTCAGAATAATAAAGATAACCTGCATTTTCATAAGAATGGCACTGGACTGTCAAGATTAGATAACTTGGAAACAATTGGGTGAAATATCTGCCATAATATACAAGTGCTCATTTGATTCTTTAATTTACTTTATTTTAAATATTTCTTCTTTAGGCGTCCAAATAAACACAATGAAAGGAAAAACACAAAAATACAAACAAACGTTTCAATCAGTCTTTATAGTTAAACAAGAAAAATAATAAAATAAACGCAGGTCTGCATGACCGAATGGGTAAGAACGCGTGTTCTTAAACATCCGTTGTGCTGATGCCGAGGTAAGTGGTTCAACCCCTACACTGGACAGCTGACTAAAATGTTGACCTGTGACTTGGGGACGTAAATTACAAGTACCTCTGAAGTCGGAGTGGGTTTGCCTGATGGCGAGGGACACTGCTAATAGGGAAAGCTAATTCACACGCAAAATTCAGCCAATCAATACTATAAATAGTGTGCATGGACTGCACTTGAGTTCAAAGCGAGCGAGCGCAAAAAACGAAAACAAAAAAAAATAAAATAAACAACAAGAGTGCTTAACCTGAAAAATGTAGTCCATTCATTTACATTCTCCGGATACCAAGCTAAGTATTCTTAGTTTATGTTGTTTTGTTTTTCTTATGTTGATAAAGTTTTTGGTCAAAACGTTAACCTGTTAATATGTTTGTTTCCTTTCATGTCTAGCTTCCTCGTGATATTTTGTGTGTATTTGGACTTCAGTATTAGTGCGGCTGCAGCCAGCCCCCTTTTACGTTACTATTTTGGGTTCTTATTTAGGTGTCTATTCTGGAGAGGCGATTATGACTTCTGTTCCTCTCTATCATCAGATGATTAAATGTAGTTGGTGCTGCTTATGTTATTTGATGCCCTGCAGTTTCAGTTTAAGCTTTCCATATAATTCGGTGTCTTTCTTTCTCTGCCTTGGGGGAGGTGGGAGTGTTTATGTGGTGAGCCTAGTATTTTCCACAAAACTAATTTATCTGTTTCTCCTCTTCTATTGAAATCCCCATACATTTGTCTTTTCCTTTTGGTTTTGATGAGTGATCTTGTAACACTTACAGCTATCAATACCCCAGCATTTGTTTTTTGTTTTCTCTGCCCGTGATATTCTCAAAATTATTCTAAAAAACCACATTTCCAATTTCTTCATACCACAACTAGCATCTGCATATTATAAATACGCTGAAAATAAACCAACTAGTACTGACTGAAAAATGAACTAGCTAGTACTGACTGATAAATGAACCAGGTATGCTGCTATTGAAAATTACCTTCATTCACATTTGACAGCCACCTTGTCTGCTAGCAGACACAAATGCACTGTTTAATCACAGGCTTTGAAATTGTACACACAATCATCTTCTTAATTCTTCTATTCCACACACCTGTCCATCAGAGGTTCGTGAAGGAGGTATTAGTAGTTAAGTCTTCCATTGCCCCATCTTCAGCATTATGTATATATATATATATATATATATATATATATATATATATATATATATATATATATATATATATATATATATATACAAGTATGACAATATCATTCACTGTCCATTCTTTAATGTTATTAGTCCAGAGTTTGTTTGCCTTCTCCTTCCACATTTGCTTTCAGCTGTGACGTGGACATTTGTCGACAAGAGCTGATTACAAGTGACATGACCAAACCAGTCACTTATGCTTATCTACAACAGTATATGTCTGTTCTCAAATGCAGTTTGTTTTATGCTCCTTATATTTATATGTGTGGGTGTGTATAATGTATTATTAGTCTATGTTTTCTGTCACATAATGAAGTGATCAAAATTGATATTAAAATTGATGAGAAAGATATCAGAATAATAAAGAATATTTACTGGAAACAAGTAGCAGCAATTAAAGTGGGCATTTATGAATAAATAAAGTAGGAGTAAGACAAGGATGTGCTATGTCACCAAATCTCTTTTCTCTCTATAGTAAAGTGATAATTAAAGAGATCAAAGATAAATCACGAGTACCATTTCGAGGTAATAATATAAGCAATCTTTGCTATGCAGATGACACAGTATTGATAACTAAAAACGCAGAAGATTGCAACAACTGTTGGATATTATAGTAAGAGAGAGTGTAAACAAGAGATTTTCCCTGGAAATCAAGAAAACAGAAGCAAAGGTTATAACAAAGACAGTGATAACACCAAGATGTGATATTTCAACAGGAAGAAAAATGCTTAACCAAGTCAATAAATTCAAATATTTAGGGGCAATCGTAACATCAAGTGGAAGATGCATGACAGATTAAGGGCAGAATAGGCCAAGCAAAAGCTATATTTCAGAAGATTAACAGTATCTTATGTAATAAATTACTTGTGAATGTCAGAAAGAGAGTACTGATGTGTTATATAAACCTGTTTTGCTGTATGGGAGTGAATCGTGGAATATAAAGGAACAAATTAAGAATTGCATGGAGGCACTGGAGATGTGGTTCCATAGACGAATGTTGCGAATACCTTGCACATCCATAGTAAACTAACAACAATTACCTAGAAGAAGCTTATGAAAGAAGAACATTATATACAACTATAAGAAAGAGACAAACAGAGCTCAGTGGTCATATTATGTGTAGAGAGAAGTAGGAGAACATTATGATGACTGAAAATATCAGCAGCAGAAAAGGCAGAGGCTGACTGAGAGAAATAATGCTGAATGATCTAAGATAATGGCTTGGAGGAATGTCATCAATTTAAATGATCCAGAACACATAGGATCAAGATGTGTGGGAAAACATAAAAGCCTTTGCTACTTTGCAAGGCACATGCTGATGATATTCTCTGTAATAATTATAATCAGTGGCCAAAATTCTGATCTCCAAAATTCTCTGTAAATGCTCATTGTAATAGTATATATAAACATTGTAAAATGATTGTGTATTGCTAATAATGTTATTATTGTTCAATATTCACATGCATGTATATTTTTCAAGTCTAAATAAATGAAGAAACACTATTGAAACAATTCCTTACTAACTGTTAGTGTGGTATATAGCAAACTATGTGAAATGTCTGATAAGAAGTTGCATGCATGCTGAACTGTCATGTAGGGATGCTTGTGTGTAGTCAGCCAGTGTGAGGTTTATGTTCTGTAGTCATCATGTATGAGGTTTATGTTCTGTGGTCATCATGTATGAGGTTTATGTTCTGTAGTCATCATGTATGAGGTTTATGTTCTGTGGTCATCATGTATGAGGTTTATGTTCTGTGGTCATCATGTATGAGGTTTATGTTCTGTAGTCAGCCAGTGTGAGGTTTATGTAATGTAGTCATCTTGTGTGAGGTTTATGTTCTGTAGTCATGTATGAGGTTTATGCTCTGTAGTCAGCCGGTGTGAGATTTATGTAATGTAGTCATCTTATGGCCGGTCTCCCTGGCCTAGGAGTTAACTTCTTTCTCTGTAATCCTGTATATTCTCATGAGTAACGTAACCTGCGCGAGAATCGGTAGCAGTTCTCGCCACGTCGGTAACTTGCGGGGTATGTGAGCTGATCGCTCAGAAAGCAATGGCAAACTACTGAGTGTAACCTTGCCTAGTACATCAACAGCAGCTTAAAAATGCTGATGTTGACAGCAATGTCCTGTAAAGGATATGCAAACAAAAAAAAGTCATCACGTGTGAGGTTTGTGTTCTGTAGTCATCATATGTGAGGTTTATGCTCTGTAGTGTCAGGTCTTAGTCAGATATGACTGAGCTACCGTATGACAGTAGACGTTACTACCTGCTTTCTGTCAGCGCCGAATGTTGGGCGGCGCTTACCAAACCCGACACCCCACATTGTGCCAACGGCTTCGGGCGGAAGAGCACAATTGGGAGGGTACAAGCCATATCCTGGTGCGAGGAAATGCAACCCAAAGACAAAATAGTCATGGCAGGGCAGACCAGCCCCTAAGCCTTGGTTGGCAGCTGGTCTAGGATCGAAGCTCCGACAGGCGGACAGTTAGAGCTTGCTTTGCTGATCCGGCAGCTTCTGCAGCTTGTCTTGTTCCAGATGTATAGGTGTCAACTTTCCTCTGGAGTGAACTAGGCAGGCCGAGAGAGGGATCATGCTGCATGGGCAACACATGGTTTCTTTATTTTAGCCCAGGCGTTGTGCTATGGAGATGCAATAACTCCATCCCTGGTCTTAACCGGTCTCGGAATCAAAGCGAGAGGCACCTGTTACGGGTTATAAGTCCTTGTCAGTTGGCGTAGACATGGGGCGTCACGCGTTGCCTCTGACAGTGGGAGACACCTACAGGTGTCACTGATCAGCTACCGCCCGCCTCAAGCTGGGCAGCCCCCAGCCAGTTGGGTGCTGATCCGCCACAGCCTGCCTGCTTCAATGGGTGCTTGGGGCTAGGACAAAATCTGAATCGCAGGCTGTAAAACCAATGCACCAGGTACTAATAAAAAGAATAATAGAAACCTCAAGCTACGGCTTGCAACCTGGAACGTAAGAACCATGAGTCCAGGATTTTCCACTGACTTGACAAATATTGACGATGTGAGAAAAACGGCTGTGATTGATGCTGAACTCAATCGTCTTAACATTGATATTGCTGGCCTGCAGGAGACTCGCCTCGCTGAGGAAGGGTCACTCAGGGAAAACAATTACACCTTTTTTTGGAAGGGTAGAGGGCAGGCAGAAAAAAGGCAACATGGTGTGGGCTTTGCAGTGAAGAATTCGCTACTGGGAATGATTGATATCCCAGCTGGAGGTAATGAAAGATTATTATCCCTGCGCTTGGCAACCTCTTGTGGATTTGCCACCATTATCACTGCATATGCACAACACTCGCTTCCTCTGATGATGTGAAGGATACGTTCTATGAGCAGCTAGACTCTGTGATCAAAGCAGTTCCAAAATCCGACTACATTTATATGCTCGGTGATTTCAGTGCTCGTGTGGGCAAGGACTCGAGTTCATGGCCAGTGTGCCTTGGAAGATACAACATCGGTCGCATGAATGATAATGGGCAAAGACTGCTGGAGCATTGCACTAGAAATGACCTGTGTATTACAAACTCGTTTTTTAAAACAAAAGAGTTGCATAAGGTCACATGGAAACATCCAAGATCCGGCCATTGGCATCAGCTGAATTTCATTATCACACGGAGACAACATCTGAACCATACAACATTAACTCGAAGTTACCACAGTGCTGACTGTGATACAAATCATTCTTTGGTTGTTGCAAGGGTTAGACTGAGACCAAAGAGAATCTACACAGCTAAACACAAATCTAGCCCCAGGATTAATATTATTAACACTCACGATCCTGGAAAGTGCTTTGAATTTCAACAGCAACTTGAAGACGCTTTCACTGATACATCAGAAAATTGTACAGTAAATGATAAATGGAGTAAACTTAAGGAAACTATGTATAAAACAGCGGTAGGGGTTTACGGCACTGTGGATCATAAGAGGCAGGACTGGTTTGCGGCAAACAGCCAGATACTGCAGCCCTTGATTGATAAAAAGAAGATAGCTCTCTTAAGAAACAAGGAAAGACCAACGCGTAACACTCTGAGTGAGCTGAAGCAAGCAAGGAAGGATGTGCAAAAGGCTGCCAGGCAGTGTGCGAATGACTATTGGATCAAGTTATGTGAGTCCATTCAAATCGCAAGTGATAAGGGAAACATCAGAAGCATGTATGAAGGGATAAAGAAAGCCTGTGGTCCAATGATCAAAAGAAGTGCACCGCTGAAAACCTTGACTGGAGAAATCATCACTGATAAGAAACAGCAGATGGATAGATGGGTCGAGCACTATTTAGAGCTTTACTCAAGTGAGACCAAAGCTAGCGGATGATGCCCTCAACGCCATAGAGGCCCTGCCAACTCTTGACCACCTGGACACACTTCCCACCATAACAGAAGTGTGTTATAAGTGTGCTATAAATGAACTTGCGTCTGGCAAGGCTCCAGGTAAGGATGGGATTCCAATAGAGGTAATCAGGAGTGGGCAAGACACACTCACTTTACAGATCCACCAGCTAATAGAGCTATGCTGGCGAGAAGGACAAGTCCCACAGGATTTCAAAGATTCAAACATCATAACGCTGTACAAGAACAAGGGCGATCGGAGCGACTGTAACAACTATAGGGGTATCTCACTTCTGTGTATTGTTGGGAAAGTATTTGCCAGAATTGTTCTGCGCAGACTTCAAGTCCTGGGAGATCAAGTCTACCCCGAATCACAGTGCGGCTTCCGTCAGAACCGGTCTACCATTGATATGATATTCTCATTGCGACAGATGCAAGAAAAATGCCGGGAACAAAATCAGCCACTGTTTATTGCCTTCATCGACCTCACAAAGGCATTCGATTTGGTCAGTCGTGAGGGTCTGTTCAAAGCACTAAAGAAGATTGGCTGCCCACCAACTCTTCTGTCCATTGTGGAATCGTTCCACACAGGCATGAAGGGTATAATCAAGTTTGATGGCTCAACTTCAGAAGAGTTTGAAATCAAGAGTGGAGTTAAGCAAGGTTGTGTACTATCCCCCACCCTCTTTGGGATATACTTTTCACTTCTACTGAAATATGCCTTTCGTGATCAGGATGACGGTATATACATTCACTCACGCTCAGATGGTGGCCTCTATAATGCTCAGAGATTGAAGGCCAAGACCAAAATTAGGAGGGTACTAATCAGAGATTTGCTTTTTGCGGATGATGCTGCGATTACGACCCACTCTGAGGAAGAATTACAACATCTACTATCTGCATTCTCCAATGCTTGTTCTGAATTTGGTTTAACAATTAACAAAAAGAAGACACAGATTATGTCACAAGGTGCACATGGTGTACCATCAATCTTTATTGACGACGCCGAACTGGAGATAGTAGACCATTTTACATATCTAGGAACAGAGGTAAATAGCAAATTATCCCTCGATCAGGAAATCAACATCAGGATTGGCAAGGCAGCAACAACAATGAACATGTTAGCAAAAAGAGTCTGGGAGAACAGGAAGCTTACTGCCAAAACAAAAGTCCTCGTCTACCAAGCCTGTGTCCTTAGTACTCTTCTTTATGGCAGTGAAACCTGGACAACTTACTCACGCCAAGAGAAACGTTTAAACAGCTTTCATATGCGGTGTCTGCGAAGAATACTTGGTATTAAGTGGCAAGACAAAATCACAAATACTGAAGTATTGGAAAGATCAGGTTGTGTGACGGTGTATTCCATGCTCAGTCTTCGTAGACTTAGATGGATAGGACATGTTAGGAGGATGGATGATGGTAGAATACCAAAGGACATCTTTTTTTTTGATGAATTACAGACAGGGTAGGAGATCTCAGGGTCGGCCTCTACTACGATACAAAGATGTGTGTAAGCGGGACATGATTGATACAGGCATTGATAATGCACACTGGGAGCAAGTCGCCGCTGAACGTGTTGCATGGAGGGCAACTATCAGAAATGGAATAAAGACAAAGGAGAAAATGATTGCAGATAAAGCACACACAGAGCGTGAGAGACGTAAGATGGTGCAAAATGGTGGAAATGACCATGTTTTCACATGCATCTACTGTGGGCAAACATTTGCAGCAAGAATTGGCCTTACCAGCCACACTCGCCACCGCCATGGGTCGTAGTTATTAAGCCTTTTTGAAGCACATTGTACCAAACTATCGTCTGTCAAGACGGAAAGGTGCCAATGAGATGCTCTGTAGTCAGCCAGTGTGAGGTTTATGTAATGTAGTCATCACGTGTGAGGTTTATGTTCTGTAGTCATCATATGTGAGGTTTATGCTCTGTAGTCAGCCAGTGTGAGGTTTATGTAATGTAGTCATCCTGTGTGAGGTTTATGTTCTGTAGTCATCATGTGTGAAGTTTATATGGGGGATGCGTGGTCTCGAGGTATGGTGTCTGCCTCGAGTGCTGGAGGTCCCGGGTTCAAGCCCTGGTGAGGACCGGGTTATTCCTTCACGTGGACTTCTAGTAATAACATTTTCCCATATCATCTTGTATATAAAAAATGATGACATGATATTGGTTTTAAATGACATTATAGAAATCTTGATGATTGTGAAACGAAATGAAAACATTTATTTTGAATTGTTATATCTCTTCTCCAATCATCATTATCTCACCTGCTATGAGTATTTTCAAAGCCATATATGTAAATCCTGTAATTCAGATATTCAATACTTTAAATATAATCAGGTCACGCAACAGCCTTGTGTTCATGAACACAGCAGTATAATAGTTTTGACATCCACACTACCTTGATATATCAGTAATCATTGTCCGATCTCTTAATTTCCCACAATTTGCTTTTGCACTTTTTTTAATTCTAGAACTACACTCCAAACTGCTTCTTCACTGTCCATGATTCTGTACCATAGACAAATTTGTTTGAAGTACATTATTGTTCTGCATTTGGTATTTCTGTTGCTAATTTTGAAAATTGCTATTCCTGTTTTCTTCAAAATTCCTTGTAAATTGAACTGTGCCAAAAAGTGACATCTCTTTCAAAACTTTTATTTAGTGTTTTCTGATTTGTAATAAACATACCGTGGAATGTTTTTAGCATAAGTGTTAGTTATTTTTGTGGTTTTTCAGTTGACTCATAAATTCTTATTTAATTGTCAGCTAACAGAAGGTTATAGGTGCATTTTAAGCTATTTGTCCTATATTGAAACTACTGAGCGTAATCTTGCCAAGAAATCAACAATCAGCTGAAATATGCTGATGTTGACAGCGATGTCCTATAAAGGATATGCAAAACATTTTTGTCCTGTATTGATTAGGAGTTTTACTTTTAGAGTTCAGTTGATTTGATTGATTGATTGACTGATTTAGGAACCGACATCACAGCATTCGGGACATTCCCATAAGCGCTCCGCCCCCATCCTCAGCAGCCAGCGAAGAGTTCCAACACTAATAGTTCCAGTAGCAATCTGATTATATGTCCGTCTCGCCTTTCCTCTGAGCGTCGATCGACGGCCAGATCCCCTCGTCACACCTCACTGTCTCATTCTTACCAGACTATGGTGATCCATTTGCTCCTCCGAGTTGAGTTGAGTTAAGAACCGACAATACTGCACTCAGGACATTCCCATACGTGCTCCGTCCCCTCGTTCAACAGCCAGCGAAGAGTCATACTACTAATCGTTCCCATCACTATCTGATTAAAAGTTATCCTGGTCTTCCCTTTCAGTTTTGAGATTCTTCCAGAACCCCTGCCGATCCCCCGCAATTTCATTCTCTCCACATATGGGTTCTCAATCTGTTCCTCCGCCTTCTCCACCTGGTCCCACAAGCGCATGACCACCTCCCTCCTGTCCATAGGCAAAATTCCACCAAGAGGTGCCTTCCCTGCTAGCCTATCAGCCTGTTCATTCCCTCGTACACGCGCACGGCCAGGGCAAAATATCCATACAACTCTCACGATCTGTGACCTCTGAAGTGACGAGAGCCATTCCACACGAAACATTACTTTCTCCACCTTGCTAAGCATACTCTTTGAATCCGTAATGAATACATGTGTTGCAGTAGTCTCCTCTAGCCACCAGAATGCCGCTGTTACTGCTTCCACCTTCATTCTCATGCTGGAGGTCGTAGTCTCATAAGCCAGACTCTCCTTTTTCAAGTCTCGCCCATTAGCCTTTGCAATAAAGCCCCAGCCACTACGTCTGTTTCTCACCACTGACCCATCAGTGTAGATGTCTGCCTTGATGATCCGATTATCCAAGGAGTACCACACAACCGATGCCTTGTCTGGGTGTATAATGGCCCCTGCATCCCTGCACCACTCTGCCAACCTGTTTACCGCCACCTGTAAGTCTTTCGCCAAACTAGCCCTGTCTCTGCACCAACATGTCATCTGCAAATATCAAGATTCTATCCACACCTGGTGTCTCAATAGCTACGATTTTGCTGGTGTAGACATTAAAGAGCACTGGGGACAAGAGAACCCTGTGGCAACCCAGGTGTAATAGTACAGGGGTCAGAAGTCCAGGAACCCATGCGCAGTGCAACCTTATACTCGTAAAGGACTGCCGCAACCCATCTAACAAGGCAAGGGCAGACCTCCATGTCCAACAGTGTGTGTATTAACCGATCTTACCTAACCCTGTTATATGCATCCTCCAGGTCAAGAGCTACCGCCACTGTCTCTTGTTTATCTTGAAAGCCCTCGTAGACATCAAATGCAAAATTTTCAGCATTGGCCCAGGTGTCCTTTCCAGGGCAGACCTCCATGTCCAACAGTGTGTGTATTAACCGATCTTACCTAACCCTGTTATATGCATCCTCCAGGTCAAGAGCTACCGCCACTGTCTCTTGTTTATCTTGAAAGCCCTCGTAGACATCAAATGCAAAATTTTCAGCATTGGCCCAGGTGTTCTTTCCAGGCCGGTAACTCCCGAGTCCTTGGGGAAGCAGATTCCGACTTTCCAAATGTTGCTGGAGCCTGCGTGCTACTATCTTTTCGAGGACTTTGCCATACGTGTTTTGCAGGATTATGATTCAGTATCCATTAAGTCTTGAGTGATCCTTACCTGGCTTTGGGAGTGGGACCAGGTAGCTATGCAGCCAATCGTGGAGTATTTCCGCCATATTGATGCTTAGGTTGAAACAAAGAGCCATCTCCTCCAAGTCCCCATCATTTATGTTCCTCATATGGGAGTACCTCACCCCATCCGGGCCTGGCGCTGTGTCTTTAGCCCGCTCCAGTACCCGTCTAATGTCCTCCACTTTAATCTCACAGTCCTCCTTCCTAGTGACCCGTGACAAGGCTTCTCTGACGTTATCTCTAATAGCCCTATCTTGCTGATCCGTCTGTTTTAAAAATCGCGCAAGAAAACACTCCCCTTTGTCCTTGTCAGCTGTCATAGGTCGGTTGTTATCATCATAAACGGTGCCATGTGTACCAGGGATCACCTGTCATCTGCCGGTGCAGCCTCCAGAATTTTCCCAATGTCACATCGAAGAACTAGAACCAGACATACTGGAAGAAGAAATTAGAGAAGCCATAAGATTAGCACCATTGAATAAATCGCTCCCGCGAAGGTTAACCCAGTGAACAAATGTCCGCAGAAGTCGGATGTGTCAGTCTAATGGCACAAGAACGCAGCTTTGCTGTAAACAGGCACAACGCAATCATGTCAGAAAAAACTCTCTGGATGAATGCAGAAGAAGAAGAATAAATCACTGGGACAAGATGAAATACCAAATTAACAAATTAAAGCAGCAAGAGAAGTAGGAACAGCATGGCTACATAGACTATTTAATCATGTTTTGGTAGAACAACCGGCACCACGAGACTGAGGAAGCGCGATAATTATCCCAATTTGAAAAACAAAGGCAGTAAGAAAGACTGCACACAATATAGAGGCATTTCCATTTGAGTCATACTCGAAAAATATTCAGCAAAATTCAAGAGAAAAGACTACGACCTACAATAGAACCCCAACTAAATGAAACACAACTTGGATTTAGAAAATATAAAAGATATATAGATGCATCTTTGCAGACAACTTATAGAACAATCAATCAAATTTAATGAAATACTCTACTTAGCCTTTGTCGACAAAGAAAAGGCATTTGATACAACAGGTAGAAATAAGCTGTGGGAAATCCTTAAATGATACGGAGTGAGCGCACAACTAACAAACTTAAGTAGAAGCTTATACAACAACAGTGAATGTACGGTAAGAATAAAAGGAGGACACTCAGAACCCTTCACCATAAGATCAGGAGTACAACAAGGTTGTGTCGTGTACCCCCCTCTTGTTCATAACCTATATAGACAGCACATGTAAAGAAACCAGCCAAACAGGGGCCGTAATAACATCACATGAGGAACAGAACACAGTAGAAGAACCAACAGCGAATTTCACCATTAAAGAACTCCTATTTGCAGACGATTGAGCACTAATAGCAAAATCAGAAGCAGAATTACAAGTTCACATAAATAGCCTAAACAAGATGTGTAAGGAACATAACATGAAAATATGGATAAGTAAAACAAAGATTCATCTAAAAGAACACCCACTGAAACAAGTAAGGAGTTTCAAGTATTTAGGAAGTATATCATCAAATGGCAAATCAAAAGATGAGATCGAAAATTTAAATGGTTTTTAAATTATGCAGCTGAGATATGAAATATATTGTCTTTAATGATAAAGTAATGTTTCTTTGTGCAGTGTTGGTCTCGACCATTTATTTCTATAGATTGTAGCAGCAAACCCTTTGTTGAGTTAAAGAAAAAAATATTTGCATATCCTTTACAGGACGTCAAGTCAACTGCTGTTTGTGATGTCTTGGCAAGTTTACGTTCAATAGTTTGCCATTGCTTTCTGAACGATCGGCACCCATACCATTTTGTTAAAAAATCAACGCAAGACGGTTTGCTGCCAAATCATCTGCAGCTTTATTTCGAACGTGAGTATGCGGGATTACAAACTGCGTCCGTAACTCCTTCGCCATAAGCCGACCTTTGTTGAGTAGCTTGGTGTTATTTCAACTGGTTTTCATATATACACACACATACCCCGCATGTTGATGAATCCTTTCTCCACCCAACTCGGATGTATGTCTTCTGGAACATCTCCATGTACTGCGATGAGTTGCCTGTCTTTCCAGGTTATTCTGAACATGCTTCTTTTCGGAGCACTAGCCACAGGGAAGAGGCCAACTGGAAGACCCCAAATGCGATATAGAGATATGTGTCAACAAAATATGAAAACCCTTGGCATAGTTCCAAACACGTGGGAAAGAGTTGCAACAAACAGATGTTCCTGGAGAAGAGATGTACGAAACGGACTGGTGCCCTTTGAGCGCAATCTGATCCAACAAACTGAGAATAGGCGTCACAGGCTTAAAACGCAGTCACTTACTGCGGGACTTGCTTCGTCTTACAGATGCCGAAACTGTGACAGGGATTGTCACTCTCGCATTGGACTATACAGTCACCAGCGGTGCTGTCAGGTACCTCCCCAGCGGCACAACTCTATAGTCCTTCAGGATGGAAAGAGGACTACTACTACTACAACTTCTTCTTCTACTACTACTACTAATAATAATAAGAGTAATTACAAGCATCATACACATTAAGAATGTTTGAGAAAATATGTTTACTTCACTAAATAGAAAGGATGCAATTAGAGATGTCATAGGTGCCACTCCGTGAATGAAACGTATCAGCAGACAACAATTACAATGTACCAGGCATCTTGAGAGACTAACACCAATAACTAGCAATTTGTGACTACCACCAAAGAAGCTTTGGCCATCGAAATAGAGGATGACCAAGAATCGGATAGATTCTGTCTATGGATATAACTACACAAAACTGCAGAGTCGAGGCGACACTTTTGATCAAAGAAGACACGTGACCAAAGAACGCAAATTTGATCAATGAACAGACATTTGGCCAAAGAATACACATTTGAATTTAAAAAAAAACAAAATGGGAGTCTTCGTGGCGAAGTGGTCAAGCCGTTTAATTCGGGCTCCGAAGTTTGTGGGTTCGATTCCGGGCCGCGTACTTCGGTTCACGAGTTAAATTTTCAGAGACTCCTGTGGGTCGTCGCTAGAGCTACGGAGTTTGAGCTTTGTGCGACGCTTTCCGCACTGTGGAAAGAAACCGAGCCATATGGGATAAAACCCGGTACAATGAAGTCGACCCTGTCGACTTTTAATGCTTCTTTTAATATCCTGCTTGCATTTATCCTTAAATCATCAACATGCCTTTGATCATTCCCCACTTGCATGTAGAAAAATTATGTTGAAATATATATGACCAAGTCAATACATTTTACAGTGAAGATCTGCACCACCTTAGAAGTAACCTTTGTGAGAAATGGTAATTGCACCATCTGTTCACGGAAGTATTTCTAGGTTTTATTATTTGGGATGTTGTTCAGCATCTGCCAATACACTTGACTATTCTTGAAGTCCTAAAATGTTATTTCCTCAACATAGAAACCTAAACAAGAAGATCACTACGGGTTAGAGATTTTGTTTCATCATGTGGTATGCATCTCACAGAATGCCACCCTCTTCACAGCCTGTCCGAATGACTCTGGATGTTTCACCAGTTCTTCTGTCTCATGCGTCGCAGTATTGTTTCTTTAATGTCATATGTTCACCGTCAGTCTTGTCATCCAGGAACCAATCATTTCATTACCGCTTTTTCTAAACCGCTGTGATGTATAATGTGGCCAAAGTACCCGTTTCCAAGATAGGGTGTTGTTTCTTTGATGTTTAGGTCATGCTGTAATCTAGTTAGTACTTCAAAAAAATTTAATTTGAGGGTTTAAAAAAAACAAAATAAAAAAAACTACTGCTACTCAGAAATTCATTCTGAGTTTTATTGGAATGTGAAGAACCACAAGAATTAAAAAAAAAACAACAACACACAAACAGATGAAATACATGTATAGGTATCGTTAACACATGTAGTTGTTTGAGCATTGATCTGAAGTAAACTTGTTACTTTGTTGATGCGATGATGTCCAATTCAGAGAACATATAGCCTTCATTTCTGTTATATATTTTTACATCTGCTTCATTCCATTAATCTTCTATGAATGACAACCAATTCCTATAAACCTACATCATCTTATTTAACCCATTACCATATGTTGATCAGTTCCAACATTTATTGTTTCTCTTTACCTTTCTATCTCTTTTAGTCACAGGTAGTTACTAAACTCCTTAACCATTGTTATTTTTCAATAGCGATTGCCTCGGACAGAAAGAGTGAATGTCATGCCGATTCCGTGTATGGCACTTTCATGCTGAACTGGCAGTTTGATACAGGTGTGCCAGGGTTGTAGTTAATATTGATCATGTGAGGGAATCCTAGGCAGATATTTGTATGGCCAATAAAATGAGGATTGACCATGGTCTCCACTGATAAAACCTGCCCAGGACAAACTAGGCATGCAATGAGACTGCAGAAGAGTCCCAGAAATTTCCCATAATAAAGGTAGATAGTCAGTACCAAGTTTCGCACCCCATGCTAGAACAGTTTATGAGCATATTGCTTCCTACGGTGATGGAACCAAATCACCACCAGCTCCCAATTCTTCAAATCATACAAAAAGAAAAACGCCCTGAATGGAGTTGTTCTACCTCACCAAGCAATTCAACATAATTTCTGCCCCCCCTGTGTTTTATTAGCCATGATACAAATGCACTTCATCTGAATGACCAATGCTTGCAGTCATAAAACTGGTTTCAGTTACTGGATTCATGCAGATGTAGCTTCTCATCTGCACTCTAGAAGATTCATTGGCCGTTTTCTAGGCAGAGGAAACAATCCAAGTTACATAGCTTAAGATGTCACTTGTATTTTTAAAAATAGACTTCCCTGCCTAAGTCCTTCCAAAACAGATATGAATTATTTGCTAAATAATAAGCATTTCCTGTACAGTATGGGGGGTCGCCATGGCAATGTGGTTAAGCTGCTCGCCCCATGCCCTGAAGTTTGTGGGTTCAATGTGTCATTTGATTCACGAGTGCAATTTTCTCAGTGACGCCTGGGATCATAGCTAGAGCTACAGAGGTTGTGCTTCATGCGACACTTTCGGCAAGGCGCTCTTCGGGAACAGGCTGAATCGAAGACAAAACCTGTTGCAATAAAGTCAATTTTCTCGCCTTTACAAACATGCCAACAACCGGTTGTGAATTTGAACAATGAAGACAAACAATATATAGCATAATTTATAGCCTGACTTCCTCCTTTCCCCTGGGAATATATAACATGTTTTGATAATTTGATAAAACATGATGGAACAAATGTATTTTATTAAATACAACAAACAATGCATATAACTTCTGATGAATACTTTATTGACCAATCACAGGTGAACCATTGCCAAAAGAACGTAAACTCGGCTCCACATGATTAGCCTTAGAAAACAAAGCTTATTCTTCAAGTCACACAAAAGGCAGAACAAATTGTACTAAATGCCTTAGTTTAAAGTTACCATTACCCACTATTAAATTATTATGACTTCAGCATGAATAGGAAATTGAAGTTACATTTATATATACTGGAGATCCTGGCAAATTCAGTCACATTCTAATGAAAAGCTATACATATTTTGATAACACATTTATTATCATTCCTGTGTTTTGGACATCTTCTTCGTTCCCTATTTCGAGCAGAGTATGTGACATCTAGTTGATGCACTATAAAGGCCAGCCTATCCAACTCCAACATGCACTTGTGTCAGGTCTGCTTCCTCTAGACAGACAGCAGCCATTCAAGGTCACGGATTTCATCTAGTTGTGGATAAGCATTCTTTCCTTAAATTGTGCCAAGGCAGCAGCCCCATGGCTTTGAGATTTCCAACTGGCGTGGGATTTTTAACGTGCACAACATGTACCTTCTGTTTTTCACCCTTTTGTGAGAAGGCTACATACGATCTCACTACCCAAGACATCATGACGACGTGTGATAGCATTAGACACCAATGGCCGTCGGGAAAGATTCCCAGGCATCTGCTGAGATGGTAATTGAAACACTACATGTAAACTTGTACAGCTTTAACTGTTCACTACAGCATCATCAAACAGGCCAAACTTCCCAATATACCTGAACAGAACAGTCACATAGGTTTGATACACATGAAGTAACATTCAACAAACATTCTTAAGTATTTTTATTATTATGATCATCCACAACCATTACATAACCATCCTACAGTTACCCCTGTCACAAAATAAAAGTTGTATTATTTACATAAAACACCAATTCAGTTAGGTCTTGCACCTGAGACATAACAGGCAAATCAACAATTAAATGTCTTTCACATCAACATGAGTTCCAATTAATTGTTTATACAAATACATTCTTGTTTTACTTTTCCTTTGATGCCATATGTCTCATGAGCTGGCCAGTCAGTTTTTCCAGTTTTTTCACATCCTGGGCATGTTCTGTCCTATATTGAAAACACTGAGGGTGAAAAAAAAACCAAACAAATAAATGAAAGAATTGCAGTGAAGTAATATGTTTAGTGCTCTATTAAAAGATTTCTGAAAATAGATACCACTGCATGACAAAAACAACAACAAAAAAGGGTCAAAATAAACATTCTGCTAAGCGCAGCAATAAACAAGGAAAGATAAATCATAATAACTGAATGCACTATTAAAAGCCTTTTGGCTGTGTGATAATATTGCTACAACAATTATGAGGTTACTTTTAACCTTCTTCTATGTGTCACAAAACTTCCCTAGGGGTGTAGCAACAGGAAGACATTTGACCACCATCAGTCTTTCGTATACATTAATTTTTCTATGATGATAGTAGATGGTCTAAACCAGGGGTGGGGAACCTCTTCTCTGCCAAGAGGCCATTTGGATATTTATAAAATTATTTGTGGGCCATACAAATGTATCAACTTAAAAATTAGCCACCCGGGAAGGTCAATCCGGTCAACAAATGCCCGCAGAAGTCGGATGTGTTAGCCTAATGGCTCAAGAACGCAGCCCTGCTTTAAACAGGCACAAAGCAATCACGTCCGAAAAAACTCCGGACGAACGCAGAAGCAGAAGAAAAATTAGCCTGCTGTATTTGGTCAAATATTCAACTCACCCCTGATAAGATGGCTGGAACTGCTTCTCTTTGGTGAGGAGTGAGAAGTTAGCTGGTGTTGATGTTGCTACTAGCTTTTTTTGATGATTGCTTATCAATCTCCTGGATGTATTGAATTTACAGTCCTGCCCGTGGTTACCTTCGCAGGGCCAAACCAAATGATTTTGCGGGCCATATACAGCCTGCAGGCCGGACATTCCCAGTCTGCTCTACACCATCCTGTACATCCCTAAGTGGGGAGCTTTCAAGTATGCCCAGGACAGAACCAAGTTATCATCAATCATCAGTTTCATCAATTTCATTCATACAAGAGTGAAAACCTTGATAAGATCAAGTTCACAACAACAAATCAAGAGAATGAGAAATGTCACTGTCATCTTTAGTCTATGACATCTGATGATACAAGAAAAGCCAACAAGTAGAAGAGAATCAAAGCTAACTTCTGCCACAGAAGATCTGCCCCCCCCCCCCCCCCCCCCCACACACACACTTTTTTGTCTAATGCTTTTCTTATTACACGACCAAAGAACATTCTTTGTCTCTTTCTTATAGTTATTTATAATGTTCTACAGTCATAAGCCTTTTTTTTTTACACCTGTACTATTACACCTGGGCGGCCACAGGGATCTGCCATGTCCCCAGTGCTCTTTAATGTATACACCAGCAAAGTTGCAGCGATTGAGGCACTGGGAATGGGTAAACTCTTGACACTTGCAGATGATGTGCTGGTGTGCAGACAGGGCAGAGACAGGGAAAGAATGGCTGAAAACTTAGTCGCGTGTAAACAAGGTGGCAGAGTGGTGCGTGGACTCGAGGGCCGTAATAAATCCAGACAAGGCATTGGTTTTGTGGTATTCCCTGGATAACCAAATTGTGGAGGCAGACGTCCCATGTATTACATTGAATGGATGTCCTCTCAGGAGAACCTAATGCATTGAGGGCAATGGCAGCAACCGGGGTGGAGCAGAGGATGCTTTACAGGCTCTTCCAGCAGTTAATCATTTCGGTCATTGAGTATGATTTGGGGCTACTGACAGTATCAAAGAGCCAGCTTGAACGGTTGGAGAGCAAACAAAATGTGGCCAAGCGTGCAATCCTGTGGTGCACAAAGGACAAACCAATTGTATGCATGAGACATATCCTTGCACTACCAACAATTGAGGACAGGCACAGGATCCTTCAAGCCAAATGGTACCTGAGAGTCGCTGCAGACAGGGATCATCCCTGCATGAAGTCATGGATGTGGTCAAGGGGTGAACATTAATTGTGAAAAAGAGTGTGTATAAGTACTGGAAGACATATTTGACCGGCACAAGGTAATAGTAACAATGGGTCGTGAGTGCAGAGAATGGGCAGCAGGCCACACAGAGTTTGAGGTGCAATGACTGATCCAGGGCAACACACATCAAGGTGACATAGTGATCTACACCGATGGGTCAAAAGTTAGAAACTGATGTAGTGGCTGGGGTTTGATTGCGAAGGCTAATGGACAATGCTCCTGAAACAGGAGTCTGGCATAAGAGACTATGACCTCCAGCATGAGAATGGAGGTGAAAGCAGTAACGGCAGCCTTCTGCTGGTTGGAGGTGACCGCTGCAACACACATTGCATTCATTACGGACTCATAGAGTATGCTTAGTAAGGCGGAGAAAGGAATGTTTCGTGTGAAATGGCTTGCCTCGCTTCAGAGATCAAAGATTATGAGAACTGTATGGCTTTTCTGCCCTGGTCATGTAGATGTGTGGGGGGAATGAACAGGCTGACAAGCTGGCAGGGAATGCATCTCTTGGTAGTAGATCACGTATCAATGTATAAGGATGTTTCAGATGCCATATACAATACTATAAGGTTTATTGTTAATGACTGCAGTGTTTGAAAATATTGCTGGTCCAAGTTTTGTATTCACCCTCTGTAAAGTTCATGCAACATAATAGATAAATACAAAACTTGGACCAGCAATATTTTAAAACACTGCAGTCATTAAAAATACACCCTGTACATACTATTAATTTTCTGCTGGATGCCTGGTGTTCAGGCTGTCATTTTGTGACATTTGTTTAGTTCTATAGATGTAACATGCAGTGGTGAAATGACTTGTGCAAAATAGACTCATTCTTTTACCAATTATGCCACCTTTTAAATACCACAAGCTAGTCATGACTCTCAAATGTCACCCACATGCTGCATGCTGTTGTTTTACCTTTAAAGTAGCATAACCAGACAAACAGAAGGATGATAATTCTATATAGCGTTCCTTAACTGAGTGTTTACTGTACATACCACTTTGTCATCTGTAATTTTGATATTCAATTTTCCATCACAATGTCTGTATTTTGTCACAAAACGACTCTGAAATCAAGCCAAGATTTCAATTAGACACCAAAATAAGTCTTTATAAACATGTCAAGTTCTATTATTTTCTCCTGTGATTATAGCTGGACACAAACAACATATCATTGTGTCCATATGGCTACCAGAGAAACACATCCCATGCAATAATAAACTAGTACCTCATAAGATTTGTGAAATGTACATATATTTACAGATAATTACTGAAGAATCATGAATTACAACTAAAATTAACTATTGTCTCTGAGCAGTGGGTTATAGTCTGTCCACAATGAAATAACCAAAACATATGGAGGATAAATTACCAACCCAGACCTAATCCCAGCCGTGCTGTACCGAATCATGATCTGGTTACTTCCTAATAAGCAGATGTGAAGTTGCAGTCTGGTCTTGCACATCCTGCTGGTTTCTAAGCTTGGAAAGGGGAAGCAGAGCTCTACCACAGTTCCTATGGAGATGGTCTCTGGTACCCGGTTGGGAGGAAAGTCTCCACACCAACACCATTTCTGGTGAAGGGTGTCTAGTACTTCCTTTAGTGTATTACCAGAGAAAATCTTTCTAGCTTGATTAAACACGGTCCATGCCAAGCTTTTCTTATATTGGATGGGTGCAATGCTATTGAAATTCAGGTATTGGCCCGTCCATTTTAATTTTCAATAGACTGTTCTTTCAATGGTCACACACATCCTTTAAATGTTGGATTAGAATGTCTAAGAACTATATGGTGTCATATGTCCGTGGTCAGTGGGCTTGGGTCATGATGAAGTAGGTAGGATTTTTAAAGAAAATTTAATTTAATATTAGATAGAGCACAGCAGGAGTACTTTTTTGAGTTTGGATGTCGGAAAGCTTAACTGTAGTTTTTTTCACTGTTATGCAAAGACAGATGATCTTTGCTGTTTCACTCATAGATACATTAATGAAAAGAGAGGCAATGTCCATTGATGCCATGTTAGTTAGTTAGTCGCGGTTCCAACTTCACAGCAAAGGGTTGCTCCATTATGCTCTGTTCCTGTGCCAGTGAATATCACACAAAATGCTCCACACTGCCCCATGTGAAAAGTGGAACAGACAGGAGTCTTGATAAACCAACAGCCCGCACAGGTGTACTATGCATAATGCAGCTGCCAGAATGGCAACACAAAAGGCCGTCATGAAAAATACAGTTAATCATCGATGAAAGCGGCAGTCACTAGAAAACCAGCAGCCACACATTACTGCATTAAGGCAACCCAGTTAATTCAGTGACCAGTCAGCCACCATTTATATGAACACGCAGTTCACGCTACAAACAACCGGGACAGATGTAAAAGCACTCAACATGAAATTCACAGCTCACAATGTCGCTCCACACACTCAACTCGGGCAATGGAACCATGCACTACCAGTCCAACATGAGAAAATGCATAAGTAAACAGTAGCCACAAGCATAAACACTACAGAGGCCTCAACAGCTCAACCGCCTATCCTCCATGTTGGGGACCAGAAGTCTGGTGCCATGTGCTTTTGTTTAAGATTAATGGTGTCCAGTAGTTTGGCCAATTCAAACAAATCTTTTAGTATTAAGGGGTCAAATGATTGTTGCACATGTTTAAGAATTTCAGCAAACCATTTTGCCATCCTGTGCTGTTCACAGTTGACCATGATAAAATAGGTCTTAAGTGGTATCCCAGGATTTTGCAATTTAGGGAGGCCAGAAAGTTGGGGGATTTGTGAGCCCCATAGGGTGAGTAGCTGCACACTAGCCTCACTGATGAATTTATTATCTAAAAATTACTTAATCACTTTTCTCATTTTTGCATCTATGTCCCCTAGTTTGCTAGCTTTTGGATTTAACTGAAACTTGGATGGATCTGATAAAATTCCTTCCATTATCTTTTCATAGTCTGACTTGTCCATTGCCACTTCCCTTGTCTGTTTTTAGTATTACTAGTTGTTCGCTGGCTTGTAGTGATTTCAGAACGGTGATGTGACCTTTGGTTAACGGCCATTTCTGTTTAGATGCCGTTATGCAATATTGGTGTTCTCATCATCTTCATCAGCCAGTGCCTTGCCGGCTAGCATGGGGATCATGCCACTCTAGAAATTATGATCTCCGACATCTGGATCAATTTGTGTGTTGACTCCCTTCCGCGCCATGACACAAGACTGTCAAGAACTGGGGGGAGGGGGCTGAGTGGCCTCGAGGTATGGTGTCCGCCTCGAGTGCTGGAGGTCCCGGGTTCAGGCCCCGGTGAGGACCGGGATTTATTTAAAACATCCACCTGGACTTTCAGTAATAAAATTTCCCCAGGTCTCTGGGTAGTGAGATCGGACGCCCGTGTGTATTGTTGCGCACGTAAAAAATAATCGCAGAATTTAACATCTTGTGTATGATTATTGTCCCCATATCGGAGACACAAAAACAAACAACTGAATGTTACCGCCAAAAAAAAATCCAGGAAAATACGGCAGAATAAACCACAGTACATAACCTTTACTTTCCTTTTACCTAAACGCACAATAAAATATACATTTTGCCAGGTTCATTAGCAACACGACAGACTTTTAATGTGTAATAAGCATTTGGCGGCCATTTTTAATTGTTAATTAGGTCACGGTACATCCTTTAGAAAAATAGATAATACGTCAAGTTTCAAGAAGAAAGGTGACAATTTGAATTCTGAATCGTAATGTGAAGTTCATGATGCAATTCGAAGAAAATATCCAGGACTGCTGACTAGAGGAGTGTTGCTTCTTCATGACAACTCCAGACCACATACGGCTCGATTAACTCAGGAGAAAATTAACCACCTAAGGTGAGAAGTTCTGGAACATCCACCTTACAGCCCCGACTTAGCCCCTAGCGATTTTCACCTTTTTGGTCCACTGAAAACCCACCTTGGCAGGAGAAATTTCATGAACGAAGTGATTATAACCACACATTTGCTAATAATGTAGGGACATTATTCGCAAACGCCTGGTCACGTGACCTACGTTTGACTACATTATTAATGTTTGTGGAAATATCATTGTGTCCTCAGTAGTGTAGTGGTTAGTATCTCCGCCTGTCACGCAGGAGACTGGGGTTTGACTCCCCGCCGGCAATTTTTGTGTGTGGTTTAATTGAGTTCAAATACACTTATCGATGAGTTCAAATACCCTTGTTGATGGACACCCAAAAAACTGCAAATACTCTCATTATCTTCCTCCCCCACCTTCCTCTCTCCAGCTGCATGGACAGATGGAGAAATAGATGCAAAGCATAGGCGAACAAAGTGAAATTCAAAAGAACGACATCTATCAAATAAGCAAAGTATATTACCGAAAAGAAGGCGAACAAGAAATAGATGACAGGTGTGATCTTAGAGTTGATGGGCAATATAAAACAAAGTAAAAACGGCAAATAATATTCTTCCCCTTCTTTTCATCTTCCAATGGAGCCTAGATTCTCAACTAAATCATGTCAACCTCTTTGCAGGTAGAGTTTTCAGTTTGACACTGGGTGAGGCAGTCTTACAGCACCCTACCTTAGACGCCTCCTAAGTCAAGCATGACTGATTACAGTGTAATTATTTATAGGTGCCTGTAACACACAGCCGGTCTCCCTGGCAAAGGCGTTAAGGACGCTGATCGTAATCCTGTATACTCACGTACGAAACACAGCTGCGGGAGATTTGGTAGCAGATCGTGTTGCGCTGGTTACTTACGGAGGTATGTGAGTGGTCATTCAGAAAGCAATGGCAAACTACTGAACGTAAAACTTGCCAAGACAGCAACAGCAGCTGAAAAATGCTGGTGTTGACTGCAATGCCCTGTAAAGGATATGCGAAAAAAAAGTAACACACAGATGAGCCAAAAGTCAAGAGTAATCAACAAACAATTAGGATTAACTATGGTCACATGATATGTAAATTTAACCCTGTGTGAACTTTATCACCTTTGAACCCTCGCTTCGGAGTTCATAAAAACAAATGTTGACTAGAACTTCAGTTGCAAAGTGGAGGTCTGTCGACATGGTTCACTTGAGATAGGACGAATAGTGTCATCTACAGGCTTACTTTCATCTTGTGCGTAAGCAAATTCAACATTAAGAAGTAAGTACCGTGTTTAGGCATTCATTAAAATATGAACATTAAAGTTTTATGGAATAAATTAGTATGTATGTAGTTGAAGTTAAAAAAGAAAGTGGGGTTTGAGTAAAAAGATTTTGCAAACAAAAGACAGACAAGAAGTGAGAATAATAGCCTTCTTAAGCCAATCGACAGCGGTAGTAAAAGTCACGTGACCAGCCGTTTGCGAATAATGTAGTACATTATTAGCAAATGTTTGCTAATAAAGTCTTCCTTTCGTGAATGACGCTGAAGTTGAATGTAAAAGTGAAAACGTGGTTTAGAAAACAGAGCACGCAGTTCTATGCAGCCGATTTGGGAGGACTGATAAAACGATGGGATAAGTGCATCAATGTTGGTGGAAATTATGTTGAGAAATAAAGGGACAATGTATTGTATAAAAATAAACTGGTTTCAAGTTGTTATCATATTTACTTATTTTTCTACAGCCATTTCTGACTTACTTATTGACTTCACCTCGTACATGGTGCTATTTAATTTGTTTAAAAATAAACATGCGACAGTAATAGAAGGCATAATTTCTTAAATCCCAAATTTCTGGACCACAATCAGAACTGCCTCAATTCCTCAGATTCCTTTGCACTTCCTGGTTGTTGACCACAACACAAAAATATTAATAACTCTGCTTAGAATTGACTTAGTCTTCATTGCGACACAGTTGGATTCGCCTTGTCAAGCTGTATCCAACTGTGATGGTTTCATAAGTAAAAACCCATTAAAAATATTTTCTATATACGCTAGTATCGTTCGTAATTCTGTTCTGTAAAGCTGCATTACTTTGTGAGTGTTTATTTATAATTATATTTTATTATATTCCAAGGGCTGAATACAATGTTTTCAATTAATATATTTGCCATTAATTCCTACTTACTTTCGATGGATCATTCAAATATAATCTTTCTGCTGCTTTAGCAAACTCCTCCCATGATGTAAAATAAGTCATGTCTATAAAGAATGATCAGTAGAGTAAATATTATAGCAAGTTTGGTGACAAACGGACAGACAGCAACCATGCACTGAAACACGAACACACTTCAGCCACTTCCCACCTAACAGCTCAGCGGTGAAAAATTTGAATTTTAAAAATCGCAATAACTACTTCTTTTCCATAATTTTTACACTACTTGAAACAGGCCAATTTTGATTTAAATAACAAACATTAAATTGGAAAGTTTATTGACTATATAAATTTAGAAACTAACCTTGCAGTAAATTTTTCAAATAAACATGGCGTCACAGTAGGAAGTAAGACAGTTACAGTGGTCGCTGTGTTAACTGTGTATTCCTTATATTTGTTCAACGGAACATACACACACATATATAGTCTATTTAGCCAATTAGAGGAACTGACTGAAGATAGCTGCGACTTTATTTAGAAATTCATTTTACTGCACATTTCACGTGAGATGTTTTTCAGAGAAACAGTTAATAAAGTAAAAAGTAAAAGTAAGGACTTGCATCCCAAAGAACTCCAATTCAATTTGTGCCATTATTTTATTTGTTTCATGAAAGAAAATATTATTTTAAATAAATATACAAACTAATACTATAGAAGACAACCATTTCTGTTGTGATTTATTGGCGCAGTAGTAGTACTAGTTACAAAACTACATATATTGTAAGTTCCTACTAAATGAATTTAGTGCTTGTTTGTCTTTTGGAAGTATCAAAAAAACTGAAAACAGTCAGTACAGCAACAACAGCATATGCATATGTTTATGCTATTTTTAAAAAAAAATTTATTATTACAACTTATGGTTTCTTAAGTGGCAGTCTACAACTTGTGGTTGAATAATACAACTTGTGGTTTCTTAAGTGACAGTCTAAAAGAAACTAGATTATAAGATTATTTTATTTTGACTTTGTTATTTTCAATTTTGTTCTTGAAGTTACTTATTACCAAATTAATTTTTCTTATTTGAATACAGAATATTGATAGTTAAGCCAAAGAAGAATTTGTCAGGGATATCTCTTGCTTTTAGTTTTTTAAATTTAGATTTATTAATATGTTTTTAACCTGTAGTTAGACCGTGAATAAACCAGACTATCAACAGGATAAGAAACCAAGGTGACAAACTATACAGCATCAGACTAACATTTCCAGACATCATACTGCGAACGATCTCACAAAATGAGGTATGATTAAATTCTTTTAAGATGGTAAGATTGCTATGTATTTAAACTGGAATCAACAATTGTTTCTGGGAGGAGAAATAGTTTTCCCTCACCTTATAATGTATGTTATCTAGTGGTGTTTATGAAATTCCTAAACCCCTACACAACTTTGAAGTCAGTATCTGCCATGGAATTGTTGTTTACATTTTTCTTATGACTAATTATGGACCAGCCGGCTTCGCGGCTTAGAGGTTAGCGACTTCTCTCCGTAACCTCGTATACTCTCGTAGGTAACGGGATGACAGTGAGAATCAGCAGTGGTTTGAATCACATCGGTAACTTACGGGGTATGTGAGCCGGCCGCTCAGAAAGCAATGGCAAACTACTGAGCGTAATCTTGCCAAGAAATCAACATACAGCTGAAAGATGCTGGTGTTGACAGCGATGTCCTGTAAAGGATATGCAAAACATTTTTTTAAATTATGGACCATACTTAAACCCAAAATAGTACCGTACAAGTTGTTCCCTAGGACCAGAGGTTAAAGAAACATAATTCAGGAGCCAGCCGCTTTTTCTCAGAAGCTAACATTTCTTTTTGCAAATACAGGCTAAGAAAAAAATGAAAAATTCTGCCACCAGGTAGAAATGTCCAGGCGTTTTGGCGACCAGACACCCTGGAATAAAAAAAAAAAAAACCCTTGTTAATAAGTTACATATATTTTATTAATGCCCTAGATTTTATATGGCTGTTCAAGATTCTTTTTCAATTCTATCATCTCAAATAAGATTAGAATGTGTGGTGTGTTTTTGGTTCCAAGTTATGAAGCATTTTTGTAGAAGAGTTGAAAAAATGTGAGATTAGTCTGAACTTACATGCTTAGCATGCATCCCAATACCATTATTGTTATCTGAGTTAATTGAAGCACTACCCATTCATATTTTTATGAACTCAGAGACTATTATGTGATAAGCGAGGATTGTCATCTCTGATCTTACAGATCTTATTGCCGTAGTGCAAAGCAACGAGTACCAATACTGGAGAAACTGGTCTACGATTTTGATGTCCTGATGTTACAAGAACTGAGTACAAACTCTTTTAAGTGCCCTGGCTATACATGTTACATAAACCCAACCGGGCAAAGAAGACATGGGCAGGTTCTGGTAGTCAAGGATGGGTTACAGCATTCGATACTGGATATGAGTGGGTGGGGTCAGGAGAGTAAAGAGGTGCAGGGAATGCAGATAAAAATTGGCCGATACAGCTGGAACCTGGTAAATATATGTGTAAATGGTGAATCTTGCATAAGCAGAGAGAGTTGGGACTGGTTGAAAGGTTTAGTGGATACCCCTGATATGTGGTGACTTCAATGTTCGCACCAAGGAATGGAACAGGTCGGGAGAGAACAGACAGGGTACTGCTCTTGCTGAGGCCTTGCTTGAGATGGATGTTGTCTGTCTAAATGATGGGACACCCACTAGGCTAGCAATAAGACTGGGGTCCCTGACACGGCCATCGACCTGGCACTTGCATCCCAAGAGACGGCATCAGACATAAAATGGAGTGTCCTTGGAGACCATGGGAGCGACCACTTCCCCTGTTCTGTGCTGATACCTAAGTCCAGCACAGTTCGGGCTATAAGAGCTCGCAGGGCATTCAGTTATGAGCGCGACCACTCTTCGCTCTCGGGGCGCCTTAGATCACAGGGAAGATCTAAACCAATAAGAAGAATGTTCACCCAACCACCATGGTGGACACCAGAGGTGGAGAATTCATGGATGGAAAAGAGGGCGACCATAAGGAATTGCCAGAGGGTGCGGAGAGCAACCAATTTAGTTGACACAGAATTGGAGGAGGCTGAAAGATATAAAAAAGTAAAGGTGCACAATTTTAAACTTCAGGCAGCAGAGGCAAAAATGATTAAGTGGGAACAGTTTATCAATGAAGTTGGTGGGGATGTGACATTGGGAAAATTCTGGAGGCTGCACCAGCAGATGAAGAGACAGGCGATGCCTGGTACACATAGTACCGTTTATGATGATAACAACCGACCTATGACAACTGACAAGGACAAAGGGGAGGCTTTTCTTGCACGATTTTTAAAACAGACGGATCAGCAAGATAGAGCTATTAGAGATAACGTCAGAGAAGCCTTGTCATGGGTCACTAGGAAGGAGGACTGAGATTAGAGTGAAGAATATTAGACGGGTACTGAAGCGGGCTAAAGACACAGCGCCAGGTCCGGATGGGGTGAGGTACTCCCATATGAGTAACATAAATGATGGGGACTTGGAGGAGATGGCTCTTTGTTTCAACCTAAGCATCAATACAGCGGAAATACCCCACGATTGGCTGCATAGCTACCTGGTCCCACTCCCAAAGCCAGGTAAAGATCATTCAAGACTTAATGGATACCGAATCATAACCTGCAAAACACGTATGCAAAGTCCTTGAAAAGATAGTAGCACGCAGGCTCCAGCGACATTTGGAAAGTCGTAATCTGCTTCCCAAAGGGCTCGGGAGTTACCGGCCTGGGAAGGACACCTGGGCCAATGCTGCAACTTTTGCATTTGATGTCTACGAGGGCTTCCAGGATAAACAAGAGACAGTGGCGGTAGCTCTTGACCTGGAGGATGCGTATAACAGGGTCAGGTATGATCGGTTGATATACACACTGTTGGACATGGAGGTCTGCCCTTGCCTTGTTAGATGGGTTGCGGCGGTCCTTTATGAGCATAAGGTTGCACTGCGCATGGGTTCCTGGACTTCTGACCCTTGTACTATTACACCTGGGTTGCCACAGGGATCTGCCTTGTCCCCAGTGCTCTTTAATGTCTACACCAGCAAAATCGCAGCTATTGAGACACCAGGTGTGGGTAGAATCTTGACATTTGCAGATGATGTGCTGGTGTACAGGCAGGGCAGAGACAGGGCCAGTTTGGCGAAAGACTTACAGGTGGCAGTAAATAGGGTGGCAGAGTGGTGCAGGGACGCAGGGGCCGTTATAAACCCAGACAAGGCATCGGTTGTGTGGTACTCCTGGATAACCGGATCGTCAAGGCAGATGTCCCAGGTATTATGTTGAATGGATGTCCTCTTAGTCGAGAGAGTAAATTGAAGTACTTGGGTATCACCTTTGACAGGTGTTTGTCTTTTAAGGATCATGTGGAAGCTTTGGTGGTGAAGGCTGGTAGGGGACTTAATGCATTGAGGGCTATGGCAGCAACCGGGGTAGATCAGAGGATGCTGTACAGGCTCTTTCAGCAGTTAATAATTTCTGTCATTGAGTATGGTTTGGGGCTGCTGACAGTATCAAAGAGCCAGCTTGAAAGGTTGGAGCGCATACAAAATGCTGCCATGCGGGTAATCCTGGGGTGCACAAAGGACACACCAGTTATATGCATGAGGCATATCCTGGCGCTACCAACAATGACGGATAGGCATAGGGTCCTTCAGGCCAAATGGTACCTGAGAGTTGCTGCAGATAGGGATCACCCGCTGCATGCAGCCATGGATATAGTCAAGGGTCATAGACTAAGACGAGGCAGGTCCTGGATGGCACAGGCGGAACTTTCTATACGTCAGGTGTGTGATCTAGAGACCATCAATCGTGAAAAAGAGTGGGTTGAAGTTCCGGAAGACATGACGGACTGGCACAATGTAATAATAACACTGGGTCGTGAGTGCAGGGAATGGGCAGCGGGCCGCACTGAGTTTGAAGTGCAACAGCTGATCCAGAGTAACACACATCAAGGCGACATAGTCATCTACACTGATGGGTCAGTGGTGAGAAACAGACGTAGTGGTTGGGGTTTTATTGCAAAGGCTAATGGACGAGTCTTGAAAAAGGAGAGTCTGGCATATGAGACTACGACCTCCAGCATGAGAATGGAGGTGGAGGCAGTAACAGCGGCATTCCGCTGGCTGGAGGAGACTACTGCAACACACATTGTATTCATTACGGATTCAAAGAGTATGCTTAGTAAGGTGGAGAAAGGAATGTTTCGTGTGGAATGGCTATCGTCGCTTCAGAGGTCACAGATTGTGAGAATTGTATGGATATTTTGCCCTGGCCATGCGGGAGGTGCGGGGGAATGAACAGGCTGATAGGCTAGCAGGGAATGCACCTCTTGGTGGTAGATTGCCTATGGACAAGGGGGAGGTGGTCATGCGCTTGTGGGACCAGGTGGAGAAGGCGGAGGAACAGATTGAGAACCATGTATGTGGAAAGAATGAGATTGCGGGGGATCGGCAGAGATTCTGGAAGAATCTCAAAACTGAGAGGGAAGACCAGGAGAACTTTTAATCAGATAGCGGTAGGAATGATTAGTAGTATGACTCTTCGCTGGCTGTTGAACGAGGGGATGGAGCACGTATGGGAATGTCCTGAGTGCAGTGATGTCGGTTTTTAACTCAACTCAACTCAACTCAACTGATCTTACAATCTCTCCCTGCATATATCGACTGATATCATCAGTTCTGTGTTGGCTAATCAGATGTCTTGTGCTCTTGACAAAATGTTCATGTCCTGTGACTTCCAGCTTTACTCCCATTTCCCTCACTCTGAACAAGGAAGCAGATTTCCAAGTGTCCTTAAAATCAACTGTTTATCCAGTGTCTCTTATGCGGTTGATGATATCAGGCCCATCAATTGCCCTTCCCACTCTGTGATTACCACCATGTCCGCCACTTGATGTAATGTGTAATATCAGAGGTCATAAAGGTCTGGGATCTACGGGAAAACCCGGGAATGCCAATTTATATTTTCAGGGTAGGGAAAACACAGGAACATGGAAAAAGAAAGAAAAAAAAAGATGTGAAGTGTAATAAGGAAACTCAAATAAAAAGTGAGATCGTGGAGCATACTTTTGTTTATTTGGAATGTTTGCTAACAAGAAACCATATAAATGCAGCGAAATAGAACAATATCAATGGTTCTGGCTATTCACTAGTAAAGTGGGAACATACAGTTGAACAAACTGTCGATTAAGACTCATGGCCGCCATAACTTGAGACTTCGATATGGTGCGTCAGTTGTCAGTTAATAAGTGCAAACATTGAATATCACTTGGAAAAGTGAAAATATTCAAGGGCAACATACTTGTCAGACAGGCAGGACTTAGTCATGTGAAAATTGATCTTTTCAGTGTGAGTAGTATGCCTACAGAAAACAGCTTTTGACAACAAACTGAAGTATTTTATTCAGTTGAAGACAGTGAGCATGCAGAATTAAAAACACGATTGTTTTTATAATGGAAAAGCTAGGCATAATTTCACACTGTATGTGGCCTTTCATTGCCTTCATGTTTATTCATATTTTATTCTATGAAACTTAGCTGTAACTACATTAGCAATGAAAGATGTTTCAGTCACTTAACCCTTCTGTTCCTAATGTTAGATTCTTTAAAAATCTTGAGTATTGGACATATTTTCTCTCTCTCTCTCTCTCTCTCTCTCTCTCTCTCTCTCTCTCTCTCTCTCTCTCTCTCTCACGCACGCATGCACGCGCGTGCACACACACGCTCACTTGCACGCGCACACACACACTCGCACACACGCACTCTCTCTCTCTCGCGCACGCACGCGCGCTTGCACACACACACGCGCGCGCTTGCACACACACACACGCACTCTCTCTCTCTCTCTCTCTCTCTCTCTCTCTCTCTCTCTCTCTCTCTCTCTCTCTCTCTCTCTCTCTCTCTCTCTCTCTCTTTATTTTTCTTTTCTTCGTCAGCTGCCTAGTTAAGTTGCCAAAATAGGCCTTACCAGCCATCTTAGAACTCACAGCTCCAAACTTTCAAAGCCACTGGATGAAATGAATGGTCATCATCATTCTTGATGGACAAACACCTAGGTTTGACAATAATGACTTCATTCTGGTTGTCTACTATTGCTACAATTGCAGCTTCCACTGCTTCTACTACTACAACTATCCACTACTGCTGCTACTACAACTACCACTATTGCTACTACTAACTACTATTGCAATTATTACTACTAGTAACTACTACTACTACTACTACTGACTACTACTACTACTACTACTACTACTACTACTACTACTACTACTACTACTACTACTACTACTACTACTACTACTTGTAACTGCTATTACTAACCCCAACCACTTACAACTGTCTGCAGAATATGGCAGATGTATGAATATTACTTTTGTTATTGCGTGAAAAAGCAACTGAATGTCTTTTGTGTGTGTCTATATACATTTGGTTGTGTGTGTCTATATACACACAGACACAATGTGCATATGCCCGACACTCTTAATAAAAAAATTCAGAATTGCCCTGAATAAGCCTGGAAAACAGTGGGAAAAGATTGGTAAATTGCATATGCCCCCTTGTAGGTATCTCATTGCCACATAGTTGGCATACTTACACTTGTGTGGCAAGTGGTATTGGGAATCATAAATTTTTTTTCTGCATGACAAAATCCAGGGAATCCAACTAAGTGAAGTATCATTTGGTTGTACTTTGCAACTATTGTTCTCACTGCACATTTTTGTTAAACACGACTCGAGTAACAGTTACTTTTTATTTGAGTTACTCCCATTTATGAACTATCCCACTTTAGTTAACGACACATGTTTACCCGCACTTCAACTCAGTAAACTTGTCAATAGGGCAGTTATTCATTTACAACCATACATTCCTCTCATTCACTTTATTCTGGCAGTCCAATCAAGAGAAAGATCAGTTAAATGCCTCGGAATAACATTTGTTAGAAGTTTATCATTTATAACCATGTGGTGTCAAAGGTGGGGAATGAGTTCAATGCACTGAAGGTGATGGCAGTGGCGGACATGAAACAGATTTTTGTACTTTCTACAAACAATTAATTATTTTGAAGAGTGAGTATTATCTGGGGTCTGACAATATCACATAACCATCTGAAGAGACTTGAACACATACAAAATTAGCCCATGAGAGTTATTTTGGGCTGTACAAGAGTCACCCATTGTGTGCATGCAACATATAATTGCTTTGCCATCTATATATGATAGACACACGGTGCCTCAGGCTTTACCATAGGATCGCAGCAAACAAATGGCACCCTCTGTTGGAGATGTTGGGTGACACCAGGAGACAGGTTGAAGAGACACAGCTCTTGGATGTCACAGACTGAGGATATGATTAGACATGTTTGTGAAATTGATATTGATAGTGCAGGAAAAGGAATGACTCATGTTGCAGCGCAACAAGGCAGGTTGGACTGAGAGTTTCCGGAGTGGGTAAGGGTTACAAATACATTAAAATATACAAAAGTCACTTAGCTGATTCATCATCCATAAAGCCATCTAACCCGCATATAAGAATGGAGGTGGAGGCCGCAATGCTCCGTTACAATGACTGGAGATTAATACATAACTACATGTTGTGTTTGTGTCGAGCTCACAAAGCATTTAGCCTAAAATAGAAATGGCTTGTTTTATGTGGAGAGGTCACTTTAAAAAAAAAAAAGTCAAGATCATATCATATTATGTTTGCTTGGGGCATGCAGGAGTGCAAGTAAATGAACAGACATATCTGCTGTCACTCCTTTGGTTGGTGAGGCTGGTTTGCTTTAGGCTTTCTGGCATCGAGTGAATAGTGCACCAAAGCAAATAGAGGATCTGGAGAGGTTGATTCAGCTGGGAAAGAGCAGAGGGTCTGAATGAAACTCAGAATGTATGGGGAAAATACAGGCGGACATTTAATCAGACCAGGAACTTGTTCTAAGCGTCATAGATTGCAGACTGGGCCTCTTCACTGTCTGCAAGACCCAGCTAGACAGATTAGACAAGGTGCAAAATGAAGCAATGGGACTCATACTTGGCGGTGCAAAAGACACCTCATGCATGGCCATGCGGCACATCCTTGGTTTACCAACGGTGACACTGTATTTTGCAGTGCATGTTGTAAGAGGTGACTAAAGAAGGTTGGTGTGAGACAGAGTAAACTTTAGCTGTGAAATCTAACCTATCAAGAACATTTCTATAAAGGGCTTGTGATTTGGTTGAAGGTCTATGCTCATCATTAAGATAAAAAATGGAAATAACTGACTGCTGAATTCTAACATTGTCTTAAAATGCAGAGCCAGATAAGTTGTGCATCACACATAGGAAAACCCTCTCCCTCTTTAAGTGTTCAGTCTAATAATTTCTCTGTATGTATTTTCTTCTGTTACTGTCATGATTTTTCGCTTGTCTGGTTGTTATGTGGCTAGCATTCCACATAACAATTGTAAGGCAGATACTCTATTTCCTTCAGGACTGAATATTTGTAGGTCATTATCTAATAAACCAAAATGTGCAGTGCTTGCAAGCCTTAAGTGTTGCCTTCCTTGGTGCTCCACTTGATTTTGTGGTGACTGAAGAGTGACACATTTCCTGTGTACTGAATAGCTGTATTAAAAGTTGCTAAAAATTTGATCTCTTTCCTTGCACGTTTATGGTTGTGCCCTTAGTGGGCACCCATCCTAGTCAGTTTGATCATATTTGAAAGTATCCAATGAATGGCTGCATTCGACCAATCTTCCACAACTAATCAATGATACACCAACCCCTGCACATAAGTTGCAAGCTGTTCGAACATAATTCAGAGATTACATCCCCCATTACAAAGCATTCTTCTATCTTGTTCTTCCTGATATTTCCCTTATTCTTATTACCATTACTATATTAATGATACTCATTTAGTCACATAGTAATTGATTGTTGCACATTTTCCATGTATATATGTAGTTAACATGCATTTATTATTATTATTATTTAATATTAACTTTAAAAGAGATGTAAGAATGAAAAAATGTATGAAAGCTAAGAGGGTTAGAATATTAGACGTTTGCATGCATAATTCTTAATACTTTGAAAATAAAGTTTGTTCGTTTGTGAATTTCCAAGAGTATCAAGCTCAGCATATCTAGTTTATGAACAACAATTTTAGTGTATACAGTTTAGATTCTGAAGTGGTTGAGTTAATATAGTACCGGGCAGAACATTTGAGAAGATAGCAGTGATTTCTTCTTCTTCTGCGTTCGTCCGAAATGTTGCTTTAGACATAATTGCGTTGTGCCTGTTTACAGCAGAGCTGCGATATTTGCACCTTTCGGACAACATATCCGACTTCATTAGGCATTTGTTGGCCTTGTTACCTTCCTGGGCAGTGGTGTTTTTAAGAACAAGGTTCTCAAAGGACATTTTGTTGTTGTACGCATATCCTTTACAGGATATCGCTGTCAATATCAGCATCTTTCAGCTGATTGTTGATTTCTTGGCAAGATTATGCTCAGTAGTTTGCCATTGCTTTCTGAGCGACCGGCTCACATACCCCGTAAGTTACAGATGCGGAGAGAACTGCTACCGATTCTCACGCACGTCACATTACTCACGAGAGTATGCAGGATTACAGAGAAAGTCGTGTAACACCTATACCAGGGAGGCCGGCCTCAAAGGACATTCAATCAATCAATCATGTGCCGTGCCGGAAAGTGGGCGGTCATGACTCGCTATTTCACTCGATCACCAGAGTCGTGGATCAGCTCAGTGTTCCTGTCTCGGCCATGCCATGTGGCCAAGCCATCCAAGTATTTTCTTCTCGGTCTTCCCCTAGGTCTGTTCCCTTCGATCTTGCCCGTTGTCACTAAGTTCTCCAATCCATTTCTTCTCATAACATGTCCAAAAAATGTTGACTATGTCTAATTTCTCGAATCAATTTACGATTTTCATTTGTCTCCTGTAGTACTTGGTCATTGGTTTCACATCCATACAAAAGAACAGGCTCTATATATCCCCTCAACATTCTTTTTCTTGTTTCAATTGAAATCTTTTTATTGGTCAGTATGTTTTTCATCTTGCTAAAGGCTACTTTCGCCATGGCGATTCTTGTTCTAATCTCTTCAAGGCATCTCCCATCAGATGTTGTGACTGTTCCGAGATAATTGTACCGATTCACTTGTTGAAGAATATTCCCATTTACTTGTATATTGCATTGTGGTATTTCGTTCTTCCTAGTGATGACCATCAGCTGTGTCTTTTTACAATTTAATTCTAACCCCATTTATTCACTGTGTACAACAACCGCATCTACTAATTGTTGCAGATCCTGCTCATTGTCTGCAATCAATACTGTATCATCTGCATATCTAATGTCATTGATGTTTCATCCTCCAATGCTGATTCCATTTATATCTTCTACATTTCTGAAAATATTTTCACTGTATAGGGAAAAAAGATCAGGAGACATTACGCATCCCTGCCTAACACCTCTCTTAATAGGCTGATATTGTCTCACTTCATTATCAATCCTTATGGCAGCTTGTTGTTTCCAATATATGTATTTTATAAGTCTAATGTCTTTCCCATCAATTTGTAGATCTGCAAGCATATCCACCATGTTGACATGTCTAACTCTATCAAAAGCCTTTGTGTAGTCAATAAAGCAAAGATATATATCCTTGTTTACTTCTATAGTACGTTCAATAACTGATCGAAGCATATACACAGCATTTACTGTACCCTTTCCTTCTATAAACCCACATTGTTCTTCCCCTATTTCAGGTTGTATTTTCTTCCTCACTCTTTACATGATAATTCGTAGCAAAATCTTTGTCATGTGACTCATTATACTAATTGTTCTATGTTGATCACATTCCAAGGCTCCTGATTTCTTTGGGATTGCAATAAATACAGAGTTACATAATTCAGAAGGTATATCTCCGGTATCATATGTGTTCAGCAGTCTGGTGACTTGATCTATTCCATATTCTTCTAAAGCTTTAATCATTTCTGTTGTGATGTTATCTGTACCGGGGGCCTTGCCAGCTTTCATATGTTTAAGAACATGTCGAACCTTCATCTTCAAAATTGGCGGTCCTTCATTATTAAATCGAATATCATACTGTTCATCTCTGTTATCATCATAAAGGTTTTTCACATAATTTGACCAACAACAAGGACATTAGCATATATATATATATATATATATATATATATATATATATATATATATATATATATATATATATATATATATATGGGCCTATTTTCGCTGGTCGCGAGATCCGCACATTGGAAGGATGGGAGATTTGCTTGCAACAGACGAGCAATATCTCTGGCGGACCTATTCCCGGTGGTCGTTGGATCCGCAAATGTCAGGCTGGGAGTCTGACGGTAGTATATGCTTTACACAGGTCCGGACACTTGTGATTGACAGATCACATCAGATAAGGCATTGTGATGGAATTTTTGCCAAATTCCAACTCACATTGGTCTGTCAAAACTGCAAAGTGTCGCACACACACACACACACACACACACACACACACACACACACACACACATATATATATATATATATATATATATATATATATATATATATATATATATATATATATATATATATATATATATATTCTCCATAGTTGTTGAGAGAGTCTTAGCACTTGTGAGTTTGTCAAGGGTGATATGTTTTTATGTTTTTAGTTATATCAATAATGTATAATAAGCTATGTAGTGAGAATATACGCTATGCAGATGACACAGTATTGATGGCGAATAATGCAAAAGATCTGCAACAACTGTTGGACATTGTAGTAATAGAAAGTGAAAAGAAAGGACTCTCCTTGAGTATCAAGAAAACAGTAACAATGGTGATACCTAAGAAACAGGTAACACCCAAATGTGAAATACAGATAGAAGGGAAAATTCTTCACCAAGTGGATAGTTTTAAATATCTAGGGACATTTATAACATCAGATGGAAGATGCACAACAGAGATTAAGAGCAGAATAGGGCAAGCAAAGGCTGCATTTCAGAAAAATGAAGAATATCTTATGCAATAAGTCAGTATAATTGAATGTAAGAAGGAGAGTGCTGAGATGCTATATAGAACCTGTTTTGCTGTATGGCTGTGAATTTTGGAATGTAAATGAATAAATTAGGAAGAGATTGGAAGCAACAGAGCTGTGGTTTCTGAGATGAATGTTGCAAATTCCTTGGACTGCCAAAGTAACTAACAAGGAATGCCTGAAAGAGGCTAATGAAACTAGAACATTATATACAACAATAAGCAAGAGGCAAACAACATTTTTTGATCATGTGATGAGACGACAGGCATTGGAGAACAGCGTGACAACTGGAAAGATAAAGGGGAAAAGAAAAATGATGCTGGATTGATTGCGACGGTGGCATGGAGGAATATAAACGGTAGAGTTGATCCAGAAAATCAAAGACCGAGATCTGTGGGGAGTCATGAATGCCTATGCCACTCGGCATGGCACTTGATGATGATGATGAGTGAGAATATTTTTTGCAAAGTTGGAAAGTCATTGCAGTTCTATGTTATCTATAGAATTTGTGCCGTATCACAAGTGAATCCATGTTTGTGTGCTGTTGGTATTTCTTTCTTTTGTCAACTTGAAATAAATTGTCTTCATTTACATATCTCTTATTTAAACTTCACTGTTGTTTTAGTTCATTCATTGGTCCGTAAAGTTTAGCTTCCTCTGTTATTTCCTTAGACTAGCAGGTTTGCCTTAACATTTTATATTTAGCGCAGTCTTGGAGTATACAATCAACAATCTGTTGTGCCAATCCACATGTGCTCATGGTTGATTTGCCAATCTTAAATTTTATATACATGTGGCTGTGTAATCATTTGTGTTCTGTTCTTCTGATTGTTGCATAATATGGTAATCATCTGATGCTGGTGTTGGTGCCTATGAGACTGATTTGATTATTCTTTTCTTTTGGTGGTTTGTGACATATACGTCTGGTTGCTCTTCTATTGCACCTTCTTGCGGCTGATCTTTTGCTAACTGAAATTCTGTCTCCTTTTATCTTCTATAGAATATATTGGTTGCTGTGTTAAGTTCACCTACATGCACACAGATACCTTCCCTTAAGTGCTCCAGTCACCCACTTTTTTTTGGGTTTGCATATCCCTTACAGGACGTTGCAGTCAACACCAGCATTTTTCAGCTGCTGTTGATGTACTAGGCAAAATTATGCTCAGTAGTTTGCCATTACTTTCTGAGCGACCAGCTCACATACCCCTAAGTTACCAACCACTACCGATTCTCGCTCAGGTTATATTACTCACGAGAATATACAGGATTATGGAGAAAGACGTTAAACTCTAGGCCAGGGAGACCGGCTTCCATAGATAACACATATTAGATTTCAACACCGTTAGCACACTCAGTATTGCTGACCAGGTTCCAAATGTTTGATATCATACACTTCTACATTGGTACTCTCGTGCATGCTTGCTTTATAAATGTTTTCATTGATCTTTCTATTCTTCTTTTGGCAAGTATTTTACCTTCAGTATTCCTTCCTGTCTTGATTTGTCATAAACAATGAGAGTTTTCACTTTTTAATTTCTTTACGTCTTCTTGGATTGTAGCCAACAAAGAGAGATTCACCTGTATATTACTCTGCAAAGTCTTGTTGTTCTATCATGTTTTCCATAACTTGTTTGCTTGTCAAATTTTCAGTCCAGCTAGTTCTTGTCATTCTTAATCACATCAAATCTTTAAAACCTCCATACTCCGCTGTAGTAGTAGAGTGGACATTTTTACATCTATTTTCAAAATACGTACCAGGGATCTGGGAAAATTTGGCAGTTGATGTAATACTAATCATATTAACTCTTGTTTGCTGCACCATTCTCCAAAGAAGTCTTATGGCATGCAAATGGGCTTACTATACTTTAAAACTTATGTTTATATCCACAACTGTAAAAGTATTTATATGAGGGAGCTTCACGTGAAAACCTTAACAGTGTGATAGAAATTACAATAACCATGCCATTGTCTTGTAATCTGTCAGTATTGTTGTTAGGGATGTTAATAGTGTTAAGCACTGACATCATGGTGCAGACAAATACAGTGACATCAAAAGGACAGTTTAAAGATGTCTGCCCCACTTTTGACATGCTCCAAAGAGGAGCACTTACTGGTCAGAAAGAAATAATTCTGACTGCAGGGAGTTAACCCAGAGCAATGTCTTGGCAGGCAAGCCCACTAACTACTATGCCACCATGGCTCCCTGTGGATAGGAATCTCAGCGCAAATCAAGAGGGTCTTTTGCTAATCTTTTGCTAATTAAATCAAGCAACTGAGTTCGTGAACAAACTAACTGACAGAGACTGTTATTTCCTTTGTTTTAGTGAGGTTCCCATTATCTCAGCAAGGGCATCAGTAATGATATATGATGATGTCAACAAGCGGTGGGTGCCGAGTGGGGCAACACAAGGCCTGTCAAAAGTCCAGATATACCAGCACACAGTGAACAACACTTTCAGGGTTGTAGGCAGAAAGGTCCAGGATCATGAGGTGAGCAGTGATGTTTGTCCTGTCTAAATGTTTATTTGTATTTGCGTTGTGGAGATGTAGAGACTTCTCCTTGCCTTATGTGAGGTATCCTGGAAACATACAATAGTCTGGCTAATGGAGGGAAGATCTAACATGATCTCTGTCAGGATGAAGCCTGCCTTGGGTGACAAACTGCAGGCTGCTAGATTACAAGAGAATCATGGCAATTTCTCTAATTGATTATAGACCTTTAACACTCATATTTTGCACACTCCATGTTTAGGGACCATGAGTTTACTCAAAATGAGTGGGTGTTTTGTCTGTTAACATTGAACTATTTTAATCAACTAGGACAACACACTTTGCGTGCTGCAGTATTGCAAGAGAGTTGTATCAATTTTCAATAACCAACCACATGTTACATACTTCTTGTGGATGTTTTCTGAGTTTACTGGGAATGATCATGTTTCTTGTCTGTTGACATGGAACCAAGTGATCAACACTCCAGAGTCAAAGGAAACAATTAAAACTTCTGTTGAAAGTAACAACATTAGTCATATGATTCGCACAGTGGATTTTAATTACACTGTCTGAGTACCTTGCTATGGAAGTTTGATAAAGAAACTAAGATGAATGTTTTACAAATACTATAACTAACATGTAGCTAAGGGCACAGAAACAATTAAAAAAGAGACTAAATAATGAGCACCTAGAAGATCGAAAGAATTGTGTCAAGATATTTATTTACTCATTCCAATTAAAAAAAAAAAAAAAAATTCCATTGTTACCCTGTAACAAAGTAGATGTCTGAGAGCGGGAGAGAGAAGGGGAGAGAGAGAGAGAGCAATGCAAAACCAGATTGTCTGAACACAAATGATTTTTAGGGAATCAAGAACAGAAAGGTGGCATAGCAGATTATTGACTCATTATGTAACAGTTCATGCAAACCACACTTTGATAACACACATATAGTGTCTTCTCCTTTTTTAACCTTTTATTCTCTGAAATGAAAGATTGGTTAGTTCCATATGAACACAATAAGTATTAATGTGGATTGTATCTGAAGCAAGGCTTCGCTTGGCAGAATTTAGCACAGATCATAAGGCATGATGTCATGATAGCTGGATGTGTTTTAGAAGAAAATAGATGACAGGCTTTGAATTAAATGTCTACCATGAATAATAATATTTCGGTTGTTCATCCGGAGAGTTTTTTCAGACGTGATTACGTTATGCCTGTTTACAGCAGAGATGCATTCTTGCGCCGTTAGGCCGACACATCCAACTTTTGTGGGCATTTGTTGACCGATTTAACCTTCCCAGATACATTTCTGTTCTACAATAACCCACTTCCGTATCTTGAGCTGTTCATTAACAGGACAGGAAAAGAATGGATGTTGAGTTGCTAAGTTTTTCTCCATCAATTTTTCTTGTAGCTGCTGTGATATTTCTGTGACCTACTATACTTTGAGAAAAACACTTTGAGGGAAAGTGAACACATATGGCTGACAGATGGAATATATATTTCAGAAAGACAGAAGTGATTATGAAACATAAGAACTCTTTCATTTGTAAATTATTTGGCTTTATACAAATTGATTTATTGTGTGAATAACAACACCCCATTTGACAGAAGTGACTAAATGTATATTCTTGATTTCAGGTAGTCATCAACTGTGCCATCCTCAAGGGACTCAAATACAACCAGGCCACTCCTACATTTCACCAATGGCGAGACAGTCGCCAGGTCTACGGATTGAATTTTGCATCCCGGGAAGACGCAGAAAATTTTTCACAAGCCATGCAGACAGCTTTAGAAACATTAAGCAGTAAGTATGCGAGTTGATCTACATTAACAGCTCAGTAGTAGCAGCAGTTATAAACAGCTAAAAACACATTTATGCACCATTGAATATAAGTGTTAAAAAGAGTATTACCATTCAATGGATGACAAAGATAATAAGTAATGGCCCTTTTCTCTGGTACATTGCCTCTATTGTAGTTAACTTTCAATTTTATTGTATTTGTTTGTTACAGGTGTGTATCACATTCTTTGGTACATTTCCTCTATTGTAGTTAACTTACAATCTTATTGTATTTGTTTGTTTCAGGTGTCTATCACATTCTCTGGTACATTACCTCTAATGTAGTTAACTTACAATCTTATTGTATTTGTTTGTTACAGGTGTGTATCACATTCTCTGGTACATTACCTCTAATGTAGTTAACTTACAATCTTATTGTATTTGTTTGTTTCAGGTGTGTATCACATTCTCTGGTACATTACCTCTAATGTAGTTAACTTACAATCTTATTGTATTTGTTTGTTACAGGTGTGTATCACATTCTCTGGTACATTTCCTCTAATGTAGTTAACTTACAATCTTATTGTATTTGTTTGTTACAGGTGTGTATCACATTCTCTGGTACATTTCCTCTATTGTAGTTCACTTATATTCTTATTGTATTTGTTTGTTAAAGGTGTGTATCACATTCTCTGGTACATTTCCTCTAATGTAGTTAACTTACAATCTTATTTATTGTATTTGTTTGTTACAGGTGTGTATCACATTCTTTGGTACATTTCCTCTATTGTAGTTAACTTACAATCTTATTGTATTTGTTTGTTTCAGGTGTCTATCACATTCTCTGGTACATTACCTCTAATGTAGTTAACTTACAATCTTATTGTATTTGTTTGTTACAGGTGTGTATCACATTCTCTGGTACATTACCTCTAATGTAGTTAACTTACAATCTTATTGTATTTGTTTGTTTCAGGTGTGTATCACATTCTCTGGTACATTACCTCTAATGTAGTTAACTTACAATCTTATTGTATTTGTTTGTTACAGGTGTGTATCACATTCTCTGGTACATTTCCTCTAATGTAGTTAACTTATATTCTTATTGTATTTGTTTGTTACAGGTGTGTATCACATTCTCGGGTACATTTCCTCTAATGTAGTTAACTTACAATCTTATTGTATTTGTTTGTTACAGGTGTGTATCACATTCTCGGGTACATTTCCTCTAATGTAGTTAACTTACAATCTTATTGTATTTGTTTGTTACAGGTGTGTATCACATTCTCTGGTACATTTCCTCTAATGTAGTTAACTTACAATCTTATTGTATTTGTTTGTTTCAGGTGTGTATCACATTCTCTGGTACATTTCCTCTAATGTAGTTAACTTATATTCTTATTGTATTTGCTTGTTACAGGTGTGTATCACATTCTCTGGTACATTTCCTCTAATGTAGTTAACTTACAATCTTATTGTATTTGTTTGTTACAGGTGTGTATCACATTCTCTGGTACATTTCCTCTATTGTAGTTCACTTATATTCTTATTGTATTTGCTTGTTACAGGTGTGTATCACATTCTTTGGTACATTTCCTCTATTGTAGTTAACTTATATTCTTATTGTATTTGTTTGTTACAGGTGTGTATCACATTCTCTGGTACATTTCCTCTATTGTAGTTCACTTATATTCTTATTGTATTTGCTTGTTACAGGTGTGTATCACATTCTTTGGTACATTTCCTCTATTGTAGTTAACTTATATTCTTATTGTATTTGTTTGTTACAGGTGTGTATCACATTCTCGGGTACATTTCCTCTAATGTAGTTAACTTATATTCTTATTGTATTTGTTTGTTACAGGTGTGTATCACATTCTTTGGTACATTTCCTCTATTGTAGTTAACTTACAATCTTATTGTATTTGTTTGTTACAGGTGTGTATCACATTCTCTGGTACATTTCCTCTAATGTAGTTAACTTATATTCTTATTGTATTTGCTTGTTACAGGTGTGTATCACATTCTCTGGTACATTTCCTCTAATGTAGTTAACTTACAATCTTATTGTATTTGTTTGTTACAGGTGTGTATTACATTCTCTGGTACATTTCCTCTAATGTAGTTAACTTATATTCTTATTGTATTTGCTTGTTACAGGTGTGTATCACATTCTCTGGTACATTTCCTCTAATGTAGTTAACTTACAATCTTATTGTATTTGTTAATGTAGTTAACTTATATTCTTATTGTATTTGCTTGTTACAGGTGTGTATCACATTCTCTGGTACATTTCCTCTAATGTAGTTCACTTACAATCTTATTGTATTTGCTTGTTACAGGTGTGTATCACATTCTCTGGTACATTTCCTCTAATGTAGTTAACTTATATTCTTATTGTATTTGCTTGTTACAGGTGTGTATCACATTCTCTGGTACATTTCCTCTAATGTAGTTAACTTACAATCGTATTGTATTTGCTTGTTACAGGTGTGTATCACATTCTCTGGTACATTTCCTCTAATGTAGTTAACTTATATTCTTATTGTATTTGTTTGTTACAGGTGTGTATTACATTCTCTGGTACATTACCTCTAATGTAGTTAACTTACAATCTTATTGTATTTGTTTGTTTCAGGTGTCTATCACATTCTCTGGTACATTTCCTCTATTGTAGTTAACTTACAATCTTATTGTATTTGTTTGTTTCAGGTGTGTATCACATTCTCTGGTACATTTCCTCTAATGTAGTTAACTTACAATCTTATTGTATTTGTTTGTTTCAGGTGTGTATCACATTCTCTGGTACATTTCCTCTAATGTAGTTAACTTACAATCTTATTGTATTTGTTTGTTTCAGGTGTGTATCACATTCTCTGGTACGTTTCCTCTAATATAGTTAACTTACAATCTTATTGTATTTGTTTGTTTCAGGTGTGTATCACATTCTCTGGTACATTTCCTCTAATGTAGTTAACTTACAATCTTATTGTATTTGTTTGTTTCAGGTGTGTATCACATTCTCTGGTACATTTCCTCTAATGTAGTTAACTTACAATCTTATTGTATTTGTTTGTTACAGGTGTGTATCACATTCTCTGGTACATTTCCTCTAATGTAGTTAACTTGCAATCTTATTGTATTTGTTTGTTTCAGGTGTGTATCACATTCTCTGGTACATTATCTCTAATGTAGTTCACTTACAATCTTATTGTATTTGTTTGTTTCAGGTGTGTATCACATTCTCTGGTACATTTCCTCTAATGTAGTTAACTTACAAACTTATTGTATGTGTTTGTTTCAGGTGTCTATCACATTCTCTGGTACATTATCTCTATTGTAGTTCACTTACAATCTTATTGTGTTTGTTTATTACAGGCGTGTATCGTCAACCAGCTCCCGTGGCACCAGCACCTCACCCACACCAAGGCAACATATATGCCCAAGCGACCAATCCCATCAATGTACCTCCAGATCAAGACGACTGGTAAGTGTCATTTGAATATGATATGATTTTGACTATAGACATAAAGAAATAATTTCCACAAATAAAACTACAGGTTATCTAAAAATCACAATCAAGAATGAAGAAATTGAAAATGTCACCAACTTTGTATAACTGTGTTCTGAAATCAATAATCTGAAAGCAATAGGGGTTCAATAGACGTCAGATGTAGAATTACCATGCAGGGGTTACACAGTATAAAGAACCTATGACACAACAGCAGCAAACAAGATTAAAGTAACAAATTCTAGAACAGTTATCAACAGATAGCAACATATGCATGTGAGTCGTGGACCATTTCACAGTCACTAAAGAAGAAAACTGGGGGTTATTGAACTTAAATGTTACAGAGAATTCTTAGAATACTGTGTACCAAGAAGAAAGAAAAATACTGCCATTCTACTAGATTTGAAAATCAAAGAAAACTCACTCATAAACAGCATAATTAATGTTTATGAAACTGAAATACTTTGGCCACATCAAACATTGCAGTGGTTTGTAAAGAACAGCGATGGAAGGACGTGGTTTCCAGAAGAAGAGGCATGGGGTCATACTACCAGCACAAGACTGGCACAGAACATTGAAGACATCTGGAGCCAGAATAATGTGTGAGCCAGGGAACCTGCCAAGGTATCCCATGATGAGAGTGAGATACTGCAGAGGACATTTTATGTGATAATGATAGTCATGTAAAACATGTGCACTAAGGGCAAAATAGATTAATGCATTGGACAACTCATAGTTCTAATTGCTTGCCACAGGATCAGCAAATCAGAACTAAGATCCTATTCACCTCATTGTGGTGGTGCGGGCTGTGTTACTGTAGTCCGGCCAAGAAATCACACATTTGAAGAGGGAAGGCAAGCCTTGTACCTTGTCTAAACAAATGCAAGTGCTGAAGTTGGACTTGTTGGCCTAAAGGTGCAAATATCACATCTTCACTGAGGGGGATCAGCATGGCTGAATTCTTAAACATCTGGTGAGCTGATGCTGAGGTAGCGGGTTCAAACCCCTACACAGGTCATTTGAAATAAAATGTTGACTTCTGGTCCTTAACATGGGTCGTAAATTACAAGTACTTCTGAAGTTTGGGAGAGAGAAATAAAGAAAGAGAGTAACAGATGTGTGGAAAGAGAGAGAATGGGTTCGCCTGATGGCGAGGGACACTGGTAATAGGGAAAGCTAATCCACACACAAAAATCAGTCCAGTGCACTAGACATAGGAGCATGTGTATGGACTACACTTGAGTTCAAAGTGAGTGTCATGGGCCGAGAGAGTCTGCTGTGGTATGTTAGACTGGTTTAGAATTAATTCTTCTTGTAGACAACACGTTAAGTTGTCAGAAGTAATCCGGTGACATTGGCATGATACATACTTGTTTGCTGAACACAGTTTGTAATGGCTCAAAAGAGTTGACATTGTCCGTGTACAGAACTTCTTCTGAGTGTTGGAGACCTAAGTCGTTTGCTCATTATCAATGGATGAATCATCTTGTAATTAAGTGGTTTAGTGACCTGAGTTATGAGAAACTGTTTATAATGTTACACTTTGACTCTAACATTACATGACGAACCACGGAGTGACACATTAATTATAAGTATTGAACAGGATGCTTGCGGGTTTCTGTTATCTATTAAACTGACACATTTACAATATCACCCATCTCTAATTCACATAATCACAGTTATCCATCACAGTAAAATGACCAATCACAATAGTAATTAAAATTATATTATATTTTTGGTGGCCATCTCAAGGATGCCATAGCCCAACAAGTCTTGACTGGTCCGTCCTGGACCCGGTCGAAAGCATGCTTCTCGCGCAAGGCAAACTGCACTTTCAATCATAATATGGGTGTGAGCTTTAGTCATGCTCATTGGTCCATGACAGCGAGCGAATGCACCAAAACATCCTCATTGTAAGCAGCAAGAATATGAAGGGCAAGAGGAGCTTAAATACCACCACAAAACTTGTGACAGTCAAAAGAAATGAAAACTGATACCAAACTTACAGTATTTAAATTAGTACTGGTATATGGATCAGAAGCATAGAGAATGACTAAAACAGCTACAAATAAAATCCAGAAATGTATTAATTGGTGCTTGACAGTATAGAAGGAATGAAATGGTATGACACCCCTCTGCTGTGTGTCCACCGTGACGAGGTAGAGGGGCTTGTGCGTCCCAATGACCCCAAGAGCTATGCCGACGGTAGCACAGCTACTGGTAGGGCCACCCATGTCGGACAGGTCAAGGGAGAGGGACCAGACGAAGAGACACACAAACCTGCTGCCTTGTAGGTAGACTGGGGACAGTCAAAGGCTAGGGAAAGCACCCCAAATACATGCTTGTCGAAATCGGATGTACTGAGCCACAGGCTTGACAAAGCAGTGCAACGTGAAACCTGCTGCCTTGTAGGTAGACTGGGGACAGTCAAAGGCTAGGGAAAGCATCCCGAATAAATGCTTGTCGAAATCGGATGTACTGAGCCACAGGCTTGACAAAGCAGTGCAACGTAACTTAATTCATGATGTCACAAATCAAAATTAATCGATATGGTGCTAATCCCGTGAAGTCCCATCAGGCGGTGATAGTGCCGGGCCCCCTGCCTCGAGGGGGTCCACCCATGACTACTGGTGGTCACCTTCCCCTGTGCTGTGGAGTCAAGGCACAGAGGAGTAGGTTAAGAGCTATTGACCAAATACCCCGGACACTCAACATACTACAGTGGAATGCCGAAGGAGTTTACAAGAAGAAAGACTCCCTAACACATCGTCTTCATAAAGATAGAATAGATGTGGCATGCATTCAAGAGACACACCTCAACGCCAATCACAAATTCTCAGTCAGAGGATATCAGGCCACACGTTTCGACCGCGAAGGACACAAAGGAGGAGTTCTAATACTTACACGAAATACAATACCTTGCAGCGAAGTATCTGTGATCTCTGACAACCAAACGGAAATTATAGGTGTTGACATAATGATAAAGGACGTGAAAATAAGAATCTACAATCTGTATAGCCCAGCAGATAAGGACCTTACACTCTCAAACATGAAAATAACTGACACAAACTGCATTATTGTCGGAGACTTTAATAGCCGTTCAGAAAGATGGGGATACCCAGATACTGACAAAAGAGGAGATGAATTGGAGGACTGGGAAATAGACTCAAATCTCCATCTACTCAACAAAGCGGATGACACACCGAGCTTCTACTCCAGAAGATGGCTTACCACTTCTACTCCAGACTTAGCTTTCTGCACAGGAGACATCCTCCACAAAATCGATCGCCATGTGCTGGACCAATTAGCAGGTAGTGACCACAGACCAATCAAGCTTGAAATGAATATGGAGTATGTTCCACAGGAGCAAAAGCCCTTGCCCCGCTGGAATTACAAACGAGCAGATTGGGACAGATTTGCCATACTAACAGACAAATATTGTGAAAACATAAATACACGATATGGCAACATAAAGCAAATGGTGGAAAGTCTAAACAGAGCGATAATACAGGCAGCCACTGAGTCCATTCCTAGAGGAGCGAGGAAAAATTACAAACCATACTGGACTGAAGAACTACAAAGTTTGGAGGACAAAGTTGAAGATGCCAGGAAGACAGCAGAGAGAGAACAAACAATTGAAGCAAACATCTCTCTCAAAGCCATCTCAGCAAAATATAAAGAACAGTAAATCAAACAACAAGAGATTGTTGGAGGGAAAAAACAGAAAACCTGAATTTTGACAGGGATGGAAACAAACTATGGAAACTAGTGAAAGCCATGAACAATGAAGGACCTAGAAACAAACAAATAACAATTAAACAAGGAAATGCCTTGCTTACAGGCAAAAAGGCTGCAAATGCACTAATGGAACACTATGCAAATGCAAACCACATTGATATTACAACCGAACAGAAGAAAGCAATCAAAGACAAACAGACACATCATAGAAATACAGAGACAGCAGCAGAATATATGATGGCAAATCTAACAATGGAAGAAATGGAACAGGCAATGAATACCCTAAAAAAGAAGAAATCACCAGGAAAGGATGGAATCACAAATGAAATGCTAATAGGACTAGGCACCAAGGCAAAGAAGAAACTACTAGCAGTCCTAAATAACAGCTGGAAGAGAGGAATAGTCCCACAGGCATGGAAGGAAGCTATACTAATACCAGTCCCAAAGAAAGGAAAAGACCTGGAAGAACCAAATGGCTATCGACCTATCAGTCTACTGAGCTGTGTAGGAAAATTAATGGAACGCATTATCAATGGCAGGCTAACATGGCATCTGGAAGAAAACAAACTCTTAACACCACACCAAGCAGGATTCAGAAAATACAGATCCACTGAAGATCAAATAACCTATATAGCTCAGGAAATAGAGGATGCCTTCCAAGAGAAAAAGCACACACTAGCAGTCTGGATAGATTTAGAAAAAGCATTTGATAAAGTATGGAAGGAAGGACTGAAAGTAAAACTGCAAAACATGCATGTTTGTGGAAAAATGTATAAATGGATCAGCCACTACCTTGAGAACAGAACTGCCAGGACAAAAGTACAAGGACAAACAAGCAAAATGATGCTGCTGGAGCAAGGTGTCCCCCAAGGAGGAGTTCTTTCACCAACATTATTCCTAGCATATATAAATGACATCACAGAAAATTTTCCAGCCAGAGTACACACATCCTCCTTTGCAGATGACCTAGCCATATGGACATCTGAAGAATATATTAGTACAGCTAACAGCAGAATACAGCAAGCCTTATTAGCGCTAGAGGACTGGTCAAAATCATGGCTAGTGAAGATAAGTGAGGAGAAAACAACATGCACAGTGTTCTCCCTCTCAAATAAAACTCAGCAACCTAAGCTGGTATTGAATGGAAAAATATTGCGCCATGAAGAAAATCCAAACTATCTAGGAGTCACCTTTGATCGTCGCCTGACATGGAAGACACAGGTTGAGAAAAATCGAACAAGAGCAAGGCAGAGAATGGCAATCATGAAAAAGCTTGCTGGTACAACGTGGGGAGCAGATGAGAAAGTTCTCAAGAAGTTATATACTGGACGGGTGAGGCCAGTACTGGAATATGGCATTGCAGCTTGGGCAACAGCAGCTAAGTCAAACTTTAACAAAATAAGTAGAGTCCAAAACCAAGGAATGCGAATCATAACTGGAAGCCTGAAGACAACGCCTATTAATGAACTAGAAAAGATCACTTGTTTACAACCAATGCAGGATAGAAGAGATAGCAGAGCCCAGCAACAAGCAGAAAAATTTAGAAGATTGACAGACCACCCTATGTACAACAGATTTAATGGTTTTGGAAAGGGAAGACTGAAGCGTAGCAACTTTGTAGAAACTGCAAAACGAAGGATTAGGGCAGATCCTATACTTAACATATCAACAGTCAAGCCCATACACAATGCACACAACTTCCCAGCTTGGAGACAGCAGCAACTGCCTGAGATGATAGAAAACATTCCTGGTATTGAGAAAAAGAACACTCAGCATGAAACCGAAAGAAGAGAAATAACCCTAAACTACATAAAAGAACATTACCCAAGCAGGAATTGGACCCATGCATATACAGATGGATCAGCCAAAAATTCAATAGAGAATGGAGGAGGAGGAATTCTCCTAAATTTAAAAAATGGAGTGAAAAAAACACATTCAATGGCAACTGGAAAATTTTCAAGTAACTTCAAAGCGGAGGTAGAGGCTTTGAAAACTGCAGCAGAAATGCTCCTGATGGAGGAAAATAAAGAGAAGCAAATAGCTATCTTCACAGATGCAAAGTCAGCTGTCTAAATACTCAAGAGCAATAACAGCACAGAACTAACTGACCTAAGAGCAGCACTCCATGGTCTATGCCAGAAATCCAAAAAAGTTGTAATACAGTGGATCCCATCACATTGCAGTATACCTGGAAACGAAGAGGCTGACAGACTGGCAAAAGAGGGCGGACGACTACCACAGCCTGACATAGACATAACCTATAATGAGGCAAAGAGGTTGATAAAAAGCACTTATAGAACCAAATGGGAATCTGAGCATCCAGGCCATCAGAAGGATGATGCATATTACAAACTCGACCGAAGAGAACAAGTAGCAATCTTCAGACTCCGCACAGGACATAACAGGCTGAAATACCACTTGTTCAATAAACTAAAGATAGGAGATACTGATGAATGTAATTGTAGAACTGGAAAAATGACAGCAAAACATTTGCTGCAGGATTGCCCAACGTATGCAGAACAGAGAAAGATATTTTGGCCCACACCTGCTTCATTTGAGGACAAGCTCTATGGAGATATCAACAAGCTCAAGTTGACCGCAGCTTACTTTAACTACATACAGGTTGACATTTAAAGGTGCATGAAGACCCAGAGGCATGAAATGAAATATTGCTTGGATAGCAAATCCATTATGTGGAAAGTCCAAATCGAAAGCTCGCTGTGTGGGCTTCATAAAAGGTGGAAAAGTGTCCTAGTGGCACGAAATAGAATATTGCTTGGATAGCAAATCCATTACGTGGAAAGTCAGAATCAAAAGCCCACTGTGTGGGCTTCATAAAAGGTGGAAAAGTGTCCTAGTGGCACGAAATGGAATATTGCTTGGATAGCAAATCCATTACGTGGAAAGTCCGAATCAAAAGCCCACTGTGTGGGCTTCATAAAAGGTGGAAAAGTGTCCTAGTGGCACGAAATGGAATATTGCTTGGATAGCAAATCCATTACATGGAAAGTCCGAATCGAAAGCTCACTGTGTGGATGTCATCTGCAGACTGCATACTTCTGGTTTCCGGAAGAACAGCCTATGGTGAACGGAAGGCCCAATATACGGAAGTGAGGCTAAACAGCCATGTGCAGGACGTGACGATTCCTTGGGTGAGCCCAGTACCAGAGCGCTATGTATCGGCTCTGCAAGTATGGAAGCCTCCTTGGATGGCGGGGAATGCCCATGGTCTGCCCCTGCCTTCCCTTGAGGGCTGACCAGGATCTTTGGCTGTTCTATATGGACCAGCTGGGATGGGGGATAACACCACAACAGTGAGAGTCAAACGTCCTAAGAAACCCCCGGGAAGGTTAACCCGGTCAACAAATGCCCGCAGAAGTCGGATGTGTCGGCCTAACGGCGCAAGAACGCAGCTCTGCTGTAAACAGGCACAACGCAATCACATCCGAAAAAAAACTCCGGATGAACGAAGAAGAAGAAGAAATGGTATGACAGAGTCACTAATGCAGAGCTTAGATATAGACAGATTCCAGTCAATCAAGAGGTGAGGGAACTGATTATGTAACGTCTCCTTCAAGCCGGTTCTTTGGCAAAGGGGTTATGGATGCAATTCGTAATACTGCATACCGCATTCAAAACCCAGCTGCGGGAAATTTGGAAGCAGACCACCTTGCATTGGTTTCCATACAATGGTGTGAGTACTGGTCGTTCAGAAAGCAATGGCAAACTACTTAACGTAAACTTGCCCAGGATCACAAACAGCAAAAAAATGCTTGAGTTGACTGCTACGCCCTGTAAAGGATATGCAACTAACTTTTAACTTCTTGTATGCCTTGGGTCCATCTGTGTGTGTTTGTCTGTTCATGATAATTTGTGTTGTGTTTTAGCCCTGTTGAAATTGTAGTAGGTTATAAGTTAAGAAACATGTTAAGTTTGCAGTTTTGTTTGTTTGTTGCGTTCGCTCGCTTTGAACTCAAGCATAGTCCATAGATGTGCAACTACTTCTAGGGCAGTGAACTGATTTTTGCATGTGCATTAGCTTTGGCAATTACCAGTGTCTCTTGTCATCAGGTGAATCCACTCTGACTTATGAGGTACTTGTAATTTATGTCCCCCAAGTCAAGGACGAGAAGTCAACATTTTAGTCCAACTGACTGGTGTAGGGGTTGAACCCACTACCTCGGCATAAGCACACCAGATGTTTAAGAACAAACGCTCTTATCCATTTGGCCATGCTTACCTCCTAAGTTTGCAAATAAAATCAACTCTTACTAAACTCAGCGGAGCCACGTTGACATTGTTAGTGCACTTGCTTACCAGAATTGGGAAGACGTCATTGATGATTCAATGGGCAAGATGGCATTTACCTGCAAAGCATTGTTAAACGCAATGAGCACAGCAAGGCACGTAGAGCGCATTGATCATCCACTGCACCTTTATTCGTCTCCTGTTGTCTTGACTTGTCTTGTCACTGAATTAAGATGGACTCAGGCGAGAAAGTGTGGTCGATGAATTGCTAAACTCTTCCTCACATTAATCCAATTCGTCGCGCAAGTCATTCTGAGTTCAAATGCCAGTGGTGTTAAGATTCTTTTTTCTGTCAAGTACAGCTGTTTCAACCCAAAATCTTAAAATGGGCACTGGGTGATTTTCAGAATGTTTTGGGGTATTGCCTTAGGAAGAAAGCTGGTGAGGAAGTCAGCTGACCACCCAACCTTGTACCATAGTCTAGAATTTGTGAGGGCCTAATATCTCACTCTTCAACTGTATCCACCATATAACTACCTGTTTACTACATTTAAAACACCTCATCATATGTTCATTGGTCACCACATATTTCTCTTAAGGGGGGGGGGGGTTCTTGGCAAAAACTAATGGTCGGCGTTTGGTGCAGGAGAGCCTGGCGTATGATAACACTACATCTAGCTTAAGAATGGAGGTGGAAGCGGTCAGTGCAGCTTTCCGCTGGATAGAAAACACGATACATACACACATTGTGATTGTAACTGACTCAGAAAGCATGCTGAGAAGGGTGAGAACAGGTAGGCTTCGTGCAGAGTGGCTTGCTTCGCTTCGGAGGTCACGGGTAGTAAGCATCACCTGGATCTTTTCTCCTGGGCATGCCAGTGTGCTGGGGAATGAACAGGCGGACAGATTGGCTGGCTCTGCAAAATTTGGTGGAGTATTGATGCATGACAAGGCAGACGTGGTTGCGGCCTTGTGGGAGCACAGTGTACACCTCGGAGGAGCAGATGGAGCACCATGGTCTGGTAAGAATGAGACAACGAGGTGTGACGAGGGGATCTGGCCGACGCTCGGCGCTCGGAGGAAAGGCGAGACGGACATATAATCAGATTGCTACTGGAACTATTAGTGTTGGAACTCTTCGCTGGCTGCTGAGGAAGGGGACGGAGCGCTTATGGGAATGTCCTGAATGCTGTGATGTCGGTTCCTAAATCAATCAATCAATCAATCAATCTCTTAAGGTCCATGGGTGTTTTTAAAGTAATACATGCATTGAATAGTAGTTACAAAAGAAGCAGGCTTTAAAATCATAACAATCTTGGACAGGATGTTAATTAACGCCTATCACAAGAAAGGTTAAACTGGTAACTAAGCGAGAGTCAGTTAACATAAGAGATATCTGGAGCAAGAAGACTGAAGATAAAATCTTTGTTTAATTTGTATTTTAGTTTATTGTACTTTGTTGGTTAAACAAAGATTACTATCCACTCATTAGAGTCTGCCATTAATTGAAATTGTTTGACCTGTGAAGCTTATTGTTAAATTAGATGCTGTGTTGTAAACATGTCTTGCAATGTGTGTGTATGTATGTGTGTGGGCATATGCGTACACAGCAGGTGGTTAGGCTCATTTGATACTCATATTTGAATATGTGCAGTGATCCTTGACAATGATAATAATGTTCAGGTGATAGGATCAAGACAGTATCCTTCCTTTCACATAAGACTATTTCTTGTTCGCTGTTTTGCTGCAACTCCTGCACAACTCTTTGGTCTCAAAACTGTAAAATGAACACTTCTTCCCACCCCAGGTGATGCACTATTGTCTGAAATATAAAATACTAGCTGACCCGGCCCGGCTTCGCCCAGGCCCTGGAGGGGATCTATCTATTTATCAGTCTGTCTGTCTGCTTGTTTGTCTGTCTGTCTGTCTGTCTGGCTGACCCGGCCCGGCTTCACCCAGTCCCTGGTGGGGAGCATCTAATTTAATTCATATAAGTAGTCATATAAGCTCTCCCGTTCCCGACTATCTGTCTGTCTGTCTATCTGTCTGTCTGTCTGTCTGACCCGGCCCGGCTTCACCCAGTCCCTGGTGGGGAGCATCTCATTTAATTCATATACGTAGTCATATAAGCTCTCCCGTTCCCGACTATCTGTTTGTCTGTCTATCTGTCTGTCTGTCTGTCCCGGCCCGGCTTCACCCAGTCCCTGGTGGGGAGCATCTCATTTAATTCATATACGTAGTCATATAAGCTCTCCCGTTCCCGACTGTCTGTCTATCTGTCTGTCTGTCTGACCCGGCCCGGCTTCACCCAGTCCCTGGTGGGGAGCATATAAGTAGTCAAATAAGCTTCCGTTCCCGACTATCTGTCTGTCTGTCTATCTATCTGACCCGGCGTGGTTTCGCCCAGCTCCTGGCGCACAGTAACTTAAAAGAATGTCCTTCCACACACCATTCATTATTTTTAATGAAAACTTTTTAATCACCGACATGACAGTTGATAAGTTCTTTAAGCAGAAAAGATGGGTTACAATGTTATGCATTATGCATTATTTTTATGAAACTTTGAAAATGCCTTAAAGATTATATCATTATTTATTATAACTTATATGCCTGAAAATAACTATAGACAAAGAGTTTAACAATAGTGCAAGTAAGTCCAACAATATGATTATAAAGTATATAGAAATGTTATTAAAAGTTAAGCCCCTTGAAATAACTTTTCTAGAGTGAAGTCCCCCTGCTATATAGAAATTATATAATGAAAATGGAAAAGTAAATGTTATTAAATAAGTAGAAGATTTTACACTAAGAAACTATTATAGTCGGTTGCACAGGAATGAAAGGAAGACGTGTAGAAAATTTCATCTCAATCGGATGTACCGTTATCGAACGCATCCAATACTTACATAGCTGACCACAAACACACAAAGCCACATACACTCTGTTTTATAGATATAGATGTATTCATCAACATCAAGTATTTCAACCCTTAGACTGGTTGTTAATCTTTTGGATAATTCTATTCCATAGTTACCTGACTTGTGCAGATCAATTTAATTCCATGTATGTCTTCATTGATAGACCTGTACATGCATGTTTTAGACATGTTTTTCATGGCCTACCATTTACTCTTGTCCCCAGCATTTTGGCCTCTATTACTCTCTTTGTTGAATGTGAATTGAGCAGTCACTAACTGGACATCCTAATCAACATTACTACTGTTTAAAAGATTGTCATCTCCCTCACAGCTTCTGGCTCATACTGTTTCTCATGTGAAAACATGTATCTTGCTGTCTCTTTCCTTTCTTGCTGGATCATGGTTGTGGTTTAATCTTCAAAGGATATAAAATTGTAAAGCTGCAGTGTTGAGTGAAAAGATTGCCCTGTACCATTACTGTTGGTCCCACTTATTTGTACGGCAAAGTAAGAATGAAAAACCCTTACTGTATTTACAGAACCTCACGTAAGAATTGTGAAGTTTCCATGCTGTGCACTAGTAATAATGGCCATTTTGATGACTGAATTGTTGTGCCATTGTCTAGAATATGTGAAGGTTAATATCTCACTCTCCAGTATCTCCAATAATCAGTAGTCCAGTTCTCACTCTGGTTCCTGCTGTTGCGTCAATTATTTCATTTTCACTTCTCGCACTAGAATCTTAATAACAGCTAGCAACTGAAATGAATATAATTATTACCAGCGTATGAAGAAAGCTGGAAATAAAATTTATATAACAGTACAAAAAAGAAAATAATGACAACTGGTAAAACAAATTTGTTAACTGATATATTTATAAATGGACAGCATTTGCAGGACATGAGCAGTTTTGAATAACTAAGTTCACTGCTGACGTATGATAGACATGCAATTGGAGAAATTGCTCTGCAAAGAAAGAAAAGAAAAGCAATTTAAACCTGTATGGATTGGAACAGATAGAACAACACAAGCCAGAGTTCTGAGAGCCATCAGATTTCCTGTGACAACATTTGGGTGTCAAACCTGGAGGTCAGCATGGCCCAATGGATAGGAGCACTTGTTCTTAAATATCGTTGACTTCTCGACCTTGACTTGGGGTTGTAAATTTCAAGTACCTCTAAAGAGTAATTGTCGGTTCACCTGCTGGTGAGGGACACAGGTAACAGGGAAAGCTAATCCACACATAAAACTCAGTCCAGTGCTATTAGAAGTAGTGTGTGTGGACTACGCTTGAGTTCAAAGTGAACGAGCGCCCCAAAAAAAGAAAAACTTGGACATTAAGAAATCAACAACTTGGACGTTAACAAGTCAGCTGAAAAGCACATGTGCACTATTGAATGTAAGAGTTACACAAGTGTATTGACAATTCATTGGATGAGAAAGGAAATAAACAGGTCAATCCAAGAACTCAGTGTTGAAGAAGGGTTGATTGTTGAGACAAATAAATTGAGAACAATGAAATATTTTGGGCATATAAACTAAAGACATGAATGTATGGAAAAGATCATTATGAAAGGAGGCATATCGGGAAGCAGAGAAGAGGAAGACCACAGTGTTGATGGATTAAGATGTTATTAGATAAATTACACAACAGATGCAGGACTTATGATTTGGAGAGAAATTTCAACAGGCTTTATGGGAACAGAGTTCTGCCAAGGACAAGCCACTGGATGATGAGTGCAGGGTACCAAGGGCAGTCGTATTACATGTGACTTTTATGTAGCCCTTGGCACCCACCCTCCATGTTCTACCTGTTCAATCTCTCAAGATTTTAATTGCTTTTAAACTATGGATATGCTGTTTCAAGCACCTTGTAATTAGAGACTGAAGAGACAATTATAGGTTGTTGACATCTCCATCCTATTTGTCGTGATGTTCCTTGTTCTTCCTGTGTTGAAAACTCCTGTACTTTAACTGTTACTTTATCAGTGTCATAGTTACATTCCCACTACTGGCAATACTGATCATATTCAGGTACGAGCGTTGGACCTTGTTCACGACAGATTGGAAGCACTAGACTCAAGTTTTGCTCTCATTTGAGCTCGTCAGTAGTGAATATCCCCGACTGGACCCAAGATCGAACTCCGGATCACTGGCGTGTGATCGGGGGCATATAAAATCGAGTCTAGTGCTTCAAATCCGATGTGGCTAATTGTCAAGTTTGTACTGGAATATGTGAGGGCTGGTCTGGTTCGCAAGATCAGTCTCGTGTCTGGCGTTTGTTGTCTCGGATGGCTGTGTGAGGTGCATCCAATCGGGAACTTTCCAGCCGATGCAAGTTAGTGAGGCAGGCGTTTTGAGAATATGACCGCAACGCGAAGTCGGAGTCATGGTTTGAGCGGGCGAAAGAGCATTGTTTGTACGCCCGTTTGACAAGGTCTCGATAAAGCGCCCACTCTCTCTTGATGAGTAGTGGGCCTGCAGCCAGTAAGCTGGCCTAGCTTTTCGATCCGTCCTGTCTGGCATAGCTTGAAAGCTGGTCGGTAGGCGTTTAGTGGTTTTGCATGTATCACCGGGTACCGAGGGAGCACACTGAGCGATTGCTACTCTGCGTGTGCATGAATAGCCCGCCTGTGCGATAGATATCTGGTTGATCCTGCCAGTAGTCATATGCTTGTCTCAAAGATTCTTCTTCTTCTGCTCCGTTCATCCTTAGTTGTTTTTTTCCGGACGTGATTGCGTTGTGCCTGTTTACAGCAGAGCTGCGTTCTTGCACCGTTAGGCCGACACATCCGACTTCTGCGGGCATTTGTTGACCGGGTTAACCTTCCCGGGTCTGAAAGATTAAGCCATGCACGTCTAAGTTCACACTGTCTCATGGTGAAACCATGAATGGCTGATTAAATCAGTCAAGGTTACTTAGATGACACGATCCTTCTTGGATAACTTGACAATTCTATAGCTAATACATGCTTACCAAGCTCTGACCCTCGCAGAAAGAGCGCTTTTATTAGTTGAATACCAATCGTTGTTCCCCTTCGTGCGGTGTTCCCACTGGTTACTCTGGATAACTCTGTGCTGATCGCATGGCCTTACATGCTGGCAACGCATCTTTTAAATGTTTGCCCTATCAAATGTTGATGGTACGTGACATGCCTACCATGTTTGTAATTGGTAACGGGGAATCAGGGTTCGATTCGAGAAAGGGAGCATGAGAAACGGCTATCATATCCAGGGAAGGCAGCAGGCGCACAACTTGCCCACTCCCGGCACGGGGAGGTAGTGACGAAAAATAACAATACAGGACTCTATCGAGGCCCCGTAATTGGAATGAGTACACTTTAAACCCTTTAACAAGGATCTATTGGAGAGCATTGTCGGATGAAGGCATCCTGTTGTCCAGCATCAGTGTGATGTCATACAGGACCTAAGGTTTGCGTGAGTATCCGTTGTCCCATGTCTGGCTTATTGGTGTGCAGAATGGTGGTTCCTCGCCATACAGGCAGACACTCTCCGACTTCGGAGGAATCGACGATCCTACTGACTTTAGCCAGGACCCCGAAAGGACCTGTTGACCAGGACGCTCGACGAGGACGCGTCAATAGGTCTTGGCCAGTATATAACCTGGCCCTGGTGCCTTGGAAACACCTCTGCGTCCCTTCTTTCTCTTTGATTTCCATTATTTTTCTTCCATCCCCCCTCCCCTCTTCCTCTTGTAATTCTTTTTCTCTTCTTTGTCCTTTTTTCTCTCCTAATTTTTCTCTTTGTGTAGTTTATACTTTGTCTATTGTGTTTACTCCCAAATGAATTTAACATACATAATACAGAATATATATATGTGTGTATGTATGTAATGCATGAAAGATGAGTTTAGGAAAGGCTGAATTTAAGATGGGCCTGTGTGCCCAATTTACCTTTTTTTATAAATGGAGCTCGTTCTTCGTTTCTGTACATTTTCAGTACTTAATTTGGATTACCTTCCCCCTTAATAGAAATAATAATATATTAGTCAGTCAGGTCTTAGTCAGATATGACTGAGCTACCGTATAACAGTAGACGGTACTACCTGGTCTCTGTTAGCGCCGAACATTGGGCGGCGCTTACCAAACCCGACACCCCACATTGTGCCAACGGCTTCGGGCGGAAGAGCGCAATTGGGAGGGTACAAGCCTTACCCTGGTGCGAGGAAATGCAAGCTAAAGACAAAATTGTCATGGCAGGGCAGACCAGGCCCTAAGCCTTGGTTGGCGACTGGTCTAGGATCGAAGCTCCGACAGGCGGACAGTTAGAGCATTGCTTTGCTGATCCGGCAGCTTCTGCAGCTTGTCTTGTTCCAGATGTAGGGGTGTTACCTTTCCTCTGGAGTGAACTAGGCGGGCCGAGAGAGGGATCATGCTGCATGGGCAACACATGATCTCTATATTTTAGCCCAGGCTTTGTGCTATGGTGCATGATGGTGGAAATGACCACGTGTTCACATGCACCCACTGTGAACGGACATTTACAGCGCAAATTGGCCTTATCAGTCACACTCGCTACCGCCATAGTTAAAAGTTATTACGCCTTTTTAAAGCACAAACTATCGTCTGTCAAGACGGCAAGGTGCCAATGGAATTGGAGAGCAAGTCTGGTGCCAGCAGCCATGGTAATTCCAGCTCCAATAGTGTATATATTAAAGTTATTGCAGTTAAAAAGCTCGTAGTAGGATCTCTGGTGCAGGTGGGAATATTGCTTGACTGGCAAACCCATTTCATGGAAAGTCCAAGCCGAAAGCTCGCTGAATGGATGTCAACTGCAGGCTGACCTCTCCTGGTTTGCGCGGGGAACGGTCTATGGTGAACGAAATGCCCAATATACGGAAGTGAGGAAGTGAAGCAGCCATGTGCAGGACATGACGATTCCTTGGGTGAACCCAGTATCAGAGCGCTATGTGTCGGCTCTGCATTTATGGAAGCCTCCTTGGATGGCGGGGAATGCCCATGGTCTGTCCCTGCATTCCCTTGAGGGTTGACCAGGATGTCTTCGGCCGTTCTAACTTGATCACCTGGGATGTAGATGACACTACAACAGTAAGAGTCGAATGTCCTTCGAAACACCCAGGAAGTTTAACCCGGTCAACAAATGCCCGCAGAAGTCGGCCTAAAGGCGCAGTATCACAGCTTTGCTGTAAACAGGCACAATGCAATCACGTCCGAAAAAAAACCTATCTGAATGAATCCAGAAGAAGTACTGGAATATGATCAGCGTTGCCAGTAGTGGGTTGTGCTAAATCTTCAAACCTCAAATTCCGAAACAACTAAACAAATCAATAGTTACATTCATCAGTAGATCATACCTTTAGCTGTCTGTTTTATTGTGTGATATTTACTGGCACAGGAGCGGAGCATAATGGGGACGACCTGTTGCAAGGAAGTTGGAACCGCGACTAACGACTAACTGACTAACTCATAACTTTAGCTTATTGAACAGAAGCTACTTCAGTCTGGTAGGTCCTGAGAAAACTTAGGAGTCCTGCCTGCTATATTTTAGGGAATTGACAATACTCATAATCTGTCTGATGTCATGGATGCTCTGCTTGCCACTTGTTTATGAACTTGCTTCGAATAAACCTCTTGTCCTGGTTATATACGGTATATGTATCAGGCTGAGGCGGTCTAATGCATTAAACCCCCTTTGCAAATGTCTGACATAGTTACACCAGGGATAGAAACCTGATGATGATGCTTGAACGTCTGTGCAATTGGCAGCACACATAATGTGATGACTATAATGTGTAGATTGCTGCTCTTAAGTTTTTGCTCTTCAGAGTTGAGACCACGGGTATCGCATTGGTGAATAGTTACATTTTTCTTTGTGCTTTCCTCTGTAACCAACAAAATTGTTGCTGAAATCTGCAGTCTATATATCTGTCCTGAAATTACTTTCTTTATGTTTGTTACAAGAGAGGAAAGAGCTCGCCCTGGTTTCTTTATATTAGGTGGTTTATCGCCGGATCTGTGGCGAAGGGGTTACATACATAATTTGCAACCCCACGGCAATTTGGCAGCAGAATGCTTTGCATTGGTTTTCATACAATGGTATGAGTGCCTGCCGTTCAGAAGGCCGTGACAAACTACTGAACGCAAATTTTCCAAGAAATCACAAACAACAAAAAATACTGGGTTTGACTGTGACGTTCTGTATTTATGTCACTGAACACGCCATTCCACCCACTGGCCTGTCCTATGCAGATCTTTTCCTCCCACAACAGTTTTCTCCATAATTTCTTTGACCGCTATGTTTTCTAGCCATCTGTAAAGAAAGTAGTCTGCCATCCATTGCTGTCCTTCTTGGCAGTGACCATAAGTCATTGTCACACTAAAGTTGATCCCCTGCCTACCTGAACTTGAGATCATAACCAAGAACTACTCGTTGGCTCCTCTGAAGCTCAATACACCATGTGAATCTATTTATGGCGGGGGGGGGGGGGGCGAAACGGGTACTGCATCTTGTCCAAAGGTGTCTCTTTAAGTTGGCGATGGGAAGGTATTTTTCTTCTCATCTGATTTGAGTTACTTACCTACCCCCCTACCCCATGCTGTTACAGAGGATATTTCATTTTAAACTTGACGTCAAGTAGAACTTAAATAATGCAGCACAAACAATAGGTTGTGTAACCTGTTGTTTGTGTCTTCAATACTCACATTCACAACGGGAAAACATTGTATTCAATTCAGTACCACATCTCATTAATACGTACCTGTTTCATTCTGCATGTTCTTAAGACAGATTGTGCTGTGTTCCACTGCTATCCTATAAAGTTTTTTGCCGTTATGGCGGGGTAGGGGTTCAACCCCTGCACCGGCATTACGTTGGGCTTAAACGTTGACTTCTCGTTCTAAAGATAGTTCTAAAGTAGTGCAAATACTGAACGTAAAATTACATAGAAAATTAAACTGGGATTGATCGCAACGTTCTGCAAAGAAACTGAATTTAAAAAAAAATTATTCGTGCGATTTAGTGGATATTTCATGTTGTGTGTTGTTAGACAGATTTCCTTTCGCTCCGATATCCTCCTTTGAAGTATTCATGTGTGCGTGCGAGGAATGCCACGATCCGGGTTAGAAAAGCAAACCAACGTTATATCTAGTTGTCATGTTTAACATGTATGGAGCTGGGTCTACCCCAGACCCCAAGGTTAACAGTCATCCCATGACATATACCGCCGTTGGGGTGCCAGGCCTTCACAACATTTGCTAGGCCACGGTAAAATGAACTGGCGATGGATAATTCCTTCATGGATAATCTCCCCCCCTCTCCCCCCCCCCCCCAAACTAAAAAAAAAATTCTAAATAATGAATCGTTACCCATTTCATGGCCTGATGTTTGTGAATGTATTTTCACAGTACCGACGTACCGGGTTCGATGTTAGTCGCTAGTGATTTAGGAGCAGATTGCTTTGCGTTGATTTTTACAATGTGTGAGCGTCGGCCCTTTGGACAGCAATGGCAAATAATAATTTTAAAAATTGCATGTCCTTTGCAAGATTTTGCAGTCAACCTCGGTTCGTATTGGCTGTCTGTGATTTACTGGACAAGTTTACGTTCATTAGTTTGCCATTGTTTTCTGAACGGAAAGTCAGCATTTAAGTCCAACTGACCTATGTGTGGAACCAACCCACTATCCCGCCTAACAAGATAACATGTAAGTGCTTTAAACCTCTCAGCTACGCCGACATCCAATTGCAAACTACCGAACAAACTAACCATTCTGCCACCATGGCTATAGAATCGCCATGAACAATTCAACCCTGACTCGAACACCCGTCGACTAGGGTGATTGGCTGGCACACTTACCAGTACGCTACCTCATCCCCTTTCTACAAGTTAAGGAATTGTTATTTTATATCTGCCTGTCGTTCTGTGTCCTTACAATATCAGTTGCTTGGGAACTTATTTCCTTTCCTCGCTATCAGTGTCAATCAATACCTGTGGATTTCGTAGATTTTCTTTTCTAACCCGGATCGTAGCATTCATCGCTAGCCACTAACCCTTCCCACTTTCCGCTGCTTGTTTCTGTGACCGAATTTCATGTGATCCCCAAACATCAAATCTGCGTCGATTATCGTCATGCATTCAGTGTTCAACCGACATACACATACATATTCCGTGTGTGACAGCTGTGGCCATGATTAGATGCGCTAACTTGTAGAAAATAACACGGCTGTTGTTTTCGCCAACGCTCACCGATTTCAGCGGTCATCTCCTCCCATGCGTTGTTTTCATCCAACATGTTTTAGCCCTGGTAATGAATTCGTTTTGCATATCCTATTACAGGACATCGCCTGTCAACATAAGCATCTTTCAGCTGATTGTTGATTTCTTGGCAAGATTACGCTCAGTAGTTTGCCATTGATTTCTAAGCGACCGGCTCCATACTCTCATAAGTCACTTGCGCGACTCGAACCCATTCCAATTCTCGTGCGCTCACGTCAACCACGAGAGTATTCGGGGTTACGGAGAAAGCTGCTAACGCCTCGGTCAGGGAGACCGACCGGTTCCGTGGCTAAAGGCTTGCGAGCGCGGTTCGTGAACCGGGTACCAGGCGTTCGAAGCTCAGCTGCGACCGATTTGTGCAGCAGACCGTGTTGCGTTGTGTTATAACGTGCTGGTATGGGAGCCGGTCGTTCAGAAAGCAATGGCAAACTACTGAACGTAACACTTGCCTAGTACACCAACAACAGCTGAAAAATGCTGGTGTTGACTGCAACGTCCCGTAAGGGATACGCAACAAAATTTATTTATTTTAATGAATTCATAAAGTCCTCGACTCTCCGTCGTTAGCGACCGTGTGGCCCCTCGTAAATTTGGTCTCCCCAGACTGGGAGGTGCGGTCACGAACAGATTATCTTCTCAAGCGATGTAGGGGTTTGAATCAGCGGACGTGTGTACTGGCCATTACGCTACCGTGACTCCGTAGTAAGCAGTATAGTTCATTCGAAAGTATTGCCGGCTTCGTGGCGAAGAGTTACGGACTCAATTCGTAATCCCGCATACCGCGTTTGAAACACAGCTATGGACGATTTGGCAGCCGAACGCCTTTCTTGGTTTTTTATGAAATGATATGGGTGCCGGTCGTTCAGAAAGTAATGGCAAATTACTGAACGTAAACTTGCCCATGAGTCATGAACAGCCAAAAAATGCTGGGTTGACTGCTACATCATTCAAAGGATATGCATCTAGTTGAATGGCACGGCACATACAGAAAAAAAAAAAACTAACAGAAATATGGAGACAAACTAAACAATTGAAAACAACAACAACAAACAAACTGGTCTCCTCTAATTCACAATTCTGTCACACTCTCTTTTATATGTGCCAGTGAGTACTTAAAAATATACATCTATATTAACTTAATATGCTTGTAGATTCAGCAAAAGGGTTTTGTACCGTACATATTAGTAATACAAATGAACCACCAAGAGCTAGGCGTACATCTACATAATTATACGGCGTGGAGACGACGGTTGTGAATACATGATTGTAACAAAGAATCATCCTTTTACTTCGTTGAGGCATCCCTACATACTGAACCCTGCACAACGTTTCCATATGTATTTCAGTTTTTGTTATGTTTGGCTATCCATGTCTAAGCGTTATGTACCCAGCGCATTTGTCTCCCCTCACACCGCCTTTTCCCGTTTACTATTGAAGTTTGCGTGGTTTCGCAGTTGTTAAATGGTCCCTGCATGCACCACATAATTTAAGGAAGAATAAATCCTTTCGAAATGATAACAATATAACATAACCCTGGAAGGCTAACGAAAAAGGGGTTGGCTACTGCTGAACTGATGCTCGAGTGTGAATAAACCACAAAACATTAAGAAGCTTTTACGAATGGAAAAACGCACAGATACAAGGCTTTATCTTTCTGTGTTTGTGTCCCCCCGTCCGTTCCACCCCCCCCCCCCCCCCATTTGTCGAGCTGTTTTAAATTGTGGGTTTTATTCGGGCTCCAGGTAGGCTAATCCCCAACCCGCGCAACGAATGCCGAGAAGTCGGATGTGTCGGTCGAAAGGAGCAAACATCTCAACTCTGTAAACAGGCACAATGCAGTCACGTACATAACAAAACAAAGAATATCAGGCAATCGAAGAAGAAGTGTTAACATTTAGAAATATCAGTTGTGTCTAGATACACAAGGTTCGTCTCTGGGTTTACCTATAGATTTTAATGTTTATATTGTTTAGTCAATATTGTTTACCTGGATGGCTGGCCACATGGCATGGAAGACAGGATCACTGAGCTGATCCACGACGCTGGTGATCGAGTGAAATGGCGAGTCATGACCGCCCACGCTTTCCAGCATGGCACATGATTGATTATTGTTTAGCCTGACCTCTGATTTTTACTTCTCTCTTCTATTTCTATGTTAATCAGTATCTGCGAATTTATTTCGCACACCAAAAAGGGCGTCTTTATGGTGCATTCGTAAAGGTTTCATCATCCAGTCCATCTCTTGATGTTGTCCACCCGCCTTTAATGTTGTCTCTTGCGCGGTTCACCTCCACTTTTCCCTCCAACACTTTCTTTACCAAAGAGATGTGCCTCATTATACCGGGTGTATTTCTATTGATTGTGGGTTTTTTTTTTTTTAATATACTGCCGTTCCAAGTTGTGTATTTACCTTTTATGTTGCACGAACTCAACAGAAGGTGAATACAAAACTTGGAACGGCAATATTTTCCAAAAAAACAAACCCCACAGTCATTAAAAATACACCCTGTATGTTCGAATCACCTTAGTTGACTGACCTTTATCTCATTCGGTAATGCATGACTGGGGCGTTTATTGCGCTCGTGTTTCAACTTCCCTTGCGCTGACGGCGGGGTGGTGGGTTCATTCCACACACCGGTCACTTTAACGTTGACTTCTCGTTCTGAAAGCAATGGCAAACTACTGATCGTAAAATTGCTTAGAACATTAACTTAGGGTTGATCACAACGTCATGCAAAGGACATGCGACATTATATATATCAAAGAGTATAGTAGTCTCCTGTATTCAGAAAGTTCCATTTTAGTACTTCTGATTATGAATGTACAACAAATCCACATTGCGTGCCTACCTGTGTACTGTACATGTGTTTCTAACTTTGTCTTCGCTACGCGCACTCTGCCCGTCACTGACCTTTTACGCGGGCCATTTTTCCTTTGTCATTTCTAGCATTGCCGTTACATAGCCGTTATATTTGTAAAGCTTTACCTAATCTCTAGTATCTGTATTTCGTCGGTTGTATCCATGCTTCCTCTGTACATATATCTATAGTATATCTATCTCGTCTGTAATATCTACACTTCGTCTGTAATATCTACACTTGGTCTGTAATGTCTGTGCCTCATATGTAATATCTATACCTCATATGTAATATCTATACCTCATTTGTAGTATATGTCTTGTCTGTAATATCTGTATTATGTATCTCGTGTGTAGTATCTGTACCCCGTCTGTAGTATATGTATGTTGAGTGTAGTATCAATAACCCGTACATAGAATCTATACCTGGTTTAGGTATATCTCCACCTCTAATATAGTACATACTCCATGTGTGAAAGTTCCGTTTTAGTAGGAGTTTTTTTTTTTTTTAACAATCAAATCAATCTACTTGCCCATCTGCATATTTGTGCTGACACCCCCCCCCCCCCCTTTCCGCTTTCATGAACTCTGCCCTATTCTCATCTACTTTGTTTTTACGGGGGGGGGGGGGGGGGGAGGTTATAATATTGTCTGATTCAAGTTGGTACAATTCTCATTTCCTCCTCCTGCTCCTCATGTTCTACCTCATCCTGCTTCTCCACTTTGTTCTTTTTTTGTCCTCCTTCTTCTCCCCTCCTCCTCCACCTCATCTTCTCATTCTCTTTATCTCTTTTGAAGCAAGGGTTTTAAACTAACTAGCGGCAAACCGTCCTATCTTATGCTCCCACCACATCCGCCCCATAATATTCATCTCTTGTCCCTGTGTATCTTGGGTATCCTTCCATTTCTGTTGACCTGTGCTACGAGAGAAAGGACCAACTGGTTATATATACTAAACATAATTCCGACCAGTCTCATAAAATAAATCCGCGGCAAATGAGTTAAGACACTTACGTTTCTTATCAGACTTCAGCATCAGGGGGTACCTGTGTTCAGAGTGCCGATATTTACATAACTGCAAAGACAGTAGGCTACTGTTTGATGAGAGGGACCCACACGGGATATCTTACGCCCATTGTATCTTATTGGCGGTCACGAAAATACGTGATTGTCGGGGATGCGTTCCCGATATGAAGAGTTTTTGTGATAGCAAGAGGTGAAGCCAGCAACAGCATTCGGCCGATAGCGGCATTATGTCTAGGTTTTGTGGTGTACGCTGATAAATACATTAGGACAAATTAATAGCACGTCTGGCACTTTTGTGATTTCTGAGGCTTTTGATGATTAAAATTCAGGAATATGTGCTTTGAATTTCTCCGTGCGTCTAGACAATCCAAAGCGTCCTTGTATAAGAGGTGACTGACTATACAGTATAAACTGTGCACACAACGCAGGACTACATGACTATCTGTCTGTCTATATATCTATATATTTGCAAAGACTGTCTGTCTGTCTGTCTGTCTGTATATCTGTGTATTTGCATGCATGTATATATGTCTGCCTATCTGTATTTTCATCTGTCTGTCTGTCTGTCTGTCAGTATATCTGTGTATTTGCATGCATGTATATATGTCTGCCTATCTGTATTTTCATCTGTCTGTCTGTTTGTTTGTATATCTGTTTGTCTGTATATCTGTGTATTTGCATGTATGTATATATGTCTGCCTATCTGTATTTATGTCTGTCTGTGCATGTCATCTGTCTCTCTGTCTATATCTGTGCCTGTCTGCCTGTCATCTGTATCTTTGTTTGTCTATATCTGTATCTCTGCCTGTTATCTGTATCTCTGCCTGTTATCTGTATGAGTGTATATATTTGTGTTTGTCTATAACTATGTCTGTGTGTGTTTGTGTTCGCATGTACGTGTGAAACTGCGTTTCACTAACCCCAAAGCTACTGAAATATATGTGTGTGTGTATGTGGATGTCACCTCCCATCTCCTCGCTTACAAACAAGAAAAGAAACATTCAGTGGGTTCAAGAATTTTTGAAAAGAGAAGAAAGATCATATTTAAAGAGTCCTTAAAAACCAGATGTTTCACATCAGAAGCCATTTTCACGAACAAGACCATATCCAGGTGTATGGTATTTACATTGCAGACAATTCACGGCACAAGTGACATACATGTGCAGTATTCGATAGTGTCTTCTTATTTATTTTCTCATATTTTCATTAAGTGTCACCCCTAGCATTGAATGTCGGCTTTAAGAAGTCTCAATACTCCCTGAACTGCATCTTCACAGTAATTGACACAGGCTTCTTCTAGCTCATCTTCTGATGGCCACCCAAATATATCATCACCTTTCTTAATTTAGGGCGGCCCAAAATGTTTCATTTGTGCAGTGATAAATATATTGTGTATATTGTGCACCTGGCCGTAGACACACAGAGAGCAATAATGTTTACTGGTTAGTTTCATTAAAGGCTTGAATGATCAGTATACAAAATGTAGCATGATTCTATAGTTCATTCAGTGAAAGATTCAACTGTTCTATTCCTTCTTTATGATGTTCCATTGCATATTAACTAATGCACACATATTAGATGATAATTCTACTGAATTTTTTAAATTTTTGTGACTTCAACCCAGACAATTTTTAACTCCTTTTGCACCAGACAATTTTAACATAACCCGTTGTCTTCCATTTGACATCTTTTTTCCTTCTGTCCAGGCACATATTATGTAAACTCCTTCTGTCTAGGCAATTATTAATATAAGTTCTGTGCTGATAGTTATTATGTACATTTTTGTGTCAGACAGTTATTATTTTAACTTCTATGTAGGCAGTTATTACTATAATTTAATATGTCCAGATTATTATTATGTCAACTCCTATCCACACAGTTATTATTTTAGTTTGTGTCAGATATGACTGAGTTACTGTATGACAGTAGACGGTACTACCTGCTTTCTGTTTGTGCCGAATGTTGGGCGGCGCTTACCAAACCTGACACCCCATATTGTGCCAACGGCTTTGGCGGAAGAGCGCAATTGGGAGGGTACAAGCCTTATCCTGGTGCAAGGAAATGCACCCTAAAGACAAAATGTCATGGCAGGGCAGACCAGGCCCTAAGCCTTGGTTGGCAGCTGGTCTAGGATCGAAGCTCCGACAGGCGGACAGTTAGAGCACTGCTTTGCTGATCCGGCAGCTTCTGCAGCTTGTCTTGTTCCAGATGTAAAGGTGTTACCTTTCATCTGGAGTGAACTAGGTAGGCCGAGAGAGGGATCATGCTGCATGGGCAACACATGGTCTCTATATTTTAGCCCAGGCTTTGTGCTATGGAGAGGCAATAACTCCATCCCTGGTCTTAACCGGTCTTGGAATCAAAGCGAGAGGTAACTGTTATGGGTTATAAGTCCTTGTCAGTTGGCGTAGACATGGGGCACCACGCGTGACCTCTAACGGCGGGAGACACCTACAGGTATCACTGATCAGCTACCGCCCGCCTCAAGGTGGGCAGCCCCCGGCCAATTGGGTGCTGATCCGCCACAGCCTGCCTGCTTCAATGGGTGCTTGGGCTAGTTCAAAATCTGAATCGCAGGCTGTAAAACCAATGCACCAGCTACTAATAAAAAGAAAAATAGAAACCTTGAGCTACGGCTTGCAACCTGGAATGTAAGAACCATATGTCCAGGATTTTCCACTGACTTGACCAATATTGACGATGTGAGAAAAACGGCTGTGATTGTTGCCGAACTCAATCGTCTTAACATTGATATTGCTGGCCTACAGGAGACTCGCCTCACTGAGGAAGGGTCACTCCGGGAAAACAATTGCACATTTTTTTGGAAGGGTAGAGGGCAGGCAGAAAAAAGGCAACATGGTCTGGGCTTTGCAGTGAAGAATTCGCTACTGGGAATGATTGAAATTCCAGCAGGAGGTAATGAAAGATTATTATCCCTGCGCTTGGCAACCTCTTGTGGTTTTGCCACCATTATTACTGCATATGTGCCGACACTCGATTCCTCTGATAATGTGAAGGATTCGTTCTATGAGGAGTTAGACTCTGTGATCAAGGCAGTTCCAAAATCCGACTACGTTTATATACTCAGTGATTTCATTGCTCGTGTGGGCAAGGACTCGAGTTCATGGCCAGTGTGCCTTGGAAAATACAACATCGGTCGCATGAATGAAAATGGGCAAAGGCTGCTGGAGCATTGCACCAGAAATGACCTATGTATTACAAACTCCTTTTTTAGAACAAAAGAGCTGCATAAGGTCACATGGAAACATTCAAGATCCTGCCATTGGCATCAGCTGGACTTCATCATCACACGGAGACAACATCTGAACCATACATCATTGACTCGAAGTTACCACAGTGCTGATTGTGATACAGATCAATCTTTGGTTGTTGCAAGGGTTAGACTGAGACCAAAGAGAATCTACACCGCTAAACACAAATCTAGCCCCAGGGTTAATATTATTAACACTCGCGCTCCTGAAAAGTGCTTTGAGTTTCAACAGCAACTTGAAGACGCTTTCACTGATATACCAGAAAATTGTACAGTAAGTGAAAAGTGGGGTAAACTTAAGGAAACGCTTTATAAAACTGCAATAGGGGTTTACAGCACTGTGGATCATAAGAGGCAGGATGGTTTTGCGGCAAACAGCCAG
>JACEFZ010024824.1:0-207500 GCA_014155875.1 Cepaea nemoralis
TCACAATTATGTATGGTAGCTGTATCACAATAATGTATATTGATGTATCACAATTATGTATGTAGCTGTATCACAATGATGTATGAGCTGTATCACAATACTATGTAGAGCTGATATCACAGTTATGTATGTACTTTACCACAATTAATGTTAACGTAGCCACTCATTGGCGAACGAGAAGTCAACGTGTTAAGTTCAATTTAATGCCGGTGTCGGGTTGGAACCCTTACCTCCACACCAGCACACATATATTACTAAAAGCCCGCTCTCTTATTCTTTCGGTTACCTCAAATATGAAACATTTTTTTTCCCATATCTTTTTTTCAGGACATCGCTATCAACAACCAGCATTTACTGCTGATGATGTCTGGCAAGTATATTGTGTCAGTAGTTTGCCATTGCTTTTCTGAACCACCGGCTTCCCATACCAATTCTTAAACCCAGGCGCAACGCGCGTCTGCTGCCAAATCGCACGCAGTTGTGTTTCGAACGCGGGTAGCGGATATTACGATAACGGCATCCTTAAACACTTTCACCACACACAGAACGGACCCGGCAATATCAAAATTGACTTTTCGCATGAGCAGGAATGCGAGGAGTTCTACGAAGGCTTCCATGATATGCGAATAAAATAGAGAAGCAGGACAACATTATAGTTGTGGGAGACTTCAATGCCAGAGAATAGGACATAACAGAGCGGCATAGAAAATAAAACATCTTGCGAGCATTTGGAGACATCTAATGAAAGAAATGATAACGGACAGTAGACTGATAGAGCTATTATACCAACACGACCTCCATAGAAAACCCATGTTATAAACACAAAAACACAATATACACTCTGAGTATGAAATGGAACGACCCTAGATGACCAAAAGCCAAATTGATTTTATATTAAAACAAGAAATTAACATAAAAGAAACTATATTAGATGCTAAACTTAAGTATAAACACAGGAGACCACCCAAAGCAGTTATTGCCACAATAAGAAACCAGCAGAGGAGAAAGCAAATGACCAGGAAAATGCAGCCCATGCGAATCGTGTAAATTAAAACAAACAAAAAACCCAAAGACGAGAAAGGGAGGGGAAAAAATATGAGAAAGAACTAATTGAAATCTTTGTAAAATATCTATAGAAAGAAAAACAGCGGAAAAATAAAGGGGAGATGTTCAAATTATGTATTTTAAATACAGCAAAATAATATGTGGAATCAAGAAAAAAACGACAAACACTTATAAAGAAACAACAAGTCAGTGGAACAGCAGAGGCATCCGTAAGAAGCCGCAAAGACAAAAAAGGAAAAAATATAAAAAGTGGGTGTGAAGAGCAGACAGGACTGTGATTACATAGAATATAGAGTAGCAAGGAGACGCGTAAACAGAATAGTAAAGAGAGAAAACCCAAACGACTGGGGGGGGGGGGTAATAAGAACCTTAAATAAACACTACAAGTAGGCAAGTAGAAACTTCTACAAAAGATCCGGTTCAATGAGAAACTAGAGAGAAACGTTTGACCAAAATGGACTAATTAAATCGAAAAAGGAGAACCATAAGGAAACAAATACAAATCCTAATAAGATGGAAAGCAGTACTTCGAAACAACTTCTAACCCATTCCATCAGATGCCACAAAATTCAGGAAAACCGAACACAGATTCACCAAGAACTGAAACAGACATATGAAAAAAGAAAGCTAAAGAAGCGTCAGATAGCCCATGAAAACAAATCACCGGTGGCAAGACGGAAACTACCCAAATGAACTATTAAAGCAGCAAGATAGGTAGGAACAGATGGCTACGGAGCGTATTATAACCATGTCTTGGGTTCAGAACAACACGACACCACAAGGACTGGGAAAACGCCCAGAATTATTCCATTGTGGAAAAATAAAGCAGTAACAGGACTGCATACGATGAGGAGAGAGAGAGGTCAGAGAGAGAGATGCCGAGAGAGATAAGCAGAGAGAGGAGAGACGAGACACGAGATGAGAGAGTGAGATGAGGAGAGAGACGAGAGAGAGAGAGAGAAACGAACATAACAAACAACCTTTATTTAAAGCGTAACAAATTGGGCACGCAGGCCCGTCTACATAGGCCCTTTCAATCACTTCATCTTTCATTCATCACACTGGCTAGGATTACATTAACATAGAGAAAAAAACAAACATTCCAAATGGAATTTTGTAAGCATTACAACAAGGATGTGGTGATGACCAATGGGAAACCTCTTTGAAGAATTCATCAATGGCAACAAAAACAAGTATTCCAAAATTCAGAAGGTGGGTCGTAAGAAAGAAAATGGATGATCTGAACTAAATTTACACCTAATGGACTCAGTAATGTACAGTCCTAAAAAAGTACTGGAGAGTTTTTGGTCATAGACCATACTTTATGAAGGGAAAAGCCCAACTGCCACCTCCCGCGGTAGAGGATGGAAACACACTCACGGTGTGGCTAACACAGCCTTGGGGACCGAGTATCCACCGGAATAAGTGGACAACTCTGCAGCTGAGCAGAGCAGGGCACTCACTTGTCCTGACAGTCGGAAATGGCTGTCAAAGGCAGAGTTAAAAGACCACCGTGTGAATGTGGAAGGCAAGGGGAAACCACCACATTATCTTCCAAGATTTCATGGCGACACACATTTCAGAAATAGTGAACGACGTTAATGGCTGTCTTAGGACATCCTCGTCCGGTAGGGACAGTCATGAGCCACAGGTGACACCAGACCGTCATCCAGCTACTGATGGCAAAACTAAAACAATAACTAAACTAAATAAATTTAGAGTAGGAACGTGGAATGTTAGGACATTAAATGAGCTAGGAAAGTTAAACAATGTTCTAAGAGAAATGGAAAACATGAAAATGAATATACTAGGTATAAGTGAGATGAGATGGAAGGGATCTGGCAAAATTATAACCGACAAACACACAATAATTTATTCTGGAGGGGACACACATGAAAAGGGTGTAGGAATAATATTTGATGAAAATACAGCCAAATCTATGACTGGATACTGGTGCATTTCAGATAGAGTTATAATGGTCAAAATCAAAGGCAAACCAATAGATATAAATATTATACAAGTATATGCACCAACAACAAACAGTAGTGATGAAGATATACAAAACTTTTACGATGAAGTTGAAATGGCAATAGCCCAAATTGGATCACAAGAAATAAAAATAATACTGGGGGATTTTAATGCAAAAGTAGGAAAGGGAAAAATAGAGGATATAGTGGGGAATTACGGTTTAGGTACAAGAAATGAAAGAGGAGAGAAACTAATAGAATGGGCAAATATTAATGATATGATAATTGGAAACACATGGTTTAAACACCATAAAAGACGACTATACACATGGAAAAGCCCTGATATGAAAATACGCAACCAAATTGACTACATACTTATTAATAAAAGATTTAGAAATGCATTAATTAATGTAAAGACAATGCCTGGTGCTGACGGTAACAGTGATCATGTACCACTATGTGGACAAATAAAAGTAAGATTAAAGAGAGGGGAAAAAATGGTTAAAAACTTGAGACTTAATAAACAGGTTCTTAAAGTAGATAAAGAAATTCAAGAACAATACAGAGTGACTGTGAAAAATAGGTACAATGCAATAGCTAAAATACAGAGTATAGATGAACAATGGGAAATGTTAAGGGACTCCATTCATCAAACTAGCAAAGAAATATTACCGGAGAGAAGCCAAAAAGCTAAGAAAAAATGGATGAATGAAGAAATCTTAAGGTTGATGGACAAAAGGAAACAGAATAAAAATGACAAACAAGAGTATGCTAAGATAAATAAAGAAATAAGAGATAAATGTATGAAGGCAAAAGAAAGTTGGTTAAATGAGCAATGCAGAAAAATTGAATTAAATTCCATTAAAGATCAAAAAAGTATGTACAGACAAATCAGCGAGCTCACAGGAAGAAAAATAAGAATAAATACAGGGTGTTTGAAATCAAAAACAGGACAGACTTTATTGGAGGAAGGTGCTATAATGAAGAGGTGGAATGAGTATATAAGAGAATTATATAATGGAGAAAGGGAAGAATTAACAGAAGAAAGTAACTTAGAAGGCCCACCTATTCTAAAAGAAGAAGTCGCTGATGCTATGAAACATATGAAGAAAGGAAAAACAGCTGGGCCAGATGAAATCACAATAGAAGAATTAGAAGTGTTGGGAGAATTTGGAGTAGATATATTAACCAAAATGTTGAATGATATTTACAGTAGTGGATATTTACCCAGTGATATGCTGAAATCTGTATTTATAGCTATACCAAAAAGACCAGGAACAATTGATTGTGAAGATTTTCGTACAATTAACCTCATAAACCATGTCACTAAGCTTCTACTCAGAATTATAATGAGAAGAACAAGAAAGAAAATAAAAATGGAAATTAGTGAAGAATAGTATGGTTTTATGGAAGGAAAGGGTACAAACAATGCAATATATATATTACGAACACTAATAGAAAGATCAATAGAAAAACAAAGAGACATATATTTATGCTTCATAGATTATACTAAGGCATTTGATAAAGTAAAACATGATGAGCTGATTAAAAATGTTGGAAGATATCAACATTGATGGGAAAGATTTAAGAATAATAAAGAATATATACTGGAACCAAGTAGCAGCAATTAAAATGGGAAATAAAGAGGGTAGTTACGAACAGATAAAGCTAGGAGTACGACAGGGGTGTGTCTTGTCACCCGATCTCTTCTCCCTGTATAGCGAAGTAATAATGAGAGAGATCAAAGAGAAGCCAGGAATACTAATCGGAGGATATAATATAAACAATATACGCTATGCAGATGACACAGTATTGGTAGCGGATAATGCAACAGACCTACAACAATTGTTGGACAGTGTAGTAACAGAGAGTGCACAGAAAGGACTGTCCTTGAATATCAAGAAAACAGTAACAATGGTGATATCAAAGAAAATGGGGACGCCAAAATGTGACATAGAAATAGAAGGGGAAATTCTCAACCAAGTGGATAATTTTAAATACCTAGGGGCACTTATAACATCAGATGGAAGATGTACAAAAGAGATTAAGAGCAGAATAGGGCAGGCAAAGACAGCATTTCAGAAAATGAAGAGTATCTTATGCAATAAGTCGCTATCAATGAATGTAAGAAAGAGAGTACTAAAATGCTATATAGAACCAGTTTTGCTGTATGGCAGCGAATCTTGGAATGTAAATGAACAAATTAGGAAGAACTTAGAAGCAACAGAGATGTGGTTTTTAAGACGAATGTTGCGAATTCCTTGGACTGCCAGAGTAACTAACAACGATTGCCTGAAAGAGGCTAATGAAACTAGAACACTATATACAACAATAAGAAAGAGACAAACATCTTTCTTTGGTCATGTGATGAGAAGAGAGGCATTGGAGAACATCGTGACAACTGGAAAGATCGAGGGGAAGAGAGGCAGAGGCAGACCAAGAGAAATGATGCTGGACGGACTGAGACGGTGGCATGGAGGAATATCATCAACAGAGTTGATCCAGAACACCAAAGACCGAGATCTGTGGAGAGCCATGAACGCCTACGCCAGCCGGCACGGCACTTGATGATGATGAATGGAAACAAGAAGACTCAACAAAAATAATTCTGTCAAATATGAAGAAATTCACAGACAAGTCAGAATATTATGTAAGGAGGCAAAAGAAGCATGGCTTGAGGAAAAGTGCTTAGAAATTGAAAACCAAAACAACAGTCAAAATACCAAATTAGTGCACAAAAGAATTCAGGAACTTACTAATAAAAGAACAAGTACATCAACAGGGTGTCTAAAAACTGAAGATGGCAAAATCATAATAGAAAAAGACCAGATTCTACATGTATGGACAGATTATGTGAAACACCTTTATGATGATAACAGAGACGAACAGTATGATATTAGATTTAATAATGAAGGACCGCCAATTTTGGAGATGGAGGTTCGAAATGTTCGTAAGCATATGAAAGCTGGCAATATACCGGTGCAGATAACATCACAACAGAAATGATTAAAGCTTTAGAAGAATTTGGACTAGAGCAAGTCACCAGACTGCTGAACACATTATATGATACTGGAGATATACCTCCTGAATTATGTAACTCTGTATTTATTGCAATCCCAAAGAAATCAGGAACCTTGGAATGTGATCAACATAGAACAATTAGTATAATGAGTCACATCACAAAGATTTTGCTAAGAATTATCATGCAAAGAGTGAGGAAGAAGATACAACCTGAAATAGGGGAAGAACAATGTGGGGTTTGTAGAAGGAAAGGGTACAGTAAATGCTGTGTATATGCTGCGAACAGTTATTGAACGTGCTATAGAAGTAAACACGGATATACATCTTTGCTTTATTGACTATACAAAGGCTTTTGATAGAGTTAGACATGTCAGCATGGTGGATATGCTTGCAGATCTACAAATTGATGGGAAAGACATTAGACTTATAAAAAACATATATTGGAAACAACAAGCTGCCATAAGGATTGATAATGAAGTGGGACAGTATCAGCCAATTAAGAGAGGTGTTAGGCAGGGATGTGTGATGTCTCCAGATCTTTTTTCCCTATAAAGTGAAAATATTTTCAGAAATGTAGAGGATATAAATGGAATCAGCATTGGACGACGAAACATCAATAACATTAGATATGCAGATGATACAGCATTAATTGCAGACAATGCGCAGGACCTGCAACAATTAGTAGATGCGGTTGTTGTACACAGTGAGGTGAGCAACTGGGGTTAGAATTAAATTGTAAAAAGACTCAGGTTATGGTCGTCACTAGGAAGGAAGAAGTGCCACAATGTAATATACAAGTAAATGGAAATATTCTTCAACAAGTGAATCGGTACAATTATCTTGGAACAGTCATAACATCTGATGGGAGATGCCTTGGAGAGATTAGAACAAGAATCGTCATGGCGAAAGTAGCCTTTAGCAAGATGAAAAACATTCTGACCAATAAAAAGATGTCAATTGAAACGAGAAAAAGAGTGTTGAGGGGATACATAGAGCCTGTTCTTTTGTATGGATGTGAAACTTGGACAATGAGCAGTCAAGCTGAAAAGCATCTGATGGCTGCAGAAATGTGGTTTCTGAGGAAAATGCAAAGAATACCATGGACAGACAGAAAAACCAATGACCAAGTACTACAGGAGACAAATGAACATCGTAAACTGATTAGAGAAATTAGACGTAGACAGTCAAAATTTTTTGGACATGTTATGAGAAGAAATGGATTGGAGAACTTAGTGACAACTGGCAAGATCGAAGGGAACAGACCAAGAGGAAGACTGAGAGGAAAATACCTGGATGGCTTGGCCACATGGCATGGACGAGACAGGAACACTGAGCTGATCCACGACACTGGTGATCGAGTGAAATGGCGAGTCATGACCGCCCACGCTTTCCGGCATGGCACATGATTGATTGATTAAAGCATAAACAATGCATATTATGCATGATACATTCACATGAGAAAACAAAAAAAACAAACAAAAATATTGTCAAATGAAAGTTGTAAACATAAACAGTGCATATTGCAATGTTGTGAGACACATCCCCCATCCACCGTCACATCCCGCAGCCACCAAACCTCCCCCACCCACACATACCTCCACGAACTCACACAGACCCAGGCAAACATACATGCCGCCACCCACCCACTGATCCCCCACCCACACACATTTCCCCACCCACACACATTTCCCCTCCCACACACACATCCTCACACACCAAGAAGAAGAAGAAGAAGAAGAAGAAGAAGAAGAAGAAGAAGAAGAAGAAGAAGAAGAAGAAGAAGAAGAAGAATTCCCACCCATAAACACATCTCCCCACCTGCCCACACATATCCCCCACCCATAAACACCCAAAAACACACACCTCCCACCCACACACACCCCGCCACCCACATATACCCCACCCACACACATCCGCCGCTCACACACATCTTCTCACAACTACACACCTCCCCCACCCATACACTCATCTCTCACACACATCCATCCACTCACGTACTCATCCATCAACCACTCACACCCACACATCACCCACGCGCACATCAACATATGCATCTCTCATCTACCCTCTCACCCACACACACCCCAACCACCCAGCCAAACACATATCTCCCATCCTCGCATACATCCTTCAATCACCTGCACATCCCACACCTCTCACACATCTCCCCTCCCGCACAAAACTCCACCCATAAACACATTCCCCCCCCCCCCACACACATACATCCTCCAGAGAGAGAGAGAGAGAGAGAGAGAGAGAGAGAGAGAGAGAGAGAGAGAGAGAGAGAGAGAGAGAGAGAGAGAGAGAGAGAGGCATTTCCCTTTTGAGTCATACTGAGAAAATATTTTGCGAAATTCTTGAGACAAGATTTTGAACTACTATAGGACACCAGCTAAGCGAACCACAACTTGGATTTAGGAAAAACAAAGGATGCACAGATGCCATTTTTGCTCTTAGACAACTTATAGAAAAATCGATCAAATTTAATGAAACACTTCTTCTTCTTCTTCTTCTTCTTCTTCTGCGCTCCGTGGAATGTTTTTTTTCCAGAAGTTATTGCGGTGTGTCTAAGTTAGATACCCCTGGGCCGAGACCCTTAGGCCAACACATCCGACTTTAGCGTGCATTTTTTGTTGTTTTAGGTTAGCATTCCTGGGGGACTCTCACTGTTGTGGTGCCGTCCACATCCTAGCTGGTCAAGTTAGAACGGTCGAAGACTTCACGGTCAGCCATGAAGGGGAGCTTCCATAATTGCAGAGCCCACACATAGCGCCCTGGTACTGGGCTCACCCAGGGAATCGCCACGTCCTTGACATGGCTGCTTTGATTCCTCACTTCCATGTATTGGGCATTTCGTGCGCCACAGGCCGCTCCTACACAGACCAGTAACGGTCAGTTTGCAGACGACATCCACTCAGCAAGCTTTCGCTTGGGACTTCCACGTAATGGATACGCTAGCTAAGCGTTCCGTTTCGTGTTAATGAGATGCTTTTCTACCTTTGTCTTCGCTCACTCAGTGAGCTGTAGATTTGCATAGTAGCCACTGCGTGCGATTGGGACGCTTTTCTACCTTTAGTAACGCTCACGAGGTAGGCTATTTGTGCTGCCGGCTCAGCACCTTAACTCCATGCAGCAGAGTATCGGCCAGGCTCTCTAATCCGGGGATCCCTCTTATCCCTCTGATGACAGCCTTCGAACAGGTATCTGAACCAAGTATGTAGCAGTCTTAGCATCTCACCACCCTTTGCAGTGGGTGAGTATCGGGGGTGTTGTCTTAGATGTGGTCAGTCATATCCTCAGCTGAGAGCCTTAGAGTATGTATCCGAACCAAGAATTAGTGGCATTGTGCGCGTGATTCGGTCTTTGACTGCCTATCCCCAGTCTACCTGCAGAGCAGCAGGTTGTGTATCTCTTGGTCTGGTCCCTATCCCAAGGTCTGTCAGACATGTAGTTGTGCTTCCGTCGGCAGAGCTCTTGGGGTCATTGGGACACTCAAGCCCCTCTACCACGACAAGGTGGAGATATGTCAGAGGGGGAAAAGGAATTTCCTAGAGTAGATAAAAACAAGCTGTGGGAAATCCTTAACAGTGAAAGCATAGTGAGAGCAATGGAGGACACTCAGAACCCGTCACCATAAGATCCGGAGTACGATAAGATTGTGTCCTGTTCTCTCTCTTGTTCATAACCTATGTAGACAACATATGTAAAGAAACCAGCCAAACAGAGACCACAAGAACACCGCATGACGAACAGAATACAGAAGAAGAACCATCGGCAAATTACACAATTAGACAACTCCTGTTTGCGGATGACCAAGCACTAATAGCAAAATCAGAAGATGAATTACAAGATCACATGAATAGTGTAAACGAATTGTGTAGGGAACATAACATGAAAATTAGCATACATAAAACAGAGGTAATGACTACAACCAAAGAAGAAAGAACAACAAGGCACTTCAAGTACCTAAGAAGCACAATGTCATCAAATGGCAAATCAGAAGACGAGATCGAAAATAAACGCAATCAGGCAATCCAGCTGATTGGACAAATGGCACCAATACTAAAGAACAAACATGTATCAATAGTTACCAAGAAAGCAGTCTACATCACAATCTTTCTACGAACTCTAAGATAACATTGCCAAACCTGGACAATGGCAGAAAAAAGAGAAAAAAAAATCATAACAACAGAAATGAGATTCCTGAGAAGAATACTCAATGTATAAAGAAGAGGGAAAATCAGAAATGAAGAGATTAGGACTGAAGTGGGAGTTACAGCAGCGCTAGATCTTATTAGAAGGCAGCAAGTCAAATGGTTTGGCCATGCAACCAGATTACCAACTAACAGTATACCACAACAATCAATAATATACAGACCAGATGGAAGCAGAGGAAGAGGCCGACCACGTAAACTATGCATAGAGGGAATAACAGTGTCCATGAGTACATGAAGCCCATAAGCGGGCACTCTCCTGCTATTTATACTTCACCTCGACACCGCAAGGTACAAGAGGAACATGATGAGATGAGATGAGTCTGAACGTAAAATTATCTAACAAATCACAAATATTTAAATTTGAATAACAAAGACACAAACCATAGAATGTACGATTTCCCCGGGAAGGTTAACCCGGTCAACAAATGCCCGCAGAAGTCGGATGTGTTTGCCTAAAGGCGCAAGAATGCAGCTCTGCTGTAAACAGGCACAACGCAATCACGTCCGAAAAAAAAAAAAAACAACTTCGGATGAATGCAGAAGAAGAAGAAGAAGAAGAAGAAGAAGAAGAAGAAGAAGAAGAAGAAGAAGAAGAAGAAGAAGGAGAAGAAGAAGAGAAGAAGAAGAAGAAGAAGAATGTACGATTAATTGCATGGCATATTTCGCTGCAACTCGTCAGGTACATAATGCCAGGCATTAAATCGTACATTCTATGGTTTATGTCTTCGTTATTCAAATTCACTACGGGAAAACATTGTTTTGATTTTCTTAAATATTTAAATAACATGCTGCGGTTTATTGCACTGTCCTGCATCTAACTTTAACTTTAACTTTGTTAATGAGACAATGTCCTTATGAGAAAAATGCGATTAAGTTATCGTGGATCATTTTACCATACAGTGTCGCAGTTTGGTAGCAGAAACACATCATTGCATAAACTTTGTGCATCGTTTACTTTACACAGAACACGTCCCAAACTACATTCTATGTTTTCAAATAAATATTTATTTATGGACTCTTGTGCATAAAAGAAATGTAATATAAAATGCGTGAATACAAGAGTTACAAACAAAATGTAATAATAAAGTGAATAGAGCGGTTAAGCAAGAACCCATAGAAGTTTCCAGTCTATTATTGCAATCACCACCGCAACTACTACAGTCACTACCATTAATACTACAGTCACTACCATTACTACTACAGTCACTACCATTAATATTACAGTCACTACCATTAATACTACAGTCACTACCATTACTACTACAGTCACTACCATTAATACTACAGTCACTACCATTAATACTACAGTCACTACCATTACTACTACAGTCACTACCATTAATACTACAGTCACTACCATTAATACTACAGTCACTACCATTAATACTACAGTCACTACCATTAATACTACAGTCACTACCATTAATACTACAGTCACTACCATTAATACTACAGTCACTACCATTACTACTACAGTCACTACCATTAATACTACAGTCACTACCATTAATACTACAGTCACTACCATTACTACTACAGTCACTACCATTAATACTACAGTCACTATCATTAATACTACAGTCACTACCATTAATACTACAGTCACTACCATTAATACTACAGTCACTACCATTACTATTACAGTCACTACCATTAATACTACAGTCACTACCATTACTACTACAGTCACTACCATTACTACTACAGCCACTACCATTACTACTACAGTCACTACCATTACTACTACAGTCAATATCATTACTACTACAGTCACTACCATTACTACTACAGTCACTACCATTAATACTACAGTCAATACTACAGTCACTACCATTACTACTACAGTCACTATCATTAATACTACAGTCAATACCATTACTACTACAGCCACTACCATTACTACTACAGTCACTACCAATACTACTACAGTCACTATCATTACTACTACAGTCACTACCATTAATACTACAGTCACTACCATTACTACTACAGTCACTACCATTACTACTACAGTCACTACCATTACTACTACAGCCACTACCATTACTACTATTTCTAGGTTATGGTGGTCAGTTCTAGGTAATGATGATCAGTACAAGGTCATGGTGGTCAGTTCAAGGTAATGGTTGTCAGTTCAATGTAATGGTGGTCAGTTCTAGGTTATGGTGGTAAGTTCTAGGCTATGATGATCAGTACAAGGTCATGGTGGTCAGTTCAAGATTATGGTGGTCAGTTCTAGGTTATAGTGGTCAGGTGATCAGTACAAGGTCATGGTAGTCAGTTCAAGGTTATGGTGGTCAGTTATAGGTCATGATGGTCAGTTCAAGGTTATGGCGGTCAGTTCTAGGTTATGGTGGTCAGTTCTAGGTTATGGTGGTCAGTTCTAGGTTATGGTGGTCAGTTCTATGTTATGGTGGTCAGTTCTAGGTTATGGTGGTCAGTTCAAATTTATGGTGGTCAGTTCTAGGTTATGGTTCTAGGTTATGGTGGTCAGTTGTAGGTTACGGTGATCAGTTCTAGGTTACGGTGGTCAGTTGAAGGTCATAATGGTCTGTTCTAGGTTACAGTGGTTAGTTTTAGGTTCTGGTGATCTGTTCTAGATTATGTGGTCAGTTCTGTATTATGGGATCACTTCTAGGTTCTGGTGATCAGTTCTAGATTATGTGGTCGGTTCTTAGTCAAGTGGTGAAGGATAATCAAGTGGTCAGTTCTAGGTTATGGTGTTCAGTTCTAGAGTAAATGGTAAATTAGTTCTAGGTTAAATGGTAAATTGTATGTTCAGTGGTAAGTTCTAGGCTAAGTGATCATTTCTAAGTGAAGTGATAACATCTAGGTCAAGTTGTCAGCTTTATGTTAAGTGATCACTTTAGGTTATCTGGTCAGTTCTAGATTAAGATTGGCAAGTAAGCAACGCACACACAGTAAACACAACTAAACGTTAAAAAAAAGCAACAATAATTACAGAAACAATAGCCCTCTCAGGTCAGATCAGTAATCCTAACAAGTCTACAATCTACGCCCCTAACAATTACTTCACAAGTGGGAAACATTTTGAAATTGTTACCATTATTACGTCTTCGGCGGTGATATTTATAGTAATTTATGTCATAAATTATATCCTACATTTTTACGTGGGAGGAAGATCTAGGATTCTTCTTCTTCTTCAGCCATTTCCCTCATTTGATGTTGCGACCTCAACCAGCTCAAGCTAAGTCTGTCTGTCTGTCTGTCTGTCTGTCTGTCTGTCTGTCTGTCTGTCTGTCGGTCGGTCGGTCGGTCTGTCTGTCTGTCTGTCTGTCTGTCTGTCTGTCTGTCTGTCTGTCTGTCTGTCTGTCTGTCTGTCTGTCTGTCTTCTACAGCTTCCCCCATGTCATCTCTATAATATTGATCTTTGCATCTAATCAGGCATTAGTCAGATATAACAGTAGAGGGTACTACCCGCTTTCTGTTAGCTTTGAATTTTGGATTAAGCTCTCCAAACCCGACACCCCACATTGTGCCAACGGCCTTCGGACGACGAAGAACAACAGGGACAGTACAAGCCTTATCTTAGTGGGAGGAAATGCAGCCTAAAAACTAAATCTCATGGCAAGGCAGACCAGGTCCTAAGCCTTGGCCGGCAACTGGTCTAGGATCGAAGTTCCAACAGGCAGACAGTTGGGGTATTGCTTTGCTGATCCGGCAGCTTCTGCAGCTTGTCTTGTTTCAGATGTATTGGTGTTACCTTTCCTCTGGAGTAAACTAGGCAGGCCGAAATAGGGATCATGCAACATGGGCAACATATGGTCTCTACAATTAAGCCCAGTTCATCCCTCGTCCCAGCAATGGGTTGTAGTTATTTATTATGCCTTTTTGAAGCATAATGTAACAAACTATCGTCTGTCAAGACGGCAAGCCCCAGTATCAGCTAATGATCTCGACTGTGTGGTGTTACATCTCCGGTATGCAGTATTACGAATTGCGTCCGTAACTCCTTCGCCACAGAGCCGGTCCATAGGACACTTTTCATTCTTACAAGCGCCAAGGTGACGATTCTCATTGTTAATGTGCTATCCAATTCTCCAGATGTTAATATTGTGTTCATCTCATCTCATCTTGTTCCTGTAGTATCTTGCGGTGTCCAGGTGAAGCATAAACAGCCGGACAGTGCCCGTTTATGAGATTTATATTTCGAGATTCCATGGACTCTGCTATTCCCTCTGTCCATCATTTACGTGTTCGGCCTCATCTTCTGCTTCCATTTGTTGATGATGTTGAATATATTTATGGCCATTCCCATATTCCTTAGGAGTCTCTGGCCGAGTGCCTAGAACACTGGACTACTTTCCCGGATAGCTACGTTGTAATCATGGATTGGATTATGGATTTGTTTTTGTCGCGAGCACACAGAAAACTCTAAAGCGACTAAACTATCCAGGTGGTCATAATTCCTCAGCCATCCCTCCCCTCCTTTTCCCACCGGTCTTACACACCAATGTACCAGACAGTAATTACAATCTATATTCCTGCTGATTTGTGTTTTACTTCTGTAATCATCTGCTATTTTATACCCAAGACTATTGCGTGTTACATGTTCTAGAATATCCCGCCTCATTCCTTGGGCAATTTCTTTTTTAATCCATTTTCATGCCCATTGTCTTCAGTGTCCTTTATCCACCCTGGTGTTGCCCTTGCCACATCTTCCAGGAACGATGGTTATCATTATTGTTCTTTCCATGTTATGTTATTTCCAACGACATCAGTGCTTGCTCTCTCCTCCGATGCAGCAGCCACCACAAATAATTTCTCTCACTGCTGTCATGAAAAGTTGATTATGATATCCCCTCTCTTAACGTAAAAGGCGGCATTGACGTGATTGGCCAGGCTTCACTCCTCAGTTCTTGTAGTCGAGCTAGCGTCAGAGTCTGGACATATCCGCTAACAGAGTCAGTACTGCATTGATCATATCAACCCTGTCCCTGCTTCTCCCCATGTAATCATCCAACAGACTGTCGTTACGGCACGTAATTAATCAATTATCTTCTTGATCACGATTGTGAATTTTGTTAAACTGGAATTAACTTAGAAGTGCTAACAACTGTGATTGTTTAAAAGGGACTTAACCCAGTGGAGTTTACAACTGTGATTGTTGTAAAGGAACTTAAACTAGTAATGTTCACTGTTGTTATTGCATGAGATTGACTGAATTCTAGAATAGTCTGCACTCGATGTTTGATGATGTAACTATCACTTCCCAGGGGATTTCCGTGTGTATTGGTTCATTATGTGCCAACTGGTCTGTGCGTTCATTACCGTTAACTCCGTCATGTCCCGGTGTAGGCACAGGGTGAGTGATGTGAAGCGAAACTTCCGAATACTGTCTGTCCATTCGGAGCGGAGACTGTCGGTGGCCATTTTCTGTAGCATGTTCGTCTGATAAATGACCATGTGTGCGACGTTCTACTCTGCTAGCCATGCGAATGCCCTGGAGGTCGCGGTGATCTTCACAGTCAGGCTGGATGTTCTTGTCTGGAATTGAATCTTGTCCTTGTTGATTCTTTTCCCATCCTTTGTACTGTTTACACCCTGTCTGACAATGAACTTCATTTCACGGATCCATCTGTGTAGACTATTATTTCTAATCCACTATGATGCGATCAAAATATTTTAGTTTCAGAGACCCGACACGATTTATGAGCCAGTGCTCTTCCACTTTTAGATGTTACAGAATGTCCATACTTTTCTTTTGCATTCTTGATCCATATAACATCAACCAAATGTAACAGAACAGGCGTGACGTCCACTCGTTCTAACAGATAGCAAAACATTTAGTACCAGCAGTAAGCAGTCATATAGCCCTTGCACCTAGTCTCACTAATAGTAATACTTGAGTTATAACACATTATTAGTCTTCTTCTTCTTCTTCTTCTTCTTCTTCTTCTTCTATATTGTTATTCATCATCATCATCATCATCATCATCATCATCATCATCATCATCATCATCATCATCATCATCATCATCATCACCATCCAAGAGCGCGCGGTGACACGTTTACAATAAAACACACCGAAGTTAGCAAACATCTTCTTCGTCACATTCACTATCTTAAACAAATCAAAAGTGAAGTTCCGTTAAACGTTTTATCGTAATACGACTAACGCATCCCTGACACAATCCGTATTGTAAACTTATGTTGTTCGGTTTCTGATCTGTTGAGAAAAGCTTTTGTTTCCTGGGACTACTCATCTGTGTTGATGGGAAGCGTCATTGTCTCCCTCTGCTGCTCAGTCTTGGTACGTCAGATTATAGACCGGAAACTCCTCCAGGCAACACAGAAAATGTACCAGGTTTTAGAGCATCAGGCGGCCTCAGCAACACAAACTGAAATTTAAATACGGAAAAATCCTGCGGATGTAATTTTCTCTTTCAGCCCGTTTGTGCTATGCTATGTGAATACTCAGTACCCCGAGGAAAGACCAGACGGAAACATAATCGGATTGCAACTGGTACTATTAGTTTTGGGACTCTTCGCTGGCGGTTGAATATAAGGATAGATAGTGTGTGGGAATATACTGAGAACTGTGATTTCGGTTTTGAACTCAACTCATATCCCATGATGAGGATGAATACTGGCACCTTGCCGTCTTGACAGACGATAGTTTGTTAAATTGTGATTGACAATTAGCACAAAGCCTGGGCTACATTGTAGAGTCCATGTGTTGCCTAGGCAGCATGCTCCCTTTCTTGACCTGCCTAGTTTACTAAAGAGGATATGTAACACCAATACCTCTGGTACAAGACAAGCCACAGAAGCTGCCGGATCAGCGAAGCAATGCTTTAGCTCTCCGCCTATCGGAGCTTCGATTCTAGACCAGTCGCCAACCAAGGCTTATGGCCTGGTCTGTCCTGTCGTGACATTTTATCTGTAATTTGCATTTCATAGCATTAAAATACGGTTTGTAAGGTTGGCACAATGCGCAGTGTCGGGTTTGGTGAGCGCAGTCCAACATTCGACGCAGGTAGTACCGTCTACTGTTATTCGTTAGCTTAGTCTCATTTGACTTTCTATTCCTGGCCGTGAATGTTGACTTGCCGACCTTGAAAAGTTAAATGTCAGGCATCTTAGCTCAACTTAACACAGTCCTAGATTGAAACTGACTCATAGAGCATGCTGAGAAAGGTGAAGACAACTATGCTTCGTTCAGAGTGGCATGCTTCAATAAAAAAAAAAATCAAAGATAGGGATCATCTGATGGATCTGTTCGCCAGGACATGCTGGTGTGGTGGGAAACGAGCTGGGGGACAGATTGGCTGGGTCCGCACCGCTCAGTGCGGTATTGATGCACGATAAGGCAGACGTTGTCATAGCTCTTTGGGATTGTGTGTATGTTAGTTAGTCGCCGTTCCAACTTCTCGGCAAAGGACCGCACCATTATGCTCCGTTCCTGTGCCAATGAAAATCACACAAAATGCTCCTCACTGCCCCATGTGAAAAGTGGAACAGACAGGAGTCTCGACAAACCAACAGCCCGCACAGGTATACTATGGATAATGTATATGTTTTTTTTTTTTAAAGTTGCATATCCCGTACATGACGTTGCAGTCAACACCAACATTTTTCAGCTGCTGTTGATATTCTTGGCAAGATTACGCTCACATACCCGTAAGTAACAAACACGACGCGATCCGCTGCCGAATCTCGCGCAGCTGTGTTCTTCACGTGGGTATACGGGATTATGGAGAAAGTCGTTAACTCCTTCGCCAGGGAGACCGGCGTATATGTGTATAGTGTGGAAGAATAAAGAAGTCATCATAGCCTAGAGAGAATGGTGCGGTAGTGAGTGCCCAGAGGATCTGGCTGACACTCAGAACTCGGAGGAAAGGCTAAACGGGCACTTAATCAGACTGCAACTAGTACCATTAATATTGAGACTCTTCGTTGACTGTTGAATATGAAGACGGAATCCGAATGGGAATGGCTAGCGCTGTTATGTTTATTCTTAACTCAACTTAACACAGACAAAGTTAAGTGTCATGGCATCTTAGCTGAAATGAAGCCTCAGGGGTTACAATACAAGGGACTTCTCATAAGCCTTTAGTCTGACCATGAAGGAGTAGGCGGAGAAACTTGAAATTTGGCAAAGTGCTTATTCCTTCCCAATGTAGCCACCACCTGAATTTATGCATTTCTGCCATCTCTGTGTGACCTTGAAAAGACCTTCAGAATAAAACAACCTATTTGTTTTTAAAACTAAATCAGTTATCATAAGCCAGTATGACATCTTCGTCACTGTCGAAACGATTTCCTTTCAGCTGTTTTTTAGGATTTGGGAAAAGAAAAAAGTCTGACGCAGCCAAATCTAGAGCATATGATGGGTGTGGAAGACTTTCAATATTCAAATCGTTAGCAGTTTGCAACACAAGCCGTGCTTTATGGGAGGGCGCGTTATCTCACAAAGGCAGATATTTGCGTACGCGCTATCCCTCGATTTCTGGTCACAGCCTTTATTAATTTGATAAGGAGATCTGCATAGTGCTGCCCATTAACCGTGTTGCCATGAATCATGTAGTCTTTCAATATGACACTTTTGTCGTCCCAAAAAACAGTCAGCATCAGTTTTCTTGCAGATTTTTGTGCTCTTGGCTTGACATGTGTTGGCGAGCCCGGGGTTTTCCACTGCATGCTGGCAATTTTTGATTCTGGGTCATAATGGTGAATCCAAGTCTCATCTACCGTCACCATGGTCGTCAACATGTTTTTCGACTGCCACATGTTGAACAACTGACCACAGCAATCAGCCCTTGTTTGTTTCTGTTCTCATGTCAGCAGGCGCGGGACCCAGCGGGCACACACTTTTCTCATGATCAGTCTTTTATATAAAATTATAAAAACTGTACTCTTACTCAGTTTTGATGAACCCTTTATGTCTGCAATTGCCATTTTCCTATCCTAGTGTATCATTTTCTTCACTTTTGCAGCATTTGCATCATTGCACTCTGAGGACGGTCGTCCTGATCTTGGCGGATAAGCAACTTGGGATCGGCCACACTTAAACTGCAAACACCAATGTTTTACAGAAGCATACGAAGGACAGACTTCCTCAAACACTGGCTCCATCTCCCTGTGTATTTCTGTAGGTGTTTTTCCCTGTAACATCAAGAATTTTATCACAGTCCTGTCGTCTGATGTCTCCACTGTTCTGACAAACCGTTGGATGTGCAGATCTGGTCACTAAGGTGTGTTGTGCCATGCACTATATAGGGAAAACCAGTTGAGGAGGGAAATTCATAATTCATATGTCCATTACAAATTGAATGAACTATAGATGTGCTAAATTTCAATTTTCTCCTGCCTACTCCTTCATGGTCAGGCTAAAGACCTATGAGAAGCCCCTTGTATCTCTCCCTGCTTCGAATTACGGCGTTGACTTTGTTTTTTAAAAGCAACGAATGAATCACCAGAAAATGAGAAGTGGAATAGGTAAGCTTTACTAGAACATGTTCACAGTAACAAAATGAACGTTGCGACAAAACATTCGTCAGCACACAAACAAGAAACACACACAGATACAACCGCATGAAATATACACATATCAATAAGTTGCTAATCTGATTCCTTGTTGTAGAATAGACACGTATGTAATCGGATATCCCGGGTATGGTTATACATTTTGTACTTTTCCAATGAACTTGTTTTTAGCTATGACCTTTTTGAAGTTTTACTAAATAACCGAAGTGTGGTATACTTCACCCTGATCCTGCGACTTGCCTTTATGGATTAGGAAAACTATGAGAATACCCGTGAAATGCTGCACAGGTTAAAAATCCCTCGGCAACTAGAAACCATAAGAGCAGGCTGATAGGTAGCCGCTCAGCAAACATACCCTCAAATAAGAATATTTGTAGCACGTGGCATTATAACCGATGCTACGGAATTCGTGATCTGGGCTGGGATTCTCGTTATGTGATCTATGGGAGGAGACTGAGGCATTACTGGATGCATCCATGTGCAATGAAAGTGACTCTTTAGTCATCAGTCATTAGCAGCGGTAACGGGTCGTCCCCAATATGCTCCGTTCCTGTGCCAGTGAATATCACACGAAATGCTCCTCACTGCTCCATGTGAAAAGTGGAACAGACAAGAGTCTCGAGAAACCAACATCCACACAGGTACACTGTGCACAATGCCACAACACAAAATCCTCCACGAAAAATACAGTCGAAGGAAACGGTAGTCATTAGAAATCCAGAAGCCACACATTACTGCATAAGACAATCCAGTCAGTTTAGTGACTGGCCATCATTCCGAACACACAGTTCACGCTAAAAACAACCACGGCAAGATATAAAAGCATTCCACATGAAATTTACAGCTCACAGTGTCGCGCCTCGCACTCAACTCAGTAGCAGGGCGACGAAACCATGCACTACCAGTCAACAATGAGGAAAATCCTTTTGCACACCGTAGCCACAAGAATAAAGACTCAAGGGGCCTTGACCGTTCAACTGCCGATCTTTCATGTTGGGGACCGGAAGTGACTGTCTCTCACGACAAAACTAAACAAAGCATTAAATACAATGTCAACACAGACACGCACGTGCATACGTGTCATTTGCATAAATTAGATATCCTGTCAGGCACACATATCCGCTGGTTGGCAGATTGATTATGCATGTTTTTCTGTATCGATCCGAGTGCGGGACATTGTGGAATCAAATGGCGAAGACACTGGAAACAGTGATGATGTGGTATGTTAGAATAATGAGGAGAATAACGTAGTCACAGAAGAAGACAAATGTTAGAGTACCGCAGACCCCACACGATCAGTCACAAAAATGATATGAAAACAGCAAATGGAATTTACAAAGCATATCAACAGAATAGTTCTAGCAGAGAAATTAGATTTGTGTGGGAACATGCCACAATAGGAGCAAAAAACATAGTTCTCATCCAGGACTCTAGTGATCGCGTGAGATATCGAACCATGACATCCCACGCTTATCGGCAGGCTACATGATGATGACAATAACTGATGTATATCGTAGCCAAGACAATATTAGACAGAGAGCTGAAATGTTATACAGAACCTGTTTTACTGTATGACAGTTAATATTGGAACGTAAATGAACAAATTAGGAAGAACGAGAAAGCAACAGAGGTGTGGTTTCTGAATCGAATATTGCGAAGTCCGTGGACTGCCAGAGGAACTAACTACGATTACCCGGAAGAGGCTAATGCAACTAGAACATTATATACAACAGAATGAAAGTGACTGACTGTTTTCTTTGGTTATGTGGTGAGGAGAGAGGCATCGGAGAATATTGCGACTTCTGGAAAGATCATGGGTAAGAGAAGCAGAGGCATACCAGGAGGAATGATGCCGGATGGACTGAGACAGTGGCATGGAGGAATATCAGCAGAGTTGATCCAGAACACAACAGACTGAGATCTGTGGAGATACATGGAAATCTACTCCATCTGGCAGAGCACTTGAAGAAAAAATATAATGTCTTTTGTTTGACCATATATGTTATAGCTTAATTCAATCAATCATGTTCCATGCCGGAAAGCGTGGGCGGTCATGACTCGCCATTTCACTCGATCACCAGAGTCGTGGATCAGCTCAGTGTTCCTGTCTCGTCCATGCCATATGGCCAAGCCATCCAGGTATTTTCCTCTCGGTCTTCCTCTTGGTCTGTTCCCTTCGATCTTGCCAGTTTTCACTAAGTTCTCCAATCCATTTCTTCTCATAACATGTCCAAAAAATTTTGACTGTCTACGTCTAATTTCTCTATTCAATATGAGAGATATTGAGAACCCGAAGGGGATATCGAATAACGTAAAATATTCCACGCATTATATGCCAAGCTTGTAATACCTCACACATCAATGACGTCGACGATAACTGACCGTTGCAATATATGCTATAGCTTAATTACATGAACGACACCGAGGACCCGAAAGGAACACCTAATCACGTAACGCCTTCCACGCAAGATACGCCAAGCTTGTAATACTTCAAATGTGAAATGACGGATTACTTCAGTTCCCTAAGTCACCAAAACACAGGGGAGCCGTCGCTAGCACGCTTGCCTATCAGTCCAGTGGACATGTGTTCGAATCCTTACCGAAGCGGATATTATTAAATTAATCTGGGCTCCCAGGCCGATCCAGCCCAAAATAGGTATCATGAAATGTCACAGGAAGTAAAAACAGCAGGCGTGATTTCAACCCCACCACTCACCGATGGCCGGACGGCCTATAAGATATAGTCTAGCACCATATACCCAACATACCGGGATGCTCCGTGGCCAAGTGGTTTCGCGAAGGTTGTGGGTTCGATTCCGGACCACAACATTCGGTTCGCGAGTGCAATTTTCTTGTAGGTCCTTCTTCTTCTTCTTCGTTCATCCAGAGTTTTTTTTCCGGATGTGATTGCGTTGTGCCTGTTTACAGCAAAGCTGCTTTCTTGCGCCGTTAGGCCGACACATCCGACTTCTGCGGGCATTTGTTGACCGGGTTAACCATCCCGGTCTTGTAGGTCCTATCTACTACCCCAGAAATTAAGAGCCATAAGACCACCCTTTAAGTTATAAAAAAAAAAAAAATTTCAAGCACTCCATATCACGAATAGTACCAAGTATGCTCCAGTTAGCGATGGACGGCGTGCCTCAAATCCACTCTGCCTATCGAAAAGGCTAAATTTAATAATTATAAAACACACTCACAAGGGAGTATTATATCAATAACTATGGTTGTGTTGTCGCAGATACGAAGTTCATCGGAAGCGTAAGATATATTGTAGAACTGATCGTCTTTTCTGTGGTGGGATTGTATTGCATAGTAAAATATGTTATCTTTGTTTGTATAGAATACTTAACTGAATGTGATATAGATGTGGCATTGAGTACCTGACTGTATTACTTTGAGTGTGATAGTATATGGTGGGTTATTTAATGATTGTACAAACAGTGTAATGCAGTAGTCGTAGTAGTAATTTAATATTCAAAGATTGTAGTAAAGTACGCGTAGTAGTATATGTTGAGTTATTCAATGATTGTGCTGTGTAAGACTTGGATGTTCAAGGCCCTTGTATATTTATTTGTATATGGCACGCTTGACAAACATTGACTGCGGTAGGCACAGAAGTAATTGAATATTCGAAGATTGTAGTAAAGCAGACACAGTAGTAATTGCATTTTGGAAGACTGTAGTAAAGTAGGCGCAGTAGAACTGCACATTAGAAGATTGTAGTAGAGCAGACGCAGTAGTAATTGCATATTGGAAGATTGTAGTAAAGTAGGCGCAGCAGAACTGCATATTGGAAGATTGTAGTAAAGTAGGCGCAGTAGTAATTGTGTATTGGAAGATTGTAGTAAAGTAGGCGCAGTAGTAATTGTGTATTGGAAGATTGTAGTAAAGTAGACTAGGTAGTATATGTTGGACTATTCAATTATTGTAGTGTATTAGACTATGTCACGTCTGTCAAACATTGCACTGCGGTAGGCGTAATAGTAATTGAATATTCAAGGATGTAGTAAAGCAGACGCAGTAATAATTGCATATTCGAAGATTGTAGGAAGATTGTAGTAAAGCAGGCGCAGTAGTAATTGCATATTAGAAGATTGTAGTAAAGCACACGCAGTAGTAATTGCATATTCGAAGATTGTAGTAAAGCAGACGCAGTAGTAATTGCATATTCGAAGATTGTAGTAAAGTAGGCGTGGTATTACGAGCGTCGTAGACCATATGTGATTCCAATATTTGGATCCCCATGTGGCTCCAAGCCTACGCTGTGGAGTTCATGGGCTCTGTTGAGATCCTCATTCAGTTATCTATGGAATGAAACTGGTGCACCTATTGCGATGTCCGTGTGAGATCGAAATAGTTCCTCACAAGCCAAACGAAACCAGCAAGACGATGGTGTCTCGTAGAGAACACTATACAAATCTCGGTAAACCCAGGAGGTAAGGACAGGATGCTGGCGCTGGATAGGCCACACATTGAGACAACTTTGTAATAGAATAACTAGAAAGTGCTTCTTCTGGATCCCACAGGGCAATTAAAATATAGGAGCAAATCTGAAAACACACGAAGAAGAAAAGTAGAAACAGCAATGAATAATATGGGAAGGTCAGAAGTCAGCATGGCCGAATGGATAGGAACGCGCGTTCTTAAACATCCGGTGTCCTGATGCCGAGTCAGGGGTTTAATCCTTACACCGGACAGTTGGACTAAAAGTTTGACCTCTCGTCCTTGACCTAGGGACTAAATTACAAGTACCTTTAAATTCAGAGTGGGTTTGCTTGATATGGAGGGACAATGGTAATAGGGAAAGCTAATCAACAGACAAACATCAGTCCAGTGCACTAGAGCAAAAAAAAATAAAATGATTTCATCATTTCATCTCATCTTGTTCATCATGTATCTTGCAATATCGAGGTGAAACATTAACAACGGGAGAGTACCCGTTTATGTTTATATAATGAGATGCCCATGGACTCTGTTTTACCCTATGTTCATAGTGTACATCGTCGGCCTCTTCTGTTGCTTCCATTTGGTCTGTACATCTTGTTTGTTGTGGTATACTGTTAGTAGGTAGTTAATTGTGTGGCCGAACCATTTAACTTGCTGTTTTGTAAGGGTAAAAAATGATAACCAGGACAAAACTATAAGAAGTTCAACATTATACGTACCTTGATCTCCATTTTCCGGTCTGATGAATTGTGGGATCGGCGTTGGCGACGCCGTGTTGTTCTCGTTTGGAGACGTCGACAAATCCTCCTTGGTTGTGGTCAAAGCCGTGAGGAATTATAGATTTCTCTGTGCTAACACCTTCAATACTAAACATTCCATTTGTCGATAGAGTGCTAAGTATGGCCGCTAGAAGCGTACTGGTATCTGTTCTTATGGTTGTAGATGAAAGTTCTTCTGTAGCATCTGTCGTGGTAGCAAACGGAACAGTAAATGATGAAGGTATGAGAGAAATTGGTATGTTTGTTGTTGAGGGGATATCGCTGTCTTGTGTTAGAGATGTAAGTTTTGTGATAGGCATGCTGGTGGTGAAATACGTCTTTAAATATTGCGAGCGGGTGAAGGTTGTTGTAATGTCGTTGAAATGAAGAGCTGTGTTAGTAGAGAAGGGTATGGCCTTTAGAATTTCTGAAGTTGTAGGAGGTATACTAGAAAGTAGTTCACTACTAAAAGGTGCTGAAGGTATGTTTGTAGCTGAAAGGTATTCTTGGGGTATTGTTGTTTCTTGAAGCGATTCAGAAGGTGTACGTGTAAAACTTGTAACAGAGTGCTCATTTGTTGTTGTCAATTCACGTAAAGGTTGTTGTAAGGTAGTCTTGGTTGTGTGTGTTATATCGTAGAAAGATTGCGATGTGAAGGTTTTGCTTGTTGGTGTTATTACAGTTAATGATTGTATAGTTGTTGGTTTAATAGTTGATTTGGCATCAGAGAAGGATTGTATAGTAGCAGGTTTACTTGTTGATGTAAAATCCGAGAAGAATTGTATAGTAGCAAGCTTAAATGTAGATGCAAAATCAGAGAGGGGATTGTACAGTAGCAGGCTTACCTGTAGATGTAAAATCAGAGAAAGATTGTATAGTATCAGGATTACTTGTAGATGTAAAATCAGAGAAGGATTGTATAGTAGCAGGCTTAATTGTAGATGCAAAATCAGAGAAGGAGTGTGTAGTGGCAGGCTTTCTTGTAGATGAAAAATCAGAGAAGGATTGTGACAAAACTGCTGTTCTATCTTTTGAAATATGTGCCAACGTAGGCTTATTAATAACTATGACATCAGAGTAAAATTGTGACAATGCTGCATTGCCATCTGTTGAAGATTTTACTATAATAGGCTTATTTGTAGATGCGGCATCATTGAAATATTGTGAGAATGCAACTGTGCCATCTATTGAAACTTGTACTAAAGTTGGCTTATTTGTAACATCAGCTGTCACATAAGAGAAAGATTGTGACAATGAAATTGTGTCATCTACTGAAACTTGGACTAAACTAGGCTTATTTGTAAATGTGGCATCAGAGAAAGATTGTGATAATGCAGCCGTGCCATCTGTTGAAACTTGCACTAAACTAGGTTTGCTCATAGACATTATTTCTACAATGGTTGCGACCGCAACCTGCGTTGTTCCATTATCGCGTCTTGTACTAGGAACTATTCCTGTGACAAAAAGTTCTTCATGCGTTTGTGTATGTATTAAATAAAGTGACGATGCATAAACCGGAGATGTTAAATCTGCCATTCTGAATGTTGTATCTTCGGTAGATAGGAGATCTGCTGTTATATACATCTTTTCTAAGGTTGTAGACATACTTGTAAATGTGGTCTCATTAGAAATGTGACTTGAAGAAGCAGTATATGTTGTTGTAACCACAGAGGATGGTGTTGTGTGGGGTGTTTGTGTGTTTTGGGGAATGGCGTAAGTAAAATGTGTGTTTGCCGATGTTAGAGCTGCATTTGGATGTGTGGTTTGACTTAGAGACGTGGTTTTGGAGGGCATTGCGTGGTGGGAGATAACTTCAGTAAAGTACGTGGTTTCAGAGCGTGTCATATTTTGAGATGCTTCAGTCAAATACGTGGTCTCAGTGTGTGTAGCTGCAGCATCAATGATGTGATGGCTTCTGCTTGTGATTAAGTCTGTTGCATGAGTTTTTTCTATATTATGTGACGCAGTAGAGACAGATGCAATTGCCGATGGTGGATTCGAAGAATTTGCAATAGAAGAAGTCGCTGAAGGTGTTGCAATAGGAGAAGTCCCTGAAGGTTTTGCAATAGGAGAAGTCGCTGAAGGTGTTGCAATAGAAGAAGTCTCTGAAGGTGTTGCAATAGAAGAAGACTCTGAGGATGTTGCAATGGAAGAAGACGCTGAGGATGTTACAATAGAAGAAGACGCTGAGGATGTTGCAATGGACGAAGACGCTGAGGATGTTACCATAGAAGAAGACTCTGAGGATGTTGCAATAGAAGAAGGCAGCTGAATGATGTTACAATAGAAGAAGACGCTGAGGATGTTGCAATAGAAGAAGACGCTGAGGATGTTACAATAGAAGAAGACGCTGAGGATGTTACAATAGAAGAAGACGCTGAGGATGTTACAATAGAAGAAGACGCTGAGGATGTTGCAATAGAAGAAGTAATCTGAAGATGTTGCAATAGAAGAAGGCACTGAAGATGATGCAATGGAAGAAGACGTTGAGGATGTTACAATAGAAGAAGACTCTGAGGATGTTGCAATAGAAGAAGGCACTGAAGATGATGCAATAGAAGAAGACTCTGAGGATGTTGCAATGGAAGAAGGCACTGAAGATGATGCAATGGAAGAAGACGTTGAGGATGTTACAATAGAAGAAGGCACCGAAGATGATGCAATAGAAGAAGGCGCTGAAGATGATGCAATAGAAGAAGACACTGAAGATGATGCAATAGAAGAAGGCACTGAGGATGATGCAATAGAAAAAGTAACTGAAGATGGTGCAATAGAAGAAGTAACTGAAGATGATGCAATAGAAGAAGTAACTGAAGATGTTGCAATAGAAGAAGGCACTGAAGATGATGCAATAGAAGAAGTAACTGAAGATGGTGCAATAGAAGAAGTAACTGAAGATGTTGCAATAGAAGAAAGCACTGAAGATGTTGCAATAGAAGAAGGCACTGAAGATGATGCAATAGAAGAAGGCACTGAAGATGTTGCAATAGAAGAAGGCACTGAAGATGATGCAATAGAAGAAGGCACTGAAGATGATGCAATAGAATAAGGCACTGAAGATGATGCAATAGAAGAAGGCACTGAAGATGATGCAATAGAAGAAGGCACTGAAGATGATGCAATAGAAGAAGTAACTGAAGATGGTGCAATAGAAGAAGTAACTGAAGATGGTGCAATAGAAGAAGAAACTGAAGATGATGCAATAGAAGAAGGCACTGAAGATGATGCAATAGAAGAAGTAACTGAAGATGATGCAATAGAAGAAGTAACTGAAGATGGTGCAATAGAAGAAGTAACTGAAGATGGTGCAATAGAAGAAGTAACTGAAGATGATGCAATAGAAGAAGTAACTGAAGATGATGCAATAGAAGAAGGCACTGAAGATGATGCAATAGAAGAAGGCACTGAAGATGATGCAATAGAAGAAGTAACTGAAGATGGTGCAATAGAAGAAGTAACTGAAGATGGTGCAATAGAAGAAGTAACTGAAGATGGTGCAATAGAAGAAGTAACTGAAGATGTTGCAATAGAAGAAGGCGCTGAAGATAGTGCAATAGAAGAAGGCGCTGAAGATGTTGCAATAGAAGAAGTAACTGAAGATGGTGCAATAGAAGAAGTAACTGAAGATGTTGCAATAGAAGAAGTAACTGAAGATGGTGCAATAGAAGAAGTAACTGAAGATGTTGCAATAGAAGAAGTAACTGAAGATGGTGCAATAAAAGAAGTAACTGAAGATGGTGCAATAGAAGAAGGCACTGAAGATGTTTCAATAGAAGAAGTAACGGAAGATGGTGCAATAGAAGAGGGCGCTGAAGATGTTGCAATAGAAGAAGTAACTGAAGATGGTGCAATAGAAGAAGTAACTGAAGATGTTTCAATAGAAGAAGACTCTGGGGATGTTGCAATAGAAGAAGGCACTGAAGATGAAGAAATAGAAGAAGGCACTGAAGATGATACAATAGAAGAAGGCACTGAAGATGATACAATAGAAGAAGGCACTGAAGATGTTGCAATAGAAGAAGGCACCGAAGATGATGCAATAGAAGAAGGCGCTGAAGATGATACAATAGAAGAAGGCACTGAAGATGATACAATAGAAGAAGGCACTGAAGATGATACAATAGAAGAAGGCACTGAAGATGGTGCAATAGAAGAAGTAACTGAAGATGGTGCAATAGAAGAAGTAACTGAAGATGGTGCAATAGAAGAAGGCACTGAAGATGTTGCAATAGAAGAAGTAACTGAAGATGATGCAATAGAAGAAGGTACTGAAGATGGTGCAATAGAAGAAGACTCTGAGGATGTTGCAATAGAAGAAGTCTCTGGGGATGTTGCAATAGAAGAAGGCACTGAAGATGATGCAATAGAAGAAGGCACTGAGGATGTTGCAATAGAAGAAGGCACTGAAGATGATGCAATAGAAGAAGGCACTGAAGATGGTGCAATAGAAGAAGGCACTGAAGATGTTGCAATAGATGAAGGCACTGAAGATGATGCAATAGAAGAAGGCACTGAAGATGATGCAATAGAAGAAGTAACTGAAGATGGTGCAATAGAAGAAGGCACTGAAGATGATGCAATAGAAGAAGGCACTGAAGATGATGCAATAGAAGAAGGCACTGAAGATGATGCAATAGAAGAAGGCACTGAAGATGATGCAATAGAAGAAGTAACTGAAGATGGTGCAATAGAAGAAGGCACTGAAGATGTTGCAATAGAAGAAGGCACTGAGGATGTTGCAATAGAAGAAGGCACTGAAGAGGTTGCAATAGAAGAAGATGCTGGAGATGTTGCAATAGAAGAAGGCACTGAAGATGTTGCAATAGAAGAAGGCACTGAGGATGTTGCAATAGAAGAAGGCACTGAAGATGATGCAATAGAAGAAGACGCTGGAGATGTTGCAATAGAAGAAGGCACTGAAGATGATGCAATAGAAGAAGGCACCGAGGATGTTGCAATAGAAGAAGGCACTGAAGATGATGCAATAGAAGAAGGCACCGAAGATGTTGCAATAGAAGAAGGCACTGAAGATGTTGCAATAGAAGAAGACGTTGAAGTTGTTGCAATAGAAGAAGTCGCTGAAGTCGATAGAGTAGATGAAGACGCTGACAGTCTTGCAATAGAAGAAGACGTTGAGGATAATGCAATAGAAGAAGACGTCGAGGATGATGCAATAGAAGAAGACGTTGAGGTTGATGCAATAGAAGAAGACACTGAAGATAATGCAATAGAAGAAGACGGTGAAGTCGATAGAGTAGATGAAGACGTTGACAGTCTTGCAATAGAAGAAGACGTTGAAAGTAACGATGCTTCTGAGCCATGTTTGCCTAAGTCAGAAGAGAGTTGCATATCACTTGTATTTATTGCGGTTGTAGTAGATGAATGTGTGGAAGATTTGGTTTCTGAAGGTACAATGTTTTGTGTAATTTCAGTAGGGTTACTTATAGGAAAATAAGACGTAGAATGAATCTCCGTAAAAGATGATGCTGATGTGGGTATGGTAGAGAACGATTGAGGACTGTGGCTTTTGCTGATATGCAAGTCTGTAACAAAAATGTCTTCTATGGAGTTTAAAGTTGCTGTAGAAGATAAATATACTGAGTAGTATGGCAAAGTGGTAATACGTTCAGTTGTAGATGGTTTATGTGTGTGAGATTGAGTAGATGTGGTTGTGATTATCGTAGAATCGAAGTCAATAGAGGGCGTCAAATATGTTGTGGTACTGATTGTCTTAAAAATGGGGGATAGTATTGTAGCAGTCAAAAGTGTTGATGTTTTTTCTATGGAAGGCTGAACTGAAGGAGGAGTAGTAGTGGATGTGGTGTCAATACCTGTGTGCATTACTGTGGCTGTGGCAATGTATGTTGGGTTATACATTGATTGTACTGTATTAGACGTAGACGAGTGTGTGGAGTCAGCTAAAGATTGTATTCTGGTAGGCGTAGAAGGAACTGCGTCATCAGTCAAAGATTGTATTATAGTATGCGTGGTTGGGTGTGCGTAGTCGGTCAAATATTTTGTTATAGTATGTGTGGTAGGATGTGCGTCGTCAGTCAAAGATTGTATTATAGTTTGCGTGGTAGGATGTGCGTCGTCAGTCAAAGATTTTGTTATAGTATGCGAGGTAGGATGTGCGTCGTCAGTCAAAGATTGTATTATAGTTTGCGTGGTAGGATGTGCGTCGTCAGTCAAAGATTTTGTTATAGTATGCGAGGTAGGATGTGCGTCGTCAGTCAAAGATTGTATTATAGTTTGCGTGGTAGGATGTGCGTCTTCGGTAAAAGATTGTATTATAGGATGCGAAGTAGGATGTGCGTCGTCAGTCAAAGATAACGCTGTGGTAGGCATAGATGTAATTGTGCCGTCAGTCAAAGATTGTGCTGTAATAGGAGTAGTAGTGGATGTAAAGTCAGACGAAGATTGTGGAGTAGTATGCATCGTAGTACGTGCGTCATCGATCAAAGAGTGCACTGTGGCAGTTGTAGCAGTAACTGTATCATAAGTGACAGATTGTAGTACAGTAGGGATCGTAGTACGAGCTTCGTCGGTCAAAGATTTTACTGTGTCCGAATTAGTAACGGATGCAGTGTTAGTCAAAGACTGGAATGTAGTAGACGTCGTAGTGTGTGCGTCTCCGGCCATAGATTGTATTATAGTTGGTGTCGTGGTATGTGCGTCGTCGGCCAAAGATTGTACTGTGGCAGGAGTAGTAACGTATGTAACGCCAGTCGAAGATTGGAGTGTTGTTGGTGTCGTAGTGTGTGCGTCGTCAGACAAAGATTGTGCTGTGGCAGGAGTAGCAACGGATGTAACGTTAGTCGAAGATTGCAGTGTAGCAGGTGTCGTAGTATGTGCGTAGTCGGTCAAAGATTGTATTATAGTATGCTTTGTAGTAATGGCGTCCTCAGTCAAAGATTGTACCGTAGTAGTAGTAACATATGTAGCGTCAGTCGAAGATTGTATTACAGTGGGAGTTGTAGTAGATTGTACTGTGGCTGGAGTAGTAGAGGATGTAATGTCAGTCGAAGATTGTAGTGTAGTAGGCGGCGCAGTTGATATTGTCCCAGTCCACAAGTTTACTGATGTATACGTGCTATCACTCAAAGATTGTATACTTGTAGACACTGAAGTTGGCGTGACGCCAGCAAAAGATTGTAGTGCAGTAGGCGAAGTAATGTACGTGACGCTTGACAAAGCTTGTGCTGCAGTAAATGAAGTAGTATATGTCTCATCAGTCAAAGATTGTACTATACTATGAGTAGTAGTAGATTTTCCCTTAGTCAAAGATTGTACAGCAGAAGGAGTTGTAGTAAATATGGCATCAGCCACAGATTGTACATTACTAGCAGCAGTATTAGACAATCTGTCGTCAGTCAATGATTGTACTATACTAGGAGCTGCAGTAGATTTCTGGCCAGTCAAAGATTGTTCTGTAAGAAGTGTATTAACAGAAGCATCATCATTCAAAGATTGCACTTTTGCAAGCTGAGTAATCACTATAGCCCCAGTTATAGATTGCATTGTAGTAGGTGTTATAGTAGATGTTACGGCATCCAGAGATTGTACTACAGTAGATGCAGCAATGGGAGTGACGCAGCTCAACGACTGAGCTAAAGTAGGCATACTAGAAAGTGTGATGTCAGTCGAAGATTGTACTGAAGTAGGCGAGCTTGTGGAAGTAATGTCACTCAAAGTAGGCGTTGTAGCATATATGACTTCAGTATACAATTTTAGAGTAGATTGTGTTGGATTAATCTTGGTGTCAGGCAAGGATTGTGCTTGAGTAGGCAAAGCAGTAGACATGATGGTAGACAAATATTGAACTGTGTTGTTCGTGCTTGTAGATTCGTGTTTGCTATAAGATTGTAATGTGACTGAACTAGTAGACGATGCTACGTTCGTAGGCAATTGTAATGTACTTACCGTACTTGGTGATGTAATTTCACTGAAAGATTGTACTTCTGTTGGCTTGTTCGAGATTGTGACTACGTTAAAAGACTGTACTTGGGTAGATGTGCGTGCGGGTGTAGTTTCAGTAGAAACGTGTACTGAAGTAGGCATGATTGTAGGATGTGAGATCAATGAAAGATTGTTCTGAGCTGTGAGTAGAATGCAATGTGCATGTGGGTTTTATTGACGTTTGTGTTGAAGTAGGCGAACTTACATGTGTGACGTCAGTAAAGAATTGTAATGTAATAGGTCTGCTTCTAGATATTACGTTAGTAAAAGATTGTGATGTAAAAGGTTTGCTTTCTGAAACATCTTCAAAGAAAGATTGTATTGAATTAGACCTGCTTGTAACCACTAAGTCATTAAGCGATTGTGTGGCAGGCTTGCTTGTAGACATTATGTTAGTAACAGATTGTGATGTAATAAGTTTGCTTTCAGAAATCTCTTCAAGAAAAGATTGTATTGAATTAGAATTGTTAGTAATCACTAAGTCAGTAAAAGATTGTGAGATAGGTTTGCCTGTAGACATTACGTTAGTAAAGGATTGTGATGTAAAAGATTGACTTGTAGGTGTAAAGCTAGTGAAAGATTGTTCTAGTGTAGATGTGCTTTCTAACTGACTGTATGTCGAGAGTATGACTGTGTGTGGTTTAGATTTTGTGGTTGTATAGACGGGCGTGTTGTAATCTATACTATTGGTAACAGAATGTATGTCTACAGAATCAGATATAGATACAGTACGTTTACGAAACGATGAAGTAGGAAATACAAGAGAAGATACTGCTGCTGGCAGACCTGTTGTGGGTAAACTTGAAGGATACAGCGGTTCTGAAGTAGTAGCAGTTTCATGTGTAGCAGCTATCCTTGTCTGCTCTGTGTTTTCAGTAGTCGCAGTTATGGCTGAAATTGTTTTAGCTGTAGTAAGTAATATGTCTTCAATGAATGACGTTGCTTTTGTGTTGATCGCTACTGATGAAGCCGACAGATCTGGAGTAGATACGTTGTCAGCAAAAGTCGATGCAGTTGGAATAGATGCTTCAGGTATAAAAGATGAGCTTGTCTGCGTGGTTTCTGTAAAAGAAGCAGCTGTCGCTGAAATGTCCTTTGCTGTCGTAAAGGATGGTATACCCCCAGCAGATGACACTACTGTATCGCTGGTCAATGTTGATGCAGTGCCAACAGTATCCGAGGCTGTAGATGTTATGCCATCGAAATACAACTGCGTTGATGGCAGATTTGTTGTGGATAATAACATTGCTGTTATTATTGTTGACATGTGCACAGCTGCTGTGGCTGGTTCTGGTTGACGTGCTAAATTTAGTGGATGCTACAGTTGCTGTTGATGTTTTACGTGCGGTGCTCATCCGGCGCGTTGTTGCAGGTGGGAGACAATCGCTGATGTCGCTGCTGCCGCTGTCGCTGTCGCTGCCGTCGCTTTGGCTACAGGGTCTCATCGTGGAGGTGCGTCTGGTTGAAGCGACTCTAGTTGAAGCGACCCTGGTTGACAACCACTTTGTTGTCATTGAACTTATCAGCGTTGTGGAAGCTGGGATGGTTATTGCTGGCGGTGTCAGCCCAGCTGTACTTACTTTTGTCTCTGATGCTGTAGATGGCAAATTAGGCGGCTGTATAGTCATTGATGATGTAGTCGGGGATTCTGATGCTGTAGATGATAAAGTAGGCGGTTGTGTGGTCGACGGTTCTGTAGTTTGGGGATTCTGTTGTTGGTACGTCTGATGTAAGTACTTCTGATGTAGGTACTTCTGTTGTTGGTGATTCTTTTGTTGCTGCTTCTGTAGTCGGAGATTCTGTAGTAGGCGGCTGTGTTGTTGGAGATTCTGTAGTAGGAGGCTTTGTTGTTGGTGTTTCTGTAGTAGGCGGCTGTGTTGTTGGAGATTCTGTAGTAGGCGGCTGTGTTGTTGGTGTTTCTGTAGTAGGCGGCTGTGTTGTTGGTGCTTCTGTAGTAGGCGGCTGTGTTGTTGGAGCTTCTGTAGTAGGCGGCTGTGTTGTTGGAGCTTCTGTAGTAGGCGGCTGTGTTGTTGGAGCTTCTGTAGTAGGCGGCTGTGTTGTTGGAGCTTCTGTAGTAGGCGGCTGTGTTGTTGGAGCTTCTGTAGTAGGCGGATGTGTTGTTGGAGCTTCTGTAGTAGGCGGCTGTGTTGTTGGAGCTTCTGTAGTAGGCGGCTGTGTTGTTGGAGCTTCTGTAGTAGGCGGCTGTGTTGTTGGAGCTTCTGTAGTAGGCGGCTGTGTTGTTGGAGCTTCTGTAGTAGGCGGCTGTGTTGTTGGAGCTTCTGTAGTAGGCGGCTGTGTTGTTGAAGCTTCTGTAGTAGGCGGCTGTGTAGTTGGTTCTTCTGTAGTAGGCGGCTGTGTTGTTAGAGCTTCTGTAGTAGGCGGCTGTGTAGTTGGTTCTTCTGTAGTAGGCGGCTGTGTTGTTGGTGCTTTTGTTGTTGTCGGCGGCCGTGTTGTCGGCGCTGTTGTTGTCGGCGGCTGTGTTGTCGGCGCTGTTGTCGGTTTTAAGGTAGTTGCGGCCCCGGCTCCGCATATAATAGGCGGGGGAGTTGTGGACTGCGTTGTTTTGGACGTTGTCGCCGATGTCATTGGGGTAGTTGTACCCGTGGTGGAGCACTGGGTGGTTTTTGGGGTGGTTGACCTGGAGGACATGGGTTGTTCATCACTGTCATCCGCCGCCACCAACAGGACTGCAAACAGCAGCAGTTCATACTTGCGGATCATGCTGTCGAGAAAAAAGGGCAAGTTGTGACAAGTGAGCAAATAATTATGGAGCAAAAGCTATAGCCTACACCGGGAGAACTAAAAGAAGGAGCAGGTTATAACAAGCAGGCAATTACTGTTGGAGCAAAAGCTATAGTCTATACCAGGAGAACTAAAACAAGGAGCAGGTTATGGAAAATGGGCAATTACTGTTTGAGCAAAAACTATAGTCGACACTGCAAGAAATAAAACAAGGAGCAAGTCTTAACAAGTGGGCAAATACTGTAGGAGCAAAAGCTATAGCCGACACTGGAGAACTGGGACGCAGAGGTGTTTCTAAGGCACCAGGGCCATGTTCTATACTGGCCAAGACCTACTAACACAGTGGTTCTCAACCTTTTTTGGCCCGTGCCCCCTTCACCATATTTTTAGAACGTTATTCCCCCCCCCCCCTTTCCTTGTCAAAAATTGGCCCGTGCCCCCCTTCACCGTATTTTCAGAACGTCATTCCCCCCTTTCATATTTCCTATCTAAAAATCCCCCCACCCCTACACAGTATACGTAAAAATGGAAGGTAAATTTAATAGCATACACTAAAACAAGTCTAGACATCCACATACAACATGATTTGTGGGTCTACTTACTTTATAAAATGAATTTTAGAAGGATGAGACGTACATAACTGTAAATTATGAAGGGAAAAACAATATACAGTAATCGGTTCTTGTATTAACACGATCTTGAAATGGTCTTCATTCCCCCCCCCCCCCCCTGGAAACCCCAAAATTCCCCCGGGGGGGGGGGGGGAATTCCCACCGGTTGAGAACCACTGTACTAACACGTCCTAGTTGTGAGTCCTTGGCAACGGGTCCCTTTGAAGTCCTGGCTAACGTAGTAGGATCGCTGATTCTTCCGAAGTCGGAGAGTATCTGCCTGTACGGCGAGGAACCACCAGTCTGCACACCAATAAGCCAGACATGGGACAACGGATAGTCACGCAAACCTCAGTCCAGTATGACATCACACTGATGTTGGACAAGCAGGATGTCTTCATCCGACATACAGGACTTCACGCTGGAGTTCACAGCCAGCGAACGCAAGCAAGCACCGGAGAACTAAAACAAGGATAAAATCTTGACAAGTGGGCAAAAATTGTAGGAGCAAAAGCTATAGCCGAGACCCGGAGAACACAAACGTAAATTGCTAAGAATTACAAATAAACTACAAACATTCACTAAAACAAAGAGAAAGTTGTGACAAGTGGACACATATTGTAGGAGCAAAAGCTATAGCCTACACCGTAGAACTAAAACAAGGAGCAAGTTGTAACAAGTGGACAAATTCTGTAGGAGCAAAAGCTATAGCCGACACCACGAGTATTAAAACAAGAAGCACTATGTGACAAGTGTGCAAATACTGTAGGAGCAAAAGCTGTAGCCGACACCGGGAGAACTAAAACCAGGAGCAAGTTTTGACAAGTGGGCAACACTGTAGGAGCAAAAGCTATAGGTGACCACGGGAGAACACTAACGTAAATTGCTAAGAATTACAAATAAAATACAAACACTCACTAAAACAAGGAGCAAGTTGTGACAAGTGGGAAAATATTGTTGGAGCAAAAGCGGTGGCCGACATCGGGGGAACACAAACGTAAATTGCTAAGAATTACAAATAAAATACAAACATTCGCTAACTAGTGCCTGCGCAGAATTTTATTTTTTTTTTTTAAATTCGCATATCCTTTACAGGACGTCGCTGTCAACAGCAGCATCTTTCAGCTGTATGTTGATTTCTTGGCCAGTTTACGCTCAGTAGTTTGCCATTGCTTTCTGAGCGGCCGGCTCAGTTATCCCGCAAGTCACCAGCGGGGGTCGAAACGCTCCAAGCTCTCGCCCGCTACGAGACTGCGTGATAAACGGGATTACGGGGAAAGTGTTGTGGGTAGCGGGGTAGGGGTATCCCCTATCAAAGGAGAAGTAAGGCGCCTCCTTCCCTCCGCTAGCCTACGGGACACCCTTGGGCATGGTGGAGTACCCGTTTAGCCCCCCGATCAGGGTTACGTGAAGCCATGGGTGCAGGTGGTGGATGAAGATGGAGAGCAGCCGACAGATAGTTGTAGGTTATGGTCTCCACCTTCACGACGGTAGGCAGAGGATCTCCTTTTTTGAGGAGACAATGGCTACGGTCACTGACCAGTATGGTCACTGCTGGGAAGGAAAGCAATGGCAAACTACTTTCTTTACACATGCCAAGAAAATCATGTTGTGTTCACTATCGGATAATCAGAAGAATTCAATCAGTTGTGCAGCAGAAAAAACTATTCCAAAAGTAAAGAAAGTGGGCCGTAAGACATGGATGACTGAAGAAATTTTACAACTAATGGAAACAAGAAGACAGAACAAAAATAATCCTGCCAAATATGAAGAAATTCACAGAAAAGTCAGAACCTTATGTAAGGAGGCTAAAGAAACATGGCTTGAGAAAAATTGCAGAGAAATTGAAAAACAACACAACAGTAAAAATGCGAAACTAATGCACAAAAGAATTCAGGAGATTACTAATCAAAGAACACGTACATCAGCAGGCTGCCTAAAGACAAAAGATGGAAGAGTCATAATAGAAAAAGATCAGATTTTACATGTATGGTCAGATTACGTGAAAAATCTTTATGACGATAACAGAGACGAACAATATATTGTTCAAAATAACAATGAAGGGCCAGCAATTTTGAAGATGGAGGTTCAGAATGCTCTTAATCATATGAAATCTGGCAAGACCCCCGGTCCAGACAGCGTCACAACAGAAATGATTAATGCTTTAGAAGAATATGGAATAGATAAAGTTACCAGTCTGCTTAATACAATATATGATACTGGAAATATACCTCATGAGTTATGTAATTCTGTATTTATTGCAATCCCAAAGAAATCAGGAGCCTTGGAATGTGATCAACATCGAACAATTAGTATAATGAGTCACATCACGAAGATTTTGCTAAGAATTATCATGCAAAGAGTTAGGAGGAAAATACAACCTGAAATAGGAGAAGAACAATGTGGGTTTGTAGTAGGCAAGGGTACAGTAAATGCTGTGTATATACTGAGAACCGTAATCGAACGTTCTATAGAAGTAAACAAAGATCTACACCTTTGCTTTATTGACTACACAAAGGCTTTTGATAAAGTGAGACATGTCAACATGATAAGGATGCTTGAAGATCTACAAATAGATGGGAAAGACCTTAGACTTGTAAAAAACATATATTGGAAACAACAAGCTGCCATAAGAGTTGATAATGAAGTAAGCCAATATCAGCCTATTAAGAGAGGTGTGAGACAGGGACGTGTAATGTCTCCAGATCTGTTTTCCCTGTACAGTGAAAATATTTTCAGAAATATTGAAAATATGGAAGGAATCAACATTGGGGGACGATGCATCAATAACATTAGATATGCAGATGATACAGTCTTGATTGCAGACAATGAACAGGACCTGCAAAATTTAGTAGATGCGGTTGTTACACACAGTGAACAACAAGGGTTAGAATTAAATTGTAAAAAGACACAGATTATGGTCGTCACTAGGAAGAACGAAATACCACAGTGTAATATACAAGTAAATGGGAATATTCTTCAACAAGTGAATAGGTACAATTATCTCGGAACAGTAATAACATCTGATGGGAGATGCCTTGAAGAGATTAGAACAAGGAATCGCCATGGCAAAAGTAGCCTTTAGCAAGATGAAAAACATACTGACCAATAAAAAGATGTCAATTGAAACGAGAAAAAGAGTGTTGAGATGCTACATAGAACCTGTACTTTTATATGGATGTGAAGCTTGGACAATGAGCAGCCAGGCTGAAAAACATCTGATGGCTGTGGAAATGTGGTTTCTGAGGAAAATGCAAAGAATACCATGGACAGCCAGAAAGACCAATGAACAAGTACTTCAAGAAACAAATGAAGATCGTAAACTGATCAGAGACTTTAGACGTAGACAGTCACAATTTTTTGGGCATGTTATGAGAAGAAATGATTTGGAGAACTTGGTGACAACTGTAAGATCGAGGGGAACAGACAAAGGGGAAGACCTAGAAACAAGTATCTGGATGGCTTGGCCTTGTGGCATGGTCGAGACAGAAACACGGAACTGATCCACGACTCTCTTGATCGAGTGAGATGGCAGAACATGACCGCCCACGCTTACCGGCATGGCACATGATGGATGGATGGTTGTAACCCCTCGGCCAGAGAGACCGGCCTGCGCAGAATAGTGGGAGTAAAATGGTATGACGGGATCACCAATGTAGAGCTCATGGAGAGAACTACACAAATTGCAGTGAACCAGGAGGGTGTTAAAAGACGCTGGCGGAAGATGGGACACACACTGAGAAAATCTGAAGACAATATAGCTAGAAACTCACTTGTCTCCGCGCGGCAAACGAAAATAGCGAAAGACCTAAAAACACGGAGAAGAGAATTATAGACAGAGATAAATATTATTGAGAAGACATAGAGGGTGGCCATAGAGTGAGCTGCAGGAGGACAGCAACAGATGGGACGGCTTGGCATGTGTTACTTGAGGCCCTATGCTCCAATGGGCAGACGAAGAAGAAGGAAAACAGCCGCCACCGGGAAAACCCGAAAAGTAAGTTGCTAAGCATGTGTTGGTGCTAAGAGATTAAGATAGAAAATTACTGATAAAGTTTATATTACGAGGGCGAGTCAATAAGTAAGTCACATAGTTCTGGGGGATGGCAGGTAAATGTAGTTGGTGTTTTCTACAGGTGTCATTAGGTGACAGCAACATCGAACTTTATATTCCCGTTCGTCAGGTGGCGCTAGGTGTCTCATGCGCATGCGCAGCGCATAAACAAAATGGCGACTGTACTTACGGAGTGTACAACCAAAGAGCAACGTGCTGTTGTGCGTTTTTTTGTGTGGGCAAAAGGACTGCCTGCAAAGGACATTCATAAGGAAATGCTTCCTGTTTATGCTGACAAATGTTTGTCCCGTAAAGCGGTGCATAGCTGGGTAGAATACATCCTTCTTCGCCTTGTGTCCAAAAATTCAAGGTTACGCCATCAACAGGGAAGGTTATGCTGACAGTGTTCTGGGATTGTCAAGGAGTGCTTTTAACCAATTTCAAGGAGAACGGTGACAATGTGAATTCTGAATCGTACTGTGAAGTTCTATCGATGAGAGGAGTATTGCTTCTTCATGACAATGCCAGACCACATACGGCTTGATTAACTCAGGAGAACATTAACCAACTAAGATTGGAAGTTCTGGAACATCCACTTTAACCCAAGCGATTTCCAACTTTTTGGTCCACTGAAAATCCTCCTTGGTGGGAGACATTTCGCGAATGACGCCGAAGTTGATTGTGAATTGAAAACGGGGTTTAGAAAACAGAGCACGCAGTTCTATTCAGCCGGTGTGGGAGGACTGATAAAACGATAAGATAAGTGCATGAATAGTGGTGGAAATTGTGTTGAGAAATAAAAAGACAATGTATGTATAAAAATAAACTGGTTTCAGGTTGTTATCATATTTAGTTATTTTTCTACAGCCATTTGTGACTTACTTATTGACATCCCTTCCTATAAACTTTTAAAGAAGCGTAACAAGACAGAGAAAAATAATACAGTTCATATTATAAACAATTAAAGAAAAGTAAGAAGATATAAAATAGTGATACAGTTATTATTATAAACTATTAAAGAAGAAGGTTATAAATAGAGATAGTGTCTTACATTTAATGGGAGAAATATCAACAGATAAAGTATTGGGCCTCACAAACACCTCAAGCCAGATGTAAAACAAGCACACATTAATATCATGGTCATGTGTCAAGATGAAATTAATTGTCCAACATTGGACGCATCACAACAATATCTGGGAACAGAACAACATGACAACATATAAAAACCATTGAAAGATAATGTTCACAAGTGGACAAGAACAATATCAAGACATATAAAACCATTGAAAGATAATGGTCATAAATGGACAAGAACAACATCAAGACATATAAAACCATTGAAAGATAATGGTCATAAATGGAGAAGAACAACATCAAGACATATAATACCATTGAAAGATAATAGTCATAAATGGACAAGAACAACATCAAGACATATAAAACCATTGAAAGATAATGTTCATAAATGGACAAGAACAACAGCAAAACATATAAAACCATTGAAAGATAATGTTCATAAATGGAGAAGAACAACATCAAGACATATAAAACCATTGAAAGATAATGTTCATAAATGGACAAGAACAATATCAAGCCATATAAAAACCTTTGAAAGATAATAGTCATAAATAGACAAGAACAACATCAAGATACATAAGGCCATTGAAACATAATGTTCATAAATGGACAAGAACAACATGAAAACATATAAAACCATTGAAAGATAATGTTCACAAATGGACAAGAAAAACATAGACACTGACATGCTAGGAAACAACATAAACACGTGGAAATAATTCTGTCTACCTATTGACATAATTTCACACGTCTCCTTACCTGCCAGCGAGCTTGCCTGCCTTATATTATAATACCTACATACTAAATTACCCACCTATCTACCTACCTACCTGCATACATAATACTTACCTGCCTTCAAGTCCGTCTCTTTGTCCGTCCTTCCGTCCGTCCGTCTGTCTGTCTATCTGTCGTTCCGTCTGTCTGTCTGCCCGTCCATCCGTCTGTCTACGGGAAACAACAGTTTCTGTCTATGTATATGTCTGCCTGCCTGCCCGTCTGTCTGTTTATCTGTCTGAATTCCTATCTGTCTGTCCGACTGTTTGTCTGTTTATATTTCTGTTTGCTTGTCTGTCCTCCTGTCCATTTGTTTATCTGTCTGTCTATCTGTCTGTCTGTCTGTCTGTCTGTCTGTCTGTCTGTCTGTCTGTCTGTCTGTCTGCCTGCCTTAAGCTAACAGACACAGTTTTCACACCAACCTGTCTGTCTGTCTGTCTGTCTGTCTGCCTGCCTGCCTGCCTGCCTGCTTGCCTGCCTGCCTGCCTGCTTGTCTGTCTGCCTGCCTGCCCCAAGCTAATTGACCCAATTTCTACGAAAATCTGTCTGTTTTTCTGTATGTCTGCCTGCTTGCCTGTCTGCCTGTCTACCTCAAGCTAACAGACCCAGTTTCCACGACAACCGATCATAATTGCGCTGCTTCTCCGTGTGTCTTTCACCTCCCAGTGGAGATGAGGAGAATCTACACCAACGCACGCCAAACCCTTCGTGAACTTGTTCATGGTTGGTTGAATTTCTACGGTACGAGGCAGTCTATCTCACGCCAACCCTCCTTAATCGCCTTTAACGCATTGAATGGCAGGTTAAACTGTTACTATCTGAATTCGAAGAGCTGCGAATCGAACACAGGATAATCGGGTCTGCAGGCGGAGTTAGTTACCGAACTGAGTGACACTCTAGTGACGTCTTTTGGTGGTAAACATTATCTAATATACAGCAGATGCATGCAAGGGTAGCACTTTATTGGAGCATGCAAGGGGACAATTTATTATAGCATGCAAGGGAGACACTTTATTGTAGCATTCAATGGAAACAACTTATTGGAGCATGCAAGGGGACAATTTATTGTAGCATGCAAGGGAGACACTTTATTGTAGCATGCAATGGAAACAACTTATTGGAGCATGCAAGGGGACAATTTATTGTAGCATGCAAGGGAGACACTTTATTGTAGCATGCAATGGAAACAACTTATTGGAGCATGCAAGGGGACAATTTATTGGAGCATGCAAGGGGACAATTTATTGTAGCATGCAATGGAAACAACTTAGTGGAGCATGCAATGGAAACAACTTATTGGAGCATGCAATGGAAACAACTTATTGGAGCATGCAAGGGAAACAACTTATTGGAGCATGCAATGGAAACAATTTATTGGAGCATGCAAGGGAAACAACTTATTGGAGCATGCAATGGAAACAACTTGTTGCAGCATGCAAGGGAAACAACTTATTGGAGCATGCAAGGGAAACAACTTATTGGAGCATGCAACGGAAACAAATTATTGCAGTATGCAAGGGAAACAACTTATTGCAGCATGCATGGGTTATTAAAGCATCCAAGGGAAACTACTTATTGTAGCATGCAAGGGAAACTACTTATTGGAGCATGTAAGGGAAACTACTTATTGGAACATGCAAAGGAAACAACTTATTGGTGCATGCAAGGGAAATTAAAAATATGGTTTGCATATCCTTTACAGGACGTCGCTGTCAACATCAGCATCTTTCAGCTGATTGTTGATTTCTTGGCAGTAGTTTGCCATTGCTTTCTGAGCGACCGGCTCTATACTCTCATAAGTCACTGGCGCGACTCAAACCGCTTCCAATTCTCGTGCGCTCACGTCAACCACGAGATTATTCGGGGTTACGGAGAAAGCTGCTAACCTCTCGACCAGGGAGACCAAGGGAAATTACTTATTCGAAATGTAGCGAGTTTCTATGCGGTGGAAAGCAACATTTCTTTAGCTAGATTGAGCTGCACGCTCGCTTGCAGGTCCGGAGGCCATGTGTTTGAGGAATTCGAATTTTAAAACTTTGACCTTGGCTCTCAGGACGACCCAGCTTAAATAGGCATCAGGAAATGTCTTAGAAAGTAAAGGCCGATTGGCCTCTAAAATATGGGTCTGGCACCATATACAAAATAGGGCCAGTGCGTATAAAGACTGTTATCTGGGGTCTCCATGGCGAAGTGGTTAAGCTGCCTGCCTGCGCTCCGACGGTTGTGAGTTCGAATCCAGGCTCCACGATTCCGTTCACACGAACAATTTTCTTGGAGATAAGGTGCGGATTTGTTTCTGCGGGGGCAAAAAGAAAACCCTAACCTGCACAGTTCGTGGCGACTGCATTAGACAGGCGGCCTTAATTTCTCAGGCTCAAAACCCCCCTGCCCAACACCGCAAGGTACTACAGGCAGAAGATGACAGACACACAGACTCATGGGGATCGTCGCTGGAGCTACTGAGTTCATACTCTGTGCGACGCTCTATGAAGACCGCCCTGCGGAAAGAAACCCAGCCATATGGGATAAATCTCGGTGCAATGAAATCGAGCATCTTGCCATTAAACCCTGAAGCCTTGTAACCTCTGTACCGTAGGCGACTCGCGTTAATTTCAAGCCATTATCCACATGGGCTTAGTAAATACTGTAATGATTCTTTGGGTAATTTTCTAGGCAACTTTACGTTTAGTAATTTGCCATTAGAAACACACTGGAAGCAACCGAGATATGATTCCTGAGACTAATGTTGCGAATTCCTTGGACTGTCAGAGTAACTATCAACGACTGCCTGAACGAGGTAAATGAAACTAGAACAGTATATACAACAATAAGAAGGAGATAAACAACTGTCTTCGGTCATGTGTTGAGAAGAGAGGCTTGGCGAACATGTGGTGACAACTGAAAAGATCAAGGGGAAGAGAGGCATAGGCAGAGCAAGAGAGATTATGCTGGATGAACTGAGACGGTGGTATGAAGAATATCATCAGCAGAGCTGATCCAGAACACCAAGGACTTTGATCTGTGGAGAGACATGATCGCCTACGCCAGCAGGCAGAGGACATAATTATGACGACGATAAGTTTGCCATTTATTTCTAAAAGGCCGACGCTCATACCATTGTGAGATATCAACACAAAGTGGTCAGCTTCAAAATCTCCCGTGGCTAAATGCTATGCTTAATTGTGAGACTGCTTTCACTATCCCCTACCCCACAGACTCGACTTATCAACCCCAGGGTGATTTTCTCTACAAGTTTACGTCCAGTAGTTAGCCATTGCTTTCTGAACGAGAAGTCAACGCTTAGGTCCAAGTGACCGGTGTAGGGAACCATCCCACTAACCTACCGGCAGCGCACCAGCAGTTTAAAAGCTAGCGCGCTTTGATCCTTTCAGCCGCGATGACTGCTTTACATAAAGAAATAAACATGGCGCATTAGTTGTCCACAGTACGGTCGATGTTTGGGTGGGCTATAGAATTCAAGTTCACAGTTGGAAATACGGTAAAGGTTAAACTGTATAGAGTTCAAGCTCATAGATGAAAAAACGGTAAAGAAATTGAGTTCAAGATCACAGATGGAAAAAACGGTAAAAGTTAAATTCTATAGAGTTCAATCTCACAGTTGGAAACAACGGTAAATGTTAAATACTATAGAGTTCAGGCTCTATATAATTCTATAGAATTCAAGCCCATAGATGGAGTTAATGGTAAGGATTAAATTCAATAGAAGTGAAGCTAACAGGTGTAATTAACGGTAAAGGTTACATTCTATAGAGTTCAAGCTCACAGTTGGAGTTAACGGTATAGGTTACATTCTACAAAGTGCAAGCTCACAGTTGGAGTTAATGGTAAACGTTACATTCTATTTAGTTCAAACTCACAGTTGGAGTTAACGGTAAAGGTTACATTCTATAGAGTTCACGATCACAAATAGAAATAACGATAAAAGGTACTCCTGTAGCAGGTACCGCCTTTAGGGTGTGAAGTGCCAGCCCTTCACATATTCTAGGCCATAACATATGAGTTAGGGTGATCAAGGTCTCGCCCTCATCGTCGCCCCTTCCCAGCCAATCCCCACACAAATTTGTAAATTGTTTGGTGCCCATTGGATATGTCGACCCCAGAGCTGCATTGACTGCAAAATAATCCTGCATTAGATGAGGATTGATCACGTGTCATGATCTTTGCAGGCAAGCACACTATTTATTATGCTACACAGGCACAGAGATACACTAAATGGTTATCAGAACAGGCACATCACATTTCAAGTTAAATTAATTCTCAAATGACGAATACATGAAATCGCTTTTTAGAATAATTCTTAATGAGTGAGTACATAAAACACTGTTCAGATTAATTCTCAAAATGCGAGTCCGTAAAACCACTGTTCAGATTAATTCTCTACATGCGAGAATATAAAGCCACTTTTTGAAAACAAATCTGTGGCTATTGTGCCGTCAGCGGTAGCATAAATTCCCGATGTTTCACAAACTGCCCTACATTTCTGGCGTAAAATTCATACGCCAGGCGGTGAATTTATTTATATACCGCCCCGCGTTAGGAAAGACGGTACATAAATGGTTAGTCCGCTTACCTGCGAACCCAATGGTTGTGTGTTGAAATCCCCGTTGAGGAGTGGGTGTTAAAAATTGATCTCCTATCCCAGATCAAGCCAACCTAAGATAGACTGAAGGAAGTTTTATCGGAAGTAAAATGGAGTCTTCGTGATATCGACCACATTGCCAATCAAGTGCCGATCTGGGACGCAGAGGTGTTTCCAAGGCACCAGGGCCGGGTTATATACTGGCCAAGACCTATTGACGCGTCCTCGTCGAGCGTCCTGGGCAACAGGTCCCTTCGGGGTCCTGGCTGAAGTCAATAGGATTGCCGATTCCTCCGAAGTGGGAGAGTGTCTGCCTGTACGGCGAGGAACCACCAGTCTGCACACCAATAAGCCAGACATGGGACAACGGATACTCACGCAAAACTCAGGTCCTGTATGACATCACACTGATGCTGGACAACAGGATGTCTTCATCCGACATACAGGACTTTGCGTTGGAGCTCAAGCCAGCGAACACAAGCAAGCAAGTGCCGATCTAAGTTAGTCGACGGATTATCCTCATTCATTGCACACCGAACCATTCAGTCCATAAGTGCTTGGACCCCTTCCTCAGTAAATCCCGCAGCGTGTAGCGGCTAACGACGCCAGTTCTGTGTTGGTTTATTAATCTTCTTTGGCTTCCTGCGTAGTGTTCTTGTTTGGCCACCTTCTTTTTTTTAATTTGCTGTTCTCGCATCCTGACCATGGTTGTAGATTCACAGTCATCACTTGGTTCTTGCGAACGACTAATTTCTCGTACAGCATTCAGAATGTCAGCCTGGCCATGGCACGTCCGCCTTCCACAGTAGCCTTACCTGCGAGCTTGTCAGCCCCCTCATTTCCTTGTATGCGAAGGCCTAACGCGTCAGTCGCTCAAAGCTAGGATACAGATTCAGATAAGTACCCTTAATATTGTCCTGTAGTGTGTTTTATGTAGTTGTGTGTCGGTTTATGTTTGTTTGTTCTGTGCCGACGAATGCTTGGCCGCAACGTCCAATTTGTTTCTTGTAACCGTGTTTCAGTAAAGCTCACAATCTACTTCTCGTTTTTTGGTGATTCATTCAATTCCGTGTACACCCGCATGCCCTGGCACGAAAATGTAACTAATCTTTGCCAGCCGAGACCGCTCCAGAGACAGCAACCACCCTCTTCGGATCCACCCCATCTCTATCATCTTGAACATGCTCATTGAGTCAGTAAGGAAACATGACCTATTTAATGTCTATGTCTCGAGCCATGTTATTGCTTTACTTACTGCCATGACTTCCATAGTCAGGCTACTTGTGGTCAAAGCAAAAGCACCAGAGTCCTCCTTCACAATTCTCCCTTCGGCCTGAGCCGTAAAGGCCCTATGAACGTTTCACTCGTCGAACGACCGACCCATCTGTGTAAATGACAGCTCCACCCTTAAAGAATTCTCGAAGATGCCAATCTATGCGCACATACATGGCAAACACCATATACCTAATTGGGTAGCGAGGCAGCTATCTGCTCGCATGCTGGCCCTCTGGTCATGGATTCAGATCCCAAGTATGATGTTTTAAAATTACCTGGACTCTCAGGTTGATCCAGTCTAACGTGGTGCCTGGAAATACCGTGGAAGTGAAGGCTGCCGGTGGGATACTGACGGACTGAGTGCCGATAGATCTGTGCATATATGGGTCTAGTAATGTGTGTAAGTACATATATGGGTCTAGTACTGTATACGTTAGTTAGTTAGTCGACAGATCATCCTCGTTGCACATCGAACCATTCAGTCCATAAGTGCTCGGATCCCCTCCTCAGCAAATCCCGCAGCGTGTAGCGGCTAACGACGCCAGTTCTGTGTTGGTTTATCAATCTTCTTTGGCTTCCTGCGTAGTGTTCTTGTTTGGCCACCCCTCTTTTAATTTGCTGCTCCTGCAGTCTGGCCATTGTTGTAGATTCACAGTCATCACTTGGTTCTCGCAAAAGTCTCACTTCTCGTAGAGCATTCAGAATGTCAGCCTGGTCCATGGCGCGTCCGCCCTCCACAGTAGCCTCACCTGCGAGCTTGTCAGCCCGCTCATTTCCTTGTACTCCCGCATGACCTGGCACGAAGATGAAACTAATCTTTGCCAGCCGAGACCGCTTCAGAGGCAGCAGCCATTCTCTTCGGATCGACCCCTCCTCTATCCTCTTGATCATGTTCATTGAGTCGCTAAGGAAACAAGCCCTAGTGAATGTCTGTGTCTCGAGCCTATGTTATTGCTTTACTTACTGCCATGACTTCCATGGTCAGGCTACTTGTGGTTTCAGTGAAAGCACCAGAGTCCTCCTTCACAATTCTCCCTCCGGCCCGAGCTGTAAAGGCCCATGAGCTTCTCACATGTCGGACGACCGACCCATCTGTGTAGATGACCGCGTCACCGTCTAGCGAATTCTCGAAAATCAACGCTTGTACTTCAGCCTCAACAGCAGCCGGATTTTCTTGTCTGCATTTTCTATCTAGTTGGATGCAAACTGAAAAGGATGTGCAGAAGTCTGTTGGCACTTGCACCCACTCCTCGCCAGGTTCTAAGTCCTCAAGTGAACACACCTGTTGAAGAATGTCTTCGGCTTGACCCATCCACGACCGTCCTCTTTTTAACCTGCTGCCCTTCACCTTCCTAATTTCACTATGCAGTGGATGTTGTGTGTTTGCGTTAATTCTGAGGTAGGCGCGTGCCCTGCAAACTTGTATTCTCTCTTCAATGGTTGGAAAATCAAGAAGGTAGCGCATCGCCCTGCATGCTGTATCTCTTGTACATCCAAGAATAATGCGCATAGCTTCATTCTGTATCCTTTCCATCCTTTCTATCTGCTTATGGCTGAGAGTCAGGATTGCCATTGCATACTCCAAAACAGACATGACCAGCCCCTCGTACAGAAGACATAGATGGCGCTGCTCACAGTTTGCTGCCGCCATCACCCGCATCGCTGCCAAACCCCGCTTGGCCTTTGTTATCACCTGGTCTATGTGCACATTATAAGCAAGGCTTCGATCAAACCGTATCCCCAGGTAATTCATTGCCTGCGTTCTTTCCACCGTCTCTGAACACAGCATTACAGTTGGTGTTGGGTTGTTGACAATATGATTATTCAACGAGAACCAAGTCACTGTTGCCTTTGTTGGGTTGACCATTGCCCCAGCTTCATCACACCAAGTACTTATGCGATTGAGTTCGGTTTGTAGTTCCACAGCAACCTCCTCTCTATCCTTACCCTGACGATACACTAAAACATCATCGGCATACGACAATGTCCTGCCAGGTCCAGTGATCTGCTCACTGGTGATTCTCACTGTGTAGGCGTTGAACAGTACCGGAGATAATGGTGATCCCTGTGGTAGGCCAGGATATATTGTTGTTGGTTCCGAAGTCCAACTGCCACATCTAAAAACTACTTTCCGTTGGTAGAGGGCTGCAGCGATCCAACTAAGGAGGAATGGACTTACGTTTAGTTCAAGAAGCTGAAACATTAAAAAATCCAGTGGTACTCTGTTGTATGCGTCCTCAAGATCAATCGCTGCAGCAACGGTTTCAGTGCCTGAGTGGAAACCTTCATAGACATCATGGGAAAAGACTGCTGCATTGGTCCAGGTTTCTCTTTTTGGACGGTACCCACCCAGGGTAGGTGGGAAAACACCTTGCCTCTCTAGTTGGCTTGATATTTTCCTGGCCATTACCTTCTCCAGCAGCTTGCCTATTGTATTCTGCATGGTTATAATTCGATATCCCTGAATTTTTTTGTGGTCTTTGTCAGGCTTCGGCAAGGGAATCAGATAGCTGTGTAACCATTCCTCCTTGATGCTAGCACTCCCTATACTGTTGTTGTACATGTCTGCTAGTTTCTCTAGCTCATTGTCGGTACACCTATTTATGTCTTTGTATCTTATGCCATCAGGACCTGGAGCACTGTTATTTGATCGTCGAAGCACAGCCTTGATTTCTTTCACTGTCACTGTGTCTTCCTCTGAAGTGTTCTGGGCCTTGCATCTGTCTGAGGTGACCTCCTTGGCCAGATTTCGGCCTCCCATGTCTGTCTGGTTGCCCTGCTCAAGGTAGCGTTCAAAGAGGGCTTTGCCCTTGTCCTCGTCAGTCCTCTGCCAGGTGAGGTCAGCACCTTGGAAGTCTGAAATGCTCTTATTCGTGACTACACCACTCATGCTTTATGTAGTCGCCAGAACAATTTCAGTGACTTGTCTGTGCTTACTCTTTGACACACCTCTGCCCATTTTTCGCTTTTAACCACCTTGACAAGTTTTTTTAAATAGCTTACTTTTGTGTGCATCTCTCTTTCTAAGTGCAAGCAGGGACTAGGATGACCAGCTCCGTTCTTCTTGGCATTTTGCCATCTCCTTACAGCACTACGCTTATCCACCCAAGCCTTCTCCACCTCGAAACTCCACCACGGTGGCTGCTCCCAGCTTTTTTTCCTGCCCTGAAACGTTCTGCGCTTGTCACGTCTTATTTTACTCACCACATCTTGCCCTGTAGTGTCATACTGGAACGTCTTTACCTTTAGCTTGTGCTGCCTGGTTCTGCCTTTCTCCACCAATATGCTGCAAGGGTGGTGGTCGCTGCCATGGTGTCCTAGGACACCCCATCTACACACTGTAGTGAGTGAAGGTGAAACTAGCGCCAGATCAATAGCACTGTCCTCATCGCTTGGACGGCTTGCTGTCCTGGTGACACAGCCACTGTTGATACAAACCAGGTCGATGGTTTCCAGTGCAGTCTCTAGCTCCTCCCCTTGTGTATTGGAGGAAGTGTTTCCCCATGATCTGCCTTTAGCGTTGAAGTCACCACAGAAAATAACATTTCTCTCGTGGCCTAATATGCCACTTAAGCACTGCCACTTCTGGGCGTCCATACTTGCATTGCGGGCATAAACATTAACCAACACGAATGGTATACTGGAATGAACTCTCAACGCCTGTATTTGTATATCGTCACTGTCCCAACTGGACATGTCTAGCTCTGACGCCACCATGCTGTCGCGAATGAGAATCGCCGTTCCCAGATGTCGTCTGTTGTAGAAACATTTGAAGCCGGCAATTCGGAGTAGCTGATCGCCCAGTCTCGTCTCCTGGAGTGCTACAATGTCGTTCCTGTAAACTAGGGTTTCTAAATTAGAGCCCCGTTGTTTTACACTGGCACAGTTCCAATATAGAATACGGATGTTCCTGAGTTTCCGATTCCGATTCCGATTTGTAGAAAAAAAAAAGAAACTTTCCACCTCGTTCAACCCGTCTTAATGACGTTGGTTATAGTTGTGGTGGTTCATAGTGCGGTATAGGTTTTCTGGTCTTTTGTGTGTTGGACAGCTTCTATTTCTGCATGTCTGTCCGAGTTTCTCTTTTTGCCATCCTTTTTTGCTTCTGTCGTTTTGCTGGTGTGTCTGCTGTCATTGTCGGTTTGCCCATCCCTCTCGTTTGGTGTTTTCTTGTCCGGGGCTGACGCTGGGGGGTGGGGAGGGGCTGTCTTTTATCATCTGCTTTCTTGTGCTTGCCCTGGGGGTGGGGCGCCTGTTATCGTCTGGGCTTATTTTCTTGGGTCTTTGTTCAGCGGTTTTTTGTCAAGCGTAGGGGTCGGATTGTATCATCTCTCTTGTCCATCGTTGGGGAGGTTTCCTTCCGTCTCCTCTTGTCCCACTCCGGAGGGGTTTCCTGCACGTCCCTCTTATCCATCTTCAGGGAAGGTTTCCCATCGTCTTCTCCATCGTTGGGGCAATTTCCACCCTTCTCCTTGTCTCCCCCGTCGGAGAGGGTCGTTTCGTCTCTCTATTGTCCACCATTTGAGCGTTTTAACGCACCCCTATATATTTCCTATTGTCTGGTTTTCGTGTGGTCGAGTTTTTCCTCACTGTATTTTTATTTTGCTGTTGGCTTTATTTTATGTTGGTTATATTTCTTTCCCTGTTCTTGCAATGAATTGTTTTGTAAGCTTTTGTATTTCTTTGTCGCCTTCCACCTGTAGGCATTCCTTCATCGTCATCGTAGTGTTTCTTGTTTGGAAGTATTCTACTAGGTCCCTGCGTTCCTGGGCATAGGCTGTGCACGATAGTAGGTAGTGTTCTATGGTGTTTTCCTCCCGGCAATCAATGCAATGTGGTCGGGTGATTTTATCTTTCCATTTCCCGATTCTCAATCTCCATAGTTTCTTGTACGTTGGTATTTTTGTGTTGTCTTTCACTTGACTTTTCATACTTGGCTCTCTGAGCATGTGGTAAGCGTGTCGTCCTTTATTGCTGTCTCTCCATTGTTGTTTCCATTTGTCGATTACTTGTTGTTTGATAATGCTTTTTGCCTCCAGAATGCCGAGTCCTGTGTTTACTATATTCTGGCTGCTTGTCCCGCGTTTTGCGGCCCTGTCTGCCCTCTCGTTGCCAGTTATCCCTCTGTGTGCTGGTATCCATGTAATTGTGACCTGGCATCCCATACTTTTTAGTTTTGTTGTTAGTGTTAGTATTTTCTCTTTCAGGTCTTGTCTGTTCACTTTAGAATGGTTGCCTAGCGCTTGTACTGCAGATAGTGAGTCCGTCAGTATGGTTAGTTTTATAGGGGGGTTCTCTGTTGCTATTTCTAGTCCTTTCATAATACCTACTAGTTCTGCCGTGTATACCGATGCATTGTCTGTTATTTTGTACTCCTTTTGGATGTTCCGGTATGGTACTACTACTCCTGCCCCTACCTCCCCATTCTCGTTCTTTGATCCGTCTGTGTATATAGTGAGGTTGTCAGTGCTTATTTGTCTTATGTATTCCTCCGCTATGTCTTTGGCTTCCCTGTCCTCTGTTGATTTATTAATTATGCTCGCGAGTGTCGTATCCGTAAATGGTAGTTCTAGCTCCCATTGGGGTGTTGTTTGTCTGTGAACTTTTGTTCGTGCCAGTGCCCTGGCTAGTTTCTCGTTCGCGTTCATCTCTTGTGCAGCTGTCCATCCTGCTGGTGTTTGCGTCTTTTGTATGGGTATTCCTCCCCATTTGCTTCTGTTTTCTTCGAATGCACTGAACGCGGGGTGTCTTGAATCCTTCGCAGCCTTTATCCAGTAGTTGTACACTAATTGCTTTCTTCTCAGTTGTAGTGGAAGTACTCCTAGTGCTACCTCTAGGGCTTCCCTTGGTGTTTGCTTGCCTGTTCCTAGGATAATACCCAGCGCTTGGTTCTGTATTGAGTCCAGTCTTCGTTTTTTGTGTTCCGGTGCAGCGTCGTATACTATGCTTCCGTATTCTATTCTTCCTCTGATCAGAGATTTGTATAGCATTAGCATCGTTTTTGTATGGGCTCCCCATCCACTGCCTTTAATTACTCTTAGAATATTTATTGTCTTTTTGCCTTTTTCGACTGTCTGGTCTATATGTTTTCTCCAGCTTAGTTGTTCGTCTAGTGTCATCCCGAGGAATCTTGTGTTTTTTGTTCTCTTTATATTCTTCCCTTGGATCTTGATGTCCCCGTCCGTGTAGTTTCGTTTTCTTTTCGCGTTGAATATCATAATGGCCGTTTTGTCTGTGTTGATCTGGAAGCCCCATTTTTCCATCCATTTGGCAATTCTGTTTATTTGCCGTTGTAGTCGGTCTCTTGTAGTTTTTATGTGTCTTCCGCTTCTCCATATTGCACAGTCATCGGCGAATTGCGATATCCCTATCCTGTCTTCCAGTTTTTCTTCATCTAGGTCATTTACTAATATTGCGAATATTGTCGGTGATATTACCGATCCCTGTGGTATTCCGTTTTCTTGCTCATAGGTTCTGGATTCCTCGTTTTTTATTCGTACGGTGAAGCTTCTGTTCTGTAGGAAGTTTTCGATATATCGATATGTCCTGCCTACTATCCCTATTTTGTTGATTTTGATCAGAGCTGCTTGTCTCCAGCATTGGTCATATGCTTTTGCCAGATCTAAAAATACTGCTATCGTTTTCTCTCCTTTTTTGAATGCCCTCTTTACGTGGTTTTCTAGTTTAATTATTTGGTCAATTGCGCTTCGGTTGGCTCTAAACCCCGACTGTGTGTCGCTAATTAGTCCGTTTTTCTCCAGGTGGTGTGTGATTCTTTTATTGATGACTGTTTCCATAATTTTTCCGAGGTGTGATGTCAGGGATATTGGTCTGTATGAGTCGATTCTTTGTGGGTTCTTGAACTGCTTTTTGACTGGTATAACTGTCGCCTTCTTCCATTGTGCTGGTATTTGTCCCGTGTGCCACACTTTGTTGTAGAGAGCTGTTATTGTCTCTATTGTTTTTCTTGGTATCCTTTTCAGTATTGTATAGTTTAGGATGTCTGACCCTGCTGCTGTGTCGTCCTTTTCCTTGATTGCTGATGTTACTTCGTCAGTCGTTATGTCCGCGTCCATGTAGAAGTCCTCTATTTCTTGTTGCAGTTCTTCCAACTCTTCAGTGTATTTTTCTCGTCTTTGTTTTTCCTGCTCTCCTAGTGACATGTTGGAGCATACCTCGTAGAAGTATTTGCCGAATGCGTCTGCTTTTTCTTTGTCTGTTACCGCTAGTGTTGGGATTTTTATTGTTGAGATGTTGCTGTTTGTTTGGTTTCTTTGTATAGCTTTTATTTGCTCCCATACTTCTTTTGTGGGTGTGTCTGGTGACAATTTCTGGCAGTATGTTTTCCATGCTGTTTCTTTGGCTTTGGTTATCAGTCTGTTGGCTTCGTTCCTCTGAATTTTGTATTCGTTGTAGTTTTCGTCTGTCCTCCTTCTTCTGTATTGTTGGAGCGCCTTCTTTCTTTTTTCCAGTGCCTCTGTGCAGCTCTGGTTCCACCAGCCAGCTGGTTGTTTGTTCCATTGTTTTCCTGTTGTTCGCGTTCTCTGTGTGTCCGCTGTCAGGTATGCAGGCATATTTCTATTGGGGATGTATTTTACCGCGGCCTGTAGGATGTTGTTAGTGATTCTTTCTGTGTATTTGTCTATATCTTCACCTTCTGTCTGTTCTAGCTCCATCCCGTCCAGTTCTTCTCTAAACTGCTCCCATTTCGCGTTCTTGAAGTGGAAGGTCGGTTTATTACTTTCCTTACTCTTCTGTGCTCTCGTGTTTGTGTCGATGATTATCGGTAGGTGATCGCTGTTGGTGTCTTCTTTTACTTCCCAATGGCTCCTTGTTAGGCCCGTTGTTACTATTGTTAAGTCGATTGCTGTGTCGTATCTTTCCGGGTTGGGGTCTATTCGTGTCATCGACCCGTCATTTAGTACTGTTAGCTGGTTACTCTCTATAAATTCGATCAATTTTGTTCCCGCTACGCTGCTTCTTGTTCCACCCCACATTGGGTGGCAACAGTTGAAGTCGCCGACTATTATTGTTGGTGTTTTGATTCTGTTCTTTATCTCTATTAGGTCTTCTTCTTCTATTTTTCCTTTAGGGCAGTATACGTTAATTATGGTTAGGTTGTTGGGTTTACTCGCAATCTCCGCTGTGATTCCCTCGAAGTTGGTTGTCCTGAATGTTCCGTTTTCCACTATTTGTAGATTGTCTTGTATGAGTAGGGCGACTCCTCCTCCTGTTGTTTCCGTCCTGTCGTTCCTGAGTATCTTAAAACCTTTGCATTTGTAGCTGTCCTTTGGTTTCAGGAATGTTTCCTGCAGGGCATAGATACTATTTTCCCTCCCTAATTGTTCCATGGTGCTGGGGAGGTTTTTTTTCATGCCTCTGCAGTTCCATTGTACTATTCTAATGTTGTTTTTTTCCATGGTCGTGTTGTATTTCTGTTTGTGATTGGTTATTGTTCTCTTCAGTTCTCCGATGTTTCGCTGTCTTCCTCGCTTGTCTCCTGTAACATCTTGTTTGCTAGTTCGGTGTATTCCTGAAGTATGATCGGGCCCTTCTTCGCTTTCTCCATTAATGCTGGGAGTATTCGTGTGAACTCCTCTTTGTTTATCATATTTTCCACTGCTTGTTTAATCATTTTGATTTCTCTGTCAGTCTGTTGCTTCAATTTTTTAAGGTCATGGCCTAGTGGTTGCGTCCTTTTTTCTACCTCTGTGTTTGATAGTTCGATGTCGCGTAGTTTTACCTTTATCTGTTCTGTGGCCGTGTGGTTTTCATTCGCCTGGTTACTCAAATCTCGTCTGGTTGCCTCCATCTTTTTGGCTAATTCTTTTATCTTTTCATTGGCTGTTTGGTTCTCTTTTAATTGGTTTTTCAGCTCTGTTTTGGCTGCCTCCAGCTCTTGGGTTATTTTTCGCGTGTGTGTTACTGCATCTTCAAGTTGTTTTTTCATGGTTAGCATGCTTTTTTCAGCTTCTTCCATTCGTCTTATAACTTTCTTTAGTTCATTGTTTTCTGTCTCTTCCTTGTCTTGTGTACTGTCTCTTCCTACGTCCTTGTCTGCTATCTTGTTCTTCATATTATTCATTTCGGATTGCAATATTCTTATTTCTGATCTTGTATCTGGTTCTTTGCGTGCGTTTTCTTGTCTCCACCTTGCGACCCTCATCGGGGTTTGTGTAAGGACTGACTCTCTCCATGCCGTCTCTGTTAGTTTATATTCAGGGCAGCCCTTATATCTCGCGCTGTGGTTATCCTTGCAGTTAGCACACTGTCTGGCCAGGTTACTTCTTTATAGTGTTTATCCCTTTTCGCTTCTGTACAGTCACTATACCAGTGGCTTTTGCTGCAGAACCGGCATTTTGGGTTCTTTTCCTTGCAAAATTTAAGGGTATGTCCATGCTTTTGGCACTTGCTACATTGTGAGACAGGTCGGTACATACATTTCGAAGCGCTTAGGCCTTCCTACGTATTTTATTTGGTTTGGCAGTGTTGTTCCGTTGTATTTAACCATTACTACCGCGGTTGGTTCGCCACGTTTTGTCAATATCCTATCCACTGTGCGTGATTTCAATGCACGTGTTCTCTTTCTTATTTCTTCCTCTACCTTCCTCATATCTGTTGTCGGGTTTATTCCTTTTACAACTATTGTTGTTGTTGCCCGGAACAGCTCTACGCTGACTTTGATGTCGTGTGGTAATTTTATTGTTATCGGCTTTTTTTTCCTTTTTAGTTCATCCACTATCTCTTTGATCTTGGGGGTGTCGTTCGGTGTGATTATTATTGTGCTGTTTGGGTTTTTGATCAGGTTGGCAATTGACCTTGTACCTAGCTCATTTTCAATGATATTGATGCATTCGCCTTTGCTGAATGCCGATAGTACTGCTTGTCTTCCCTCAGTTTGGGTTATTTTAAGTTTGAGGCCTGGCTCAAGGGCCCCGCTGGCGGGCTGTTTTCCTAGTGGTTGGCTTTCTTTGGGTTGATTTCTTCCAGCTATTTTTCCGTCTATGTTTTTGTTTTTTTTCTAAATTCATAGCTTCGACTGGTCCTTTCTTGCTCTCCTCTGCTTGGTTTCTGGTTATTGCCATGGTGTTTTGTGTGATTTTTCCTGTTTTTAATGCTTAGAGCGGTTTGCTACTTACAGTTTGTTCCTCTTGAAATATTTGTCACCGTACGTATCACCACTACAGTACAGTGGTGATATCTATCACCACTCCCAGTGAATATATACTCCAGTGAGAAATATCGGAATCGGTCGCGAGGTAGAATCCGATCAATGAAGTGCACTTCAATCTACCTGCAGGAAAACAGAATGCTCGTTGTTGATACGGATCTGTTGGATATTGTTGTCTTCTGTGTAGATGCGATCTGTGATGTAGATTGGTGTATCAGGTCTCTTGAGCATTTGTATTACTTATTCTCGAGCTTGTGCGTGTGCGAAACACGTGTGGATAGTATACAAGGCTTGGCCGCCAATTGTACGGTCCCCGTGTTTTAAGATTAAAGGGTTTTCTACTTACAGTTTGTTCCTCTTGAAATATTTGTCACAGTTGTATGTATCACCACTATAGTACCAAACTAATATTTACCACCACTTCCTCAAGAAAAACAGGTCTGAAACTGACACGAATTAAAGACACGTTTTAATAATAAGATACGACGCGACTGACCCACACGGTGTAAACGCGAAATGTGTGTGACGATTCCTGAGTCCTAGACGGTGACACTTGAGTCTAAAGCGTCTCAAACCACCGCGCTTACCTTGTTTCTTTGTCCCTGCGCGGCTACCACGCCGCTTCGTTATGTTGACTGCTGACCGCTCCGAAAAAACACGTTCTTCCGCCATGTTGAAAAAACGTAAACACAGACTGCGGAGAACCACACACGCTACTGAAAATTCACTCAAGGATGGCTTCGCTCGATGCACGAACTCCGTAGCACCCGCGCAGATCTTGAGTAGAAACTCCTGGTTTTACATCCTGGCACACCAATTACACGCAAGAGATGAATAAATCCATCCCCTACGCGAAAAAGTTAGCGAACACAAAACAACACGACCGTCCGTCGCCATCTTGAAACCGGAAGTCCCAGTCTATGTACACTGTATACGTGTACATATATGGGTCTAGTACTGTATGTATGTACATATATGGGTCTAGCACTGTATACGTGTACATATATGAGTCTAGCACAGTATTATGTACATATATGGGTCTAGCACTGCATGTATGTACATATATAGGTCTAGCACAGTATGTATGTACATATATAGGTATAGCACTGCATGTATGTAAATATATGGGTCTAGCACAGTATGAATGTAAATATATGGGTCCAGCACTGTATGTATGTAAATATATGGGTCTAGCACAGTATGAATGTAAATATATGGGTCTAGCACAGTATGAATGTAAATATATGGGTCTAGCACAGTATGAATGTAAATATAAGGGTCTACCACAGTATGAATGTAAATATATGGGTCTAGCACAGTATGAATGTACATATATGGGTCTAGCACAGTATGAATGTAAATATATGGGTCTAGCACTGTATGTATGTAAATATATAGGTCTAGCACAGTATGAATGTAAATATATGGGTCTAGCACAGCATGAATGTAAATATATGGGTCTAGCACAGTATGAATGTAAATATATGGGTCTAGCACAGTATGTATGTAAATATATGGGTCTAGCACAGTATGAATGTAAATATATGGGTCTAGCACTGTATGTATGTAAATATATGGGTCTAGCGCTGTATGTATGTAAATATATGGGTCTAGCACAGTATGAATGTAAATGTATGGGTCTAGCACAGTATGTATGTAAATATATGGGTCTAGCGCTGTATGTATGTAAATATATGTGTCCAGTACATTATATTTATATAGTGTTTTATCATAAAAACACATCTTACCGTGTAGAAGATACGATTATAGAGTAATGCCTCATATTAGCGTATGTATACCAGAGGTACACCAACAGAAACAATCCTGCCTTGTCGATGGATTGCAGCTGGAAAGATACTCTGGTCCGCTTAGAAGTCAATTGAGTAGAGTCTCAAGTGTCTTGTGTTTTTGTAAATTTATCTTGTGGCTCTGAGGGGAAAAAAAAAAACATTTAAGAAGTAATGTTTTCATGTAGTACATTTATGAGAACATTCTAGCAATGACAACTACTACAACTACGACGACAACAATAACATCAAAAGCTACTGCTGCTGCTACTGCTACTGCTACTGCTGCAGCTGCTACCACTACTACTAACATTAGCACTACAAAGGCATCATATACGACTATACGAAAGAGACAAACAACATTCTTTGGTCATATGATAAGAAGAGAGGCAGTAGACAACATCGTGATAACTGGATAGATAATGGGGAAAAGACACTGACAAACCTAGCAAAATAACGCTGGATAGACTGAGACGGTGGATGGAGGAATATCATCAGCAGAGTTAATCCAGAACTCCCAGGGACCAAGATCTGTGGAGAGACATGAGCGCCCACACTAGTTGGCAGGGCACATGATGATGATGACGTTAGCGCGAAGAAGTAGATGCGTGATAGGAACGTATTCCTGTATCTGGTGTCTTGCGGAAAATTAACGGAAATTTCCTAACGTACTTATCTTTAGCAACCTGTGGGTATCGGAGTAACGGGAATACAAATTTACAAACACACGTGATAAGATAATTCACAGTTACAACAGATGTACAGAAACTAGCCATACAGAGACAGCAACAACACCGCATGACGAACAGAGCACAGAAGAAGAACCAATGGCAAATTATGCAATTACAGAACTCCTTTTTGCGGACGATCAAGCACTAACAACAAAATCAGAAGCCAACTTACACGACCACAAGAATAGTCTAAACGAAATGTGCAAGGAACATAACATGAAAATTAGCATCAGTATAACATAGGTAATGACTATAACCAATGAAGAAAAAACAACAAAGATTCACGTAAGATAACGCCCCCGGTCTCTCTCTCTCCTCCCCCCCCCCCCAAAAAAAAAAAAAAAAAAGTAAAGAGATGCAAGTACTTAGGAAGTATAATATCCTCAAATCAGGAGACGAGATCGAAAATAGATGCAATAAGGCAAACTAACCTACTAAACAAATGGCGCCAATACTAAAGAACAAAAACATATCAATAGTTGCTAAGAAAGCACTCTACAACACAGTCTTCCTACCAACTCTATGCTACCAATGCCAAACCTGGACAATGATAGAAAAGAGAAAAGAAAAATAAAAACAACAGAAATAAGATTCCTGAGAAGAATACTCAATGTATCAAGAAGAGAGAAAATAAGAAATGAAGAAATCAGGACTAATGTGGGGGTTATAGCAGCGCTGGATTTTATTAGTAGGCAGCAAGTGAAATGGTTTCGCCACATAACTAGATTACCAACTAATAGTATACCACAACAAGCAATGATATATAGACCAAATGGAAGCAGAAGAAGAGGCCGGCCATGTAAACGATGAACAGTGAAAATAGCAGAGTCCATGGGAATCTCGATACATGAAGCCCATAAGCGGGCACTCTCCCGATGTTTATACTTCACCTCGACACCACAAGGTACAAGAGGAACAAGATAAGATGAGATGAGACAATATAAAAGTAAAGTAAAAGTCCAATTTATTTATCTGTATGTGTATTGGACATACGGTACTAGACCAATACATTTATAGACCAATCGGCAGTCCAGTGAATGAGTGCCTTCCCAAGACATTTTCCTGTAACCATTAGTCATTAGTCGCGGTTCCAACTTCAAGGCAACGGCTTGTCTCCATTAAGCTCCGTTCCTGTGCCAGTGAATATCACACAAATTGCACCTCACTGCACTATGTGAAAAGTTGAACAAACAGGAGTTTCGACAAACCAACAGCCCGCACAGACATACTATGCACAATGCTAGCACCAGGATGCCAACAAAAATGTCCTCCACGAAAAATACAGTTCATCGTCGATGGAAGCGGCAGTCACTAGAAAACCAGCAGCAGTCAGTTCTGTGACAAAGCCGACCACCATTATTCCTAACATGTAGTTCACGCTACAAACAACCGCCGATAGATGTAAAAGCATTTCACACGAAATTCACAGCTCACAGTGTCGCGCCACGCACTCAACTCAGTAGCATGGCGACGGAACCATGCACTTCCAGTCCAACATGAGAAAAATGCGAATGCAAACGGTAGCCACAAGCATAAACACCCCAGAGGCCTTAACCATTTAAATACCTATCCTCCATATTGAGAACTGGAAGTCCTCCTTCCCATAACTCTCTCTCTCTCTCTCTCTCTCTCTCTCTCTCTCTATATATATATATATATATATATATATATATATATATATATATATATATATATATATATATATATATATATATATATATATATATATATATATATACGAGGAGCGTTCAGAAAGTAACACACCACATAATGTCCTCGGCGCATATCAACATTTCTGCATTGGTGGCTGTGGCAGGACGTCCACAACTCGTCCGACCACGCAGTTCCGTATCTCTACTTTCTGATTATTTGATTCTCTGAATCCAGCGACTGACTGTACTCCTGTCGACTGTAAAACTTCCATACACATCACATAGACGCCTGTGAATGTTCACAGCAGTTTCCTTCTCTGCAATGAGAAATTCTATCACAATTCGCTGCTTATAACGCAAGTTGCTATCACGCTCCATTTCAACGGTTTGAGGCAGCCATATTATTTGACCGGTTGGGTTCCATTTTGGTGCAACCAAACAAGTACTTGCCACATTTAAAGTGTGCAAGATCGCATGTTTCTGTCTTCATTATTAGTTGACAAAAACGATATGATGCATTACTTATATATATTTATATATATATATATATATATATATATATATATATATATATATATATATATATATATATCTATATATATATATATATATATATATATATATATATATATATATATATATATATATATATATATATATATATATATATATATATACTTAATCTAAGCCGTTACCAGCTATCTTTTCTATTTGTCTGATTTACATACACATCTTTTTTCATCTTTTTATTCCCCTCATCCCGTCCTTATGCCTTAATGTAATCACCGGAGGATCTTGTCCGTGACACTATGTTCTTTTGCGCATGTATTTGTTTGCTGATGAAGGCTTGTCACCGCAACGTCCTGTATATGTCATAATTCTATTCTGTAAGACTGCATTACTCTGTGTTATTTTATATTGTTTACATTTTCACAGCTTTACCGCAGTTCCACCAAATTTTATTTATATTTTACTTAATGCGTGTGGAATGCTCCTTTGATTTACTTGACTATTGACAACAGAGCCTTACTTAACAGATCCTGTAACAAACAAACAGTATGTTTGGACCAAACAAAAAGTAGGCGGGGACAAAAAAAAACAAAAACGTTTGGACCACAAAATAATGGATGGCGGAAAATAGGAAGTAGGGGATCTGTCACAGTTATGGCTCAAGAGTTGTTAATATAGTAGCAGATATGTTGTATTATAAATCACGCATATACTACTGCATATACTACTGCAAATAAGCGCACGGCAGATACGGAAAGTCGACTAAGACGATTAATCATCCCATGGCATTAATCAGTTCCAACTTAAATGCCACCATGAATTCTAATTCTAAATAAGTACCTTTTCACATAAAATGTACTATAACAATTGTTAGTTAATATTCTAATTCTAAATACGTACCTTTTCACATTACATGTATCTTAACAATTTTTTTTTCCTCATATCCTATTACAGGACACCGCTGGCAACACCAGCATTTACCGCTGTTGTTGATTTCTTGGCAAGATTACGCTCAGTAGTTTGCCATTGCTTTCTGAGCGGCCGGCTCACATATCCCGTAAGTAACGGGAGCGGCGAGAACCGCTACCAATTCTCGCGCAGTTGCATTTGCTCACGTGGATAAACGGGATTGCGAAGAAAGTCGACTACAACAATAGTTAGTTAATATTCTAATTCTAAATATTAACTTTTCACATTGAATCTACTATAATAATAGTTAGTTAACACACTGTCTCCCATGGATAATTAGTACAAGATAAAATGCTGACTCACTGTCTCCCATGGAGAGTTATTACAAGATATAATGTTAACACAATGTCTCTTTTGAAGAGTTAGTACAAGATATAATGTTCATACACTGTCTTCCATGGAGAATTAGTACAAGATATAATGTTAATACAATGTCTCCCATGGAGAGTTATTACAAGATATAATGTTAACACAATGTCTCTTTGGAAGAGTTAGTACAAGATATAATGTTCATACACTGTCTTCCATGGAGAATTAGTACAAGATATAATGTTAATACAATGTCTCTCATGGAGAGTTAGTACAAGATTTAATGTTAATACACTGTCTCCCATGGAGAATTAGTACAAGACAGTGGTTCTGAACCGGTGGGGAATTCTAGGGTTTCCCGGGGGGGGGGGGGGGGGGGGGGGGGGGGGAGAGAATTATGATTATTCCAAGAATCGCGTTAATACAAAAACCGATTACTTGAAATTGTTTTCTGAAATTCATTTTATAACGTATGTAGACCCGCAAAGCACGTTTTATGTAGACGTCTAGACTTGTGTTAGTATGTGCTATTAAATTTAGCTTCCATTATTACGTATACTGTGTAGGGGTTGGTGGGGGGGGATTTTTAGGGAGGAAATACGAAGGAGGGGGAATGACGTTCTGAAAATATTGAGAAAGGGGTGAGGAAGGCACGGGCCAAAAAAAGTTTGAGAACCACTGGTACAAGATATAATGTTGATAATGTTGACACACTGTCTCCCATGGAGAGTTAGTACAAGATATAATGTTAATATACTGTCTCCCATGGAGAGTTAGTACAAGATATAATGTTGACACACTGTCTCCCATGGAGAGTTAGTACAAGATATAATGTTAATACACTGTCTCCCATGGAGAGTTAGTACAAGATATAATGTTAATACACTGTCTCCCATGGAGAGTTAGTACAAGTTATAATGTTAATACACTGTCTCCCATGGAGAGTTAGTACAAGATATAATGTTAATACACTGTCTCCCATGGAGAGTTAGTACAAGATATAATGTTAATACACTGTCTCCCATGGAGAGTTAGTACAAGATATAATGTTAATACACTGACTCCCATGGAGAGTTAGTACAAGATATAATGTTAATACACTGTCTCCCATGGAGAGTTAGTACAAGATATAATGTTAATACAGTCTCCCATGGAGAGTTAGTACAAGATATAATGTTAATACACTGTCTCCCATGGAGAGTTAGTACAAGATATAATGTCAATACACTGTCTCCCATGGAGAGTTAGTACAAGATATAATGTTAATACAGTCTCCCATGGAGAGTTAGTACAAGATATAATGTTAATACACTGTCTCCCATGGAGAGTTAGTACAAGATATAATGTTAGCACAATGTCTCCCATGGAGAATTAGTACAATATATAATGGTGACACACTGTCTCACATGGGAAATTAGTACAAGATATAATGTTGGCACACTGTCTCCAATGGAGAATTAGTACAAGATATAATGTTTTTGGACATGTTATGAGAAGAAATGGATTGGAGAACTTATTGACAACTGGCAAGATCGAGGGGAACAGACCAAGAGGAAGACCGAGAGGAAAATACCTGGATGGCTTGGCCACATGGCATGGACGAGACAGGAACACGGAGCTGATCCACGACTCTGGTGATCGAGTGAAATGGCGAGTCATGACCGCCCACGCCTTCCGGCATGGCACATGATTGATTGATAATGTTGACAAGGTCGTTAGCGAAGTGGATAGCTGTCTACGCTAGTAATGTCATGAACAAGGTCGGACGCGGGTTCGAACCCTTGGCTCGTCACTAGTGAAAGTGAGATAAAGACTGGCCGCCTGTCTCTTCTTGCTCATAACTTGCTATTCCATGTTATTTGTGTATACTCATCTTTTATAGTTGTTTATGCCTCTTGATTTGACCATGTACAATATGAAAACTATTGCACTGCTTACCGCATACTGTTTTATCAGTTTTGGCTAATATTATCCTGTTGAATTGCATTAATATGCTTTAAGATATGCAATGTGTATGTATAACATAATTTTCCATTTTCGTATGGATGCTCACAACAGTTGTGAATGTATGTGTGTGGAAGTGTGGGAGTCAATTTGTATCATTTGAGTGACTGTGTGAAGGAGAATGAGCATGCGTACGTGGTTTTATTTATAACTGCATATTTATGGGCATGAGAGAGAGAGAGAGAGAGAGAGAGAGAGAGAGAGAGAGAGAGAGAGAGAGAGAGATAGAGAGAGAGATAGACAGACAGACAGACAGACAGACAGACAGACAGACAGACAGAGAGAGAGAGAGAGAGAGAGAGAGAGAGAGAGAGAGATACACATAAACAGAACGAACGAACTAACGAACGAACGAACAAACTTTATTTTCAAAGGGTTAAGAATTGGGCACGTAGGCCCGTCTAACATTCTGCCCTTCTATCACTCTCTTTCATACATTATTTCATTCACACATCATTCAAGGCTATCAGAGAACAGAGAAAGAGATAGATATATATATATATAGAGAGAGAGAGAGGGAGTGAGAGAGAGAGAGAGAGAGAGAGAGAGAGAGAGACAGAGAGAGAGAGAGAGAGAGAGAGAGAACGAACGAACGGACTTTATTTTCAAAGGGTAACAAATTGGGCACGCAGGCCCGTCTTACATTCGGCCCTTCCAATCACTCATCTTTCGTTCATCAATAATGACATAATACATTCACATAGGAAAAAAAACATTGTCAAATGAATGTTGTAAACATAAACAATGCATATTACCATGTTATGAGACACATACCCTAACCTTCCACCCATCCCCCAACCACCCACACATCCCCCACCCAACCACACACACACTCCCAGGCACACATACATTCCCCCACCCATCCACCTATCCCCATACCCACACATCCCACACCTCCACACATCCCCCACCTACACACATCACCCCAAACACACACACACATCTCCAACCCAACACACATCCTCCACCCACCCACACACACATTACATGCACCCGCCCACCATCACCCACCTCACATCCCCACCTACACACATCTCCCCACCCACACACACATTCTCCACTCATCCCATAACCCATCAACACTCACCCACCCATATATCCTCCACCACACACGCAAAGACCCCCAACCACCCGTAAAACACACATCCCCCAACCACACATCCCCACCTAACAGACACACACACATATCCCTGCCAACCCACACATCACGCACCTACCCACACACAAAACTAGCATCCACCCACATACCCTCCACTTTCACACATCCCCACCCACACAATCTCCCCCCACCCACCCACACATTCCACGCCCATACACACACACACATCCCCATCCCCAACCTACACACACTCACCCACCCACATATCCTCCACCCACCGACCCCTCAATCATCCATCCCCAATCACACATCCCTTAACCACACATCCCTTAACCACACATCCCCACCCACACACAGATCACCCATACACTCACACACATCTCCCCACCCATACATACATCCCCCACACACACATCCCCACCCACCAACACATTCCCCATCCACAAACACATACTTCCCACCAACATACTCCCCCACCACCCACACACACATCCCCACCTACACACATCTTCCCACCCACACACATATCCCTCACCCATACACTCATCTCCCACTTGTATCCACCCACTCACGTACTCATCCCTCAACCACTCACACCAACACATCCCCCACCTACCCATCAACACATACATCTTCCATCTACCCACTCACATTCATACACCCCATCCACAGAGAGAGAGAGAGAGAGAGAGAGAGAGAGAGCGAGAGAGAGAGAGAGAGAGAGAGAGAGAGAGAGAGAGAATGAATGAATGAGTGAATGATGTAGTGTTTGTGATTGTGAGTCTGTATATTTGTATGCATGACAGGGAAGCGTGTGTGGGTGTGTGACAGTGTGGATGTTCAACTGTGTATGTATTTGTGCATTTGCGTGTGTGAAATTGCGTTATGTGTCGAATATGTGTGTATGGGTAGGAGTGTAATGTATGTGCCTTGCTGTATGTATGAATGGGGACTATATGGGCGAGAGAGAAAGAGATAGAGAGAGAGAGAGAGAGAGAGAGAGAGAGAGAGAGAGAGAGAGAGAGAGAGAAGGAGAGAGAGAAAGAGAGAGAGAGAAGAGAAGAGAGAGAGAGAGAGAGAGAGAGAGAGAGAGAGAGAGCGAGGTCGTATGTATATGTAAGTAAACTTTTGTTAGTGAGTTTGTGATTAGTGAGTATATGTGTATGCGAAGGGAGTGTGTATCGTGTGTGTTATTTAGAAATGTTATGCATATCTGTGAGAGTTTGTGAAACTAAGTATGTCTACAGGTGTGTATGTATGTGTTTATACATATGCGTGTGTACGTCTGCATGCCGGCCTGTCTGTCTCATAACATGGTAGTATGCATTATTTATGTTTACAACATTCATTTGATAATAATTGTTTCCCCGATATGAATACAACATGCACAATAAATAACTGATGAACGAACGATGAGTGATTGGAAGGGCCGAATGTAAGACGGGCCTGCGTGCCCAATTTGTTACCATTTGAAAATAAAGTTCATTCGTTCGTTTGCTCTCAGATCTACAAAATGTAATGGCGCCATCGCATAACAAACCGGAAACTGCTTGGGACAAATTATTATATTATAATGGTGTTAGAAAAACATTCCTAGTTTAAATCAAACCGGAGTTAAAATAAGACAATGTAATGCAATGGACAGACATAAAAACCAATGCCCAAGTCCTATAAGAGGCAAATGAAAATCCTACACTGATTAGAGAAATTAGACGCAGACAGTCACATTTTGTTTTTCGGTATGAGAAGAAATAAATTGGAGAACTTTGTGACAACTGGCGAGATTGAGGGTAAAAGAACACGGGGAAGACAGAGAAGTAAATACCTGGATGGCTTGGCCAAAAACTGAGCTGATCAACGACTCTGGTGATCGAGTGAGATGGCGAATCATGACCGCCCACGCTTTTTCGGCATGGCACATGATGAATGAATGAATCGTCCCTTATCGCGATAATTAAATTTATAAATTGGTTTATAAATAAATAAGTAATTTTAAAATACCAGTAACAGTTGATATTATAATTAAAAGCAAAGTACTTACATTACGCAATTGCGTATCAATATACAGACTACAGTAAATGATACGGTTCCTTTTGATCCAAGCCGTCTGCAGTTTCTCTTTTGAAGTTTACAAGCTGCAGTTGCAGGAGTTATGCACCTTATGAGGCCGGGATAGTACGGAGAATAATACAGTTTATGCATTGTTCTTTCAAAGCAGGTTCTTTCTTATGAGAAAAAAATAATAAATGTAATAAAAGGGCCTGGAATTAATGTTGGCATGACAAAATGGTGGGGTGGTGGGGTGGGGGAAGGGGGGTTTGTTTGTCTGCAGGACATGATTATCATGAGAAATAACATTTCATTAGCCGGTAAGTTAGTTGGTTGCCTATCCTTTACAGGACGTCGCAGTTAACATGAGTATTTTTTGATTGTTGTGATTTCATGGCACATTTACGTTCAGTAGTTTGCCTTTGCTTTCTGAACGACCGGCACTCATACCATTGTATGAAATCCAACGCAAGGCGGTCTGCTGCCAAAGCGCCCGCAGCTGTGTATTCGAACGCGGTATGCGGGATTATGAATTGCGTTTATAATCCCTTCACTACAGAGATGTAAGAGTTCATAATTTTATGGTCACATTACTACAAAACAATTGGAGCATGTCATGACAACCAGAAAGTTTTGTGGAAAGGGAGATAGAGGAAGACAGGGTGAAAAATTCTTGACAGTCTTGTGTCCTGGCAGGGAAGGGAGGCAACACATGAATTGATCTATGACGTCGGAGATCACCATTTGTGGAGAAGCATAATTGTCCATGTCAACCGGCTAAGGCACTGGATGATGGCCATGAAGAGGTCAACAGCAATTATTATTTATGTGTAAAAGACATATTCTGTGGCTAGGGGGTAGTAAACGCAGTTTCACAAAGCCGACACACAGGTTTCGAAATCTGTCACAGCCTTGGACGTATCCGCTATGTTGACTTCGCATTGCACTTGACTTCTCACAGCGTACAACGAGTGTGTGGACACACATAAACGATCATTAACCTGCCTGTTCATTTACATTTCTGGGTTTTCTTACAATTATACAAATCGATGTAAGCTTTCGGGCACTGTTTTCTGGGCATCTAGTTTCATCTGTCTCAGCGGGTTAAAACATGAATCCTCACTGTTATAAGTGAGTATTATTAAGCTCATAAACGGGCACTCTCCCGCTGTTATGTTTCCCTCGACACCGCAAGGAACAAGAGGACCAAGATGAGTTGAGATGATGAGTTATAAGTGTGGGATGTGGCTGAAGGCAAGACCACACGTGGCTTTGTTGGTCATGAGAAGGATGTCCTCAGTGGGGATTCCTCTACTGCTCTCGCGACAGGGATCTGCCATGTCTCCGGGGCTCTTTAATGTATGCATCAGCAAAGTCGCAGATATTGAAGCACCAGAAATTGGTAGAATTTTGACATTCGCAGATAATGTGCTGGTGTACAGACAGGGAAGAGACAGGGAAAGAATGGCTGAAGACTTACAGATGGCAGTAAACAGGGTGGCGGAAAGGTGCAAGGCCTCAGGGGCAGTAATAAATCCAGACAAGGCAACGGTTGTATGGAATTCCCCGGATAACCAAATCGTGAAGGCAGATGTCCCATTTATTACAAGAATGAATCACAAAAAAAAAAAAAAAAAACGAAAAGTAGATTGTGAGCTTTACTGGAACACAAGAAACAAAATGGATACGCTAGGGGGATATGAGGAAGCCCATGTGAGCGAAAGGCGAAATTGGGATTGGTAGAGTACTATAGCCGGCTCTGTGGTGGAGATGTCACGGATGCAGTTCGCAATTCCGTTTCCCGCGCTCTAAACACAGCCGCGGGAAATTTGGATGTAGACCACCCGGCATTGGCTCTCATAAAATAGTATGAGTGAATGTCGCTCAGAAAGCGACGACAGACCACTGAATGCAAACTTGTCAAGAAATCACAAACAGCAAAAATAATACTGGGGATGACTGTGACTTCCCGTGAAGGACATGCAACTAACTGTTATAGTGGACTATTTAACTGCAGGGATGGGAGGGGTTGAGATTTATTACATGGGATGGACGTCCTCTTAGTTGACAGAGAAAATTGAAATTGGAAATCACCTTCGACAGATGTATGTCTTTTAAGGATCATGTGGAGAATTTGGAGGTGAAGGATGGAAAGGGACTTAATGCATTAAGGGCGATTGACGCAACCGGTGTAGAGCAGAGGGTGCTTTACATCAGTGGTTCCCAAGCTTTTCTAGCCGAGGGCCATTTCTACAATTTTTGGTAGTTAAGCGGGCCACAGCGTCATAAAATTATAAAAGTTGTGCAATATCATTCTTACCTTTCTTAACTTTCGTCAACAAAATTCCAAAACATTAAAGGCAGTCAGTGTCAATATTAAACTGCGGCCATTTTTGGGTTTAAAATCAACAGTTCATTTAACAATAAATTTTAAATCAATTTCGAAAATCGCATTTAATGTAATTAATTTACAACTGTAACCGTTCTTCATAACCAGTGACTTCAGTTCAGACGCCATTTTATCAATATCTGGGCACAAATTTATCGTGCCCAAAGTCGTAAGCGTAGTTTCGCAGTTTCGTTACTATCGGTGAGTGGAACGTTGCTTTTTTTTATTTTAAAGATCATTGCGGAAAATGACTGCTCGCATCAGTAAGTCGAGCCAAAACGACAAATGTATCTCTGGGCGAATGAACGTAAGTATTCAAATTGTTCGACAGGGAATAGTCGCCAGAATTAAATCAAATGATTAGTTGAAGGTGAAGCAAGCAGCTCCAGAAATTCACATCTCAATGCAGAATTGCATTTCAAATAAATTACTTCGTGCTGAAGGTTTTGCTGTAATTGACAGAGCTTGGCATCAGGAAATACGAACGTATTTATGAAGACTGGAACATTATCCTCCTCTATTGTGAACTCTTGACTGAAACGAGGCCACAAGTGGCCCGCGGGCCGTGGTTTGGGAACCTCTGCTTTACATGCTCTTTCAGTAGTTAATAATTTCGGTCAGTGAGTAAGGTGTGGGGCTGACAGTATCAAAGAGCCAGCTAGAAAGGTTGGAGCGCTTACAGAATGTGGTCATGTGGGTGATCCTGGGGTGCAAAAGGACACCCAAATTATAGTTGTGATGCATATCCTTGCACTACCAACAACTGCGGGCAGGCACAGGGTCCTTCAAGTCAAATGGTACCCGAGAGTCGCTGCAGACAGGGATTACCCCTTGCACGAAGCCATGGATATGGTCAAGGGTCAAAGACTTAGACAAGGCAGGTCCTGGATGGCACAGGCAGAAATATCTATTAGCCAGGCGTGTGAAATCGTAGAAAAAAGTGAGTAAAAGTACCGGAAGTCATGTCGGGCTGGCACAATATAATAGTCACACTGGCTCGTGAGTGCAGAGAATGGGCAGCAGGCCGCACAGAGTTTGAGGTGCAACAACTGATCCAGGCCAACACACACCAGTGTGAAATAGTGATCTACACTGATGGGCACGTGGTCAGAAACAGACGTAATGGTTGTGGTTTCGTTGCGAAGGCTAACGGACGATGCTTGAAAAAGGAGAGTCTGGCATATGAGACAACAGCCTCCAGCATGAGAATGGAGGTGGACGCAGTAACAGCAGATTTCCGTTGGTTGGGTGATTGATTGATTGATTGATTGATCTAGGAACCGACATCACAGCATTCGGGACAGTCCCATAAGCGCTCCGTCCCCATCCTCAGCAACCAGCGAAGAGTTCCAACACTAATAGTTCCAGTAGCAATCTGATTATATGTCCGTCTCGCCTTTCCTCTGAGCGTCGAGCGTCGGCCAGATCCCCTCGTCACTCCTCGCTGCCTCATTCTAACCAGACTATGGGGATCCATTTGCTCCTCCGAGGTGTACACGTGCTCCCACAATGCCGCAACCACATCTGCCTTGCCATGCATCAATACTCCACCAAGTTCTGCCGAGCCAGCCAATCTGTCCGCCTGTTCATTCCCCAGCACACCGGCATGCCCAGGAGAAAAGATCCAGGTGATGCTTGCTACCCGTGACCTCCGAAGCGAAGTGTGGTTGGGTGAAACCTCATCAACACACATTGTATTCATTACGGAGTCACAGAATAAGCTTAGTGAGGTTGAGAAAGGACTGTTTCGTGTAGAATGGCTTGCCTCATTTCAGAGGTCACAGAATGTGAGAATTGTGTGGATTTTATTCCTTGGTCGTGCGGAAGTGCAGGGAATGCACTTCTTGGTGGTAGATTACCTCTGGTCAAGGGAGAGGTGATCGGGTACCTGTTGGATCACGTGGAGAAAGTGGTGGAACAGACTGAGCACCCGTATGTGGAGAGAATTATATGGCGGGGATCGACAAGGGCTTTGGACGAATCTCAAAACTGAGAGGAAAGACTAGAAGAATTTTCAATCAGAAGGCGGTTGGAACCATTAGAAGTATGACTCTTCGTTGGCTGTTGAACGAGGGGACGGGACGCGTGTCGGAATGTCCTGAGTGCAGTGATGTCGTTTCTTAACTCAACTCAACTCAACTCTTATCACCTCCGGTCAACAACCCACTCCTCTGCACCGCAGTCATTGTTTCCTGTTTAAATGTTTACACTAACAGCAACAAGGAATTATTAAGAATTATTATAGAATTATTAGAACAAAACATATATTTATTTTCTCGTGGGGTGAATGTTTGTTTTTTAATTGCCCCATATCGGAGTTATTTTGTTTCGATAAGGCATTGCTCTTTTTATTTAACAGTGGTAATAAATGAAAAACACGTTTTGTTTGCTATGAACTGCCATTCAATAGAAATAATTTTTTTTTTTATCGTGCTATGTTGAAGGCGTCCTTGCTTTACCTTGATCCTCTCCTTATTTTTGCAAGTTGTTAGTGGTTCGATGAGCGGCTGGCCGAGTGGAAAGTATGACGGGTTCTCATTTGGGAGACCCGGGTTCGAATCCTCGGTAGCCTGCACAGTTCGCGGCGACTGCACTAGCCAGGTGGACTTAATTCCTCAGACTCAATACCCCACCCTCCCTGTCCTACACTGCAAGGTACTATAGGCGGTAGATGGCATTTAGTGGTTTACTGAACACATCAATCACTGGCCCATTGGCCATATAAATAATGGGTGGGGCAAAATATGCTTAATGATTCTTTCTTTCTTTCTTTCTTTCTTTCTTTCTTTCTTTCTTTCTTTCTTTCTTTCTTTCTTTCTTTCTTTCTTTGGCATATGATACCACAACATCTAGCTTAAGAATGGAGGTGGAGGCAGTCGGTGCAGCTTTCCGCTGGATGAGAATACGATGCACACACACATCGTGATTGTAACTGACTCAGAAAGCATGCTGAGGAAGGTGAGGACAGGCAATTTTCGTGCAGAGAGGCTTGCTTCACTTCGGAAGTCACGGGTGGCAAGCATCGTCTGGATCTTTTCTCCGGGGCATGCTGGTGTGCTGGGGAATGAACAGGGAGACAGATTGGCTGGCTCTGCAAAACTTGGTGGAGTATTGATGCATGATAAGGCAGACGTGGTTGCGGCCTTGTGGGAGCACATGTACACCCGGAGGAGCAAATGGATCACCATGGTCTGGCAAGAATGCGACAGCGTGGGGTGACGAGGGGATCTGGCCGATGCTCGACGCTTAGAGGAAAGGTGAGACGCACATATAATCAGATTGCTACTGGTACTATTGGGGTTGGAACTCTTCGCTGGCTTCTGAGGATGGGGACGGAGCGCTGCCTGCCTGCCTGCCTGCCTGTCTGTCTGTCTGTCTGTCTGTCTGTCTGTCTGCCTTTTGTCCATCACTGCCTTTTGCCGTTAGGCTTGTTTGATGGTTGGCTTTCGAATTAGGGTTCTCTCGGTCGCTTGGTAAGCTGAGATGTCGCATGTGTTATGGGTGACTCCGTCGATCCATTGTCTTCGTGGTCTTCCCCTGCCTCTTGTTGTCTCCATTTTCATGTTGTATGCTTTTGCTGCTGGCGACATTGGGTTCATTCTCACTAGATGACCGAATCAGTTAAGTCTTTGTTTCTCGATGAATTTAACTACTGGTGTTGCTCCAACTGTTTTGTAGATCTCTTCGTTTCAAATATGGTCCTTTCTGGATTTGTTCGCTGCTTTTCTCAGGCACCGCATTTCACAAGTAATGAGCTTTCTTTCTTGTTCTATAGTTAGTGCCCATGTTTGGCATTGATAGTACAACGTTGATATAAAAATTGTATTTATAATGTTCTTCTTTGTCTCCATGAGAATAGCTCGATGTTTCAAGATGGGTGTAAGTTTATATGTAACAATATTTGCTTTTTCAGTTCTTGTTAATGGACCTTAACGCGTATAACAGGGTCATTTACTTTTACTTACTTTACCAATAGAGAGGGCACATCAACATCGTTGTGCATTTCAGCCTTGGAACTGATTGTGAAGATTCCTGAAAATGCCACTCTACACGTGATATGGTAATCAAGGTAAACAAATATTGCGCCAACCAACTTCCTTCCGTCAAAAACTGCATCGGAATTACATGAATTTGAACTAACTGCTTCTATTAATAGAGGCATTAATGTAAAGGTCTAATTGCGAACGAGGAGGAGGACGAAGAAGAAGAACGAACGACTTTTATTTTCAAAGGGTCTCCCTCGATGTGTCTCCACCTTGCCGTGGTGGGGGAGCTTGCGTGTCCCATTGACCCCCATTTGCTATGTCGATGGATGAAAACTACACATCGTACAGCTTATTGGATAGGGGCCAGACTAAGCGAGACACAACCTGCTGCTCTGCAGGTAGACTGAGGATAGCAGTCAAAAGTTTAAATCAGGCGCACGAAGGCAGAAGTTCTTGGTCCGGACACATACTCTAAGGCTCTCTGTCGAGGGTTGAGGCTGAACGCCTCTAAGCCATAAACCCTCGGATGTGAGAGCCGGGCCGATACCCACCTACCGAAAAATGGAGGTGAGATACTGAGCACGCTACATGCCCAGTTCAGATACTTGTCCGAAGGCTCTCAGCTGGGGGATATGAGGGATCCCCGGATGAGAGGGCCTGGCCGTTTCTCGCTCACTGCTGCACGGAGGTAAGGTGCTGAGCCGGCAGCACATGTAGCCTACCTCGTGAGCGAGTACTAAAAGGTAGAAGAAGTGCCCCAGTCGAATGAAATGGTTACTAAAACTGTCTGTATCTAACTCATAGAGAATGTAGACAAAGGTGGAAAAACATCTCAATAACACGAAATGGAACGCACGGCTAGCGAATCCATTGCGTGGTCCGAAGTCCGAAGCAAAAGCTTACCTAGTGGATGTCGCCCGCAGACTGACCGTTCCTGGTGTGTGCTTGAGCGACCAGTGGCAAGCGAGATGCCCAACACATGGAAGTGAGGAACTAAAGCAGCCATGAGCAGGACGTGGCAACTCCTCGGGTGAGCCCAGTCTCAGAGCAATATGTGCCGGCTCTGCAATTATGGAAGCCTCCTTGGATAGCGAGGGAATGCCCATGGTCTTCCTCTGCCTTCCCTTGAGGGTTGACCGTCTTTGACCGTTCTATCTTGACCAGCTGAGATGTGGTCGACATCACAACAATAAGTCTAACATGCCTCGTAACCCGAGGAAGGCTAACCTCATTAAAAATGCCCGCCGAAGTCGGAAGTGCCGTCCTACGGGTGGCAAAATAAAAATTGGCACTACGCATTTACGTCCGAGTGAAATGTCTCGTCCGAATGTCTCTCGTGCTAGGAACAGCTCTGACTACCTAGTTTCCGAATGCCGCTCTTGTTCGGAACAGCTCTGACTAGGTAGTTTTCCGAATGTCCGTCGTGCCTGGAACAGCTCTGACGGGCACAACGACAAGCACATGTCCGAACGAAAACTCGCTGAGTGGATACCGTCTGCAGACCTGTCTGGTTTGTGCGGGAACGGCCCGGGGCGAACGAAATGCCCAATATATTGAAGTGAGGAATTAAAGCAGCCATGAGCAGGACGTGACGATTCCCTCGGTGAGCCCAGCGCCAGGGCGCTATGTGTCGGCTCTGCAATTATGGAAGCCACCCAGGATGACGGAATATGCCATGGACTGTCCCTGCCTTCATATGAGGGATGACCGTGAAGTCTTCGACTGTTCCAACTTGACTAGCTGGGATGTGGGCGGTACCACAAAAGTGAGAGTCTCCCAGGAATGCTAACCTGGTCAAAATTGCACGCTAAAAGTCGGATGTGTTGGCCTAAGGGTTTCGACCCAAGGGTGCCTAACGAGACACACCACAATCACATCTGGAGAAAAAAAAAAACACTCCGGATGAATGCTAAGAAGAAGAAGAAGAAGATTTTCAAAGGGTCACAAACTAGGCACACAGGCCTGTCTTACATTCGGTCATCTTCCAGTTGTTCATTTTTCATACATCAGTTATCTATTGTGTATGTCACACTCACATAGAAAAACAATGTCAAATGAATGCTGTGAGCATAAACAATGCATATTACTATGTTATGAAACAGACAGACATACAGACATACACACACACACACAGTCACTCAAGCATGCATACATGCTGCATACAGACGTAAAGACACACAGATGTACAGACAAACACAGACAGGAAGGCAGGCAGGTACGCATGAACACACACATATACAGACAAAGAGACAAACAGACAGAGAGACAGACATCCATCCATCCATCCATTCATGCATGCATGATGTATACATACATACGTACACACGTACATACGTACACACGTACACACACAGACACACACACACACACACACACAGACATACACACACACAGAGACATACACAGACACACACACAGACACACATAGACACACATAGACACACACACAGACACACACACACACAGACACACACACACAGAGACACACACACACACACACAGACACACACACAGACACACACACATAGACACACACAGACACACACACAGACACACACACAGACACACACAGACACACACACAGACACACACACAGACACACACACAGACACACACACAGACACACACAGACACACACAGATACATACACAGACACACACACACACAGACACACACACACAGACATACACACACAGACACACATATAGACACACACACAGACACACACACAGACATACACAGACACACACACACACAGATACACACAGACATACACAGACACACACACAGACACACACACAGACATACACAGACACACACACAGACACACATAGACACACACACAGACACACACACAGACACACACAGACACACACACACATAGACACACACAGACACACACACAGACACACACACATACACACACACAGACACACACAGACACACACACAGACATACACAGACACACACACAGACACACACACAGACACACACACAGACACACACAGACACACACACAGACATACACAGACACACACACAGACACACACACAGACATACACAGACACACACACACAGATACACACAGACACACACACACAGATACACACAGACACACACACACAGACACGGCTGTTCTAAATGGGCTAGCAGGGATGGGGGATAACACAACAACAGTGAGAGTCAAACGTCTTACGAAACACCCGGGAAGGTTAACCCGGTCAAAAAATACCCGCATAAATCGGATGTGTTGGCCCAACGGCGCAAGAACGCAGCTCTGCTGTAAACAGGCACAACGCAATCACGTCAAAAAACAAAACAAAAAACTTTAGATGAACGCAGAAGAAGAAGAAGAAGAAGAAGAAGAAGAAGAAGAAGAAGAAGAAAGAAGAAGAAGAAGAAGAAGAAGAAGAAGAAGAACAACAACAACAACAACAACAACAACAACAAGAACAACAAGAAGAAGAAGAAGGGAAGAGGAAGGGGAGGGGAGGAGTAGGAGGAGAAGTAGGGGAAGGAGGAGGAAAAAGAAGTAGAAAAAGATTTGGTTTGTCGTCGGAGACTGTTGTATCATAGCAAACCAGCTGACCTCACATACAGTCCAACTAAAGTGCTGTCATTAATATGGACGATGTCATGTCGTGCCTCAATTATATGGTTTAGGCATTGATCCAGGAGGCCTGGTTTCCCATGAGGTGTAACAATGAAACAGTGTTGTGGGATGGTAAACACTGCTAGCGATATGATGAGGTTAATAAATTGTGCTAGTTTAAAGCGAAGCAGATGTGTTGGTTGAGGCGGTAGCCGCCCAGAATAGGTTTACTTGGCCTAAGACCATTTGCAAGTATTGTTCAGTTGTTTATTGTCACCTGTGTACATTGGGAAGAAAAGTATGCTTTAGGAAGACAGTGTGACAGGCAGACAGATAGACAGGTAGGCAGACAGACTGACATACAACCCAACTGAAAAGAGACAGGCTGATCGACCGACAGACATAAAGACAGACAGAAGGAGGTTAGACAGACAGATAGAAGGCAGTATTGACAGGCAGATAGACAAACAGAGAGACTGACAGAAGGAACTATAGATAGACAGATAAAGGAAATGTAAGCCAATAGGCATATATATAGAAGGAATTATACGCAGGCGGATAGACAAACAATCAATGAGGAAATACATACAGAGAGACAGACAGAAGGAAGTATAGACAGAGACACAGACAGAAGGAAATAAAGACGGAAAGAAGAGCACACACACACAGACACACACACAGACACACGCACGCACGCACACACACACACCCCACACACAACACCCACACACACACACACACACATATATATATATATATTATATATATATATATATATATATATATATATATATATATATATATATATATATATATATATATAAACTGTGCTTGCGTGAGTGTGCTCCCTTAATGAAAGGGTCACCGTGTAAATGATAATTTCAGATTCTCACTACGCGACGCCAACGCATCTATCGCCATTTAGGTGACACAGCACATTAATTTTCAAACTGCTAGCTCTCAGGTTTCGATTTCCTGAAATCAGCTCACGACTGTTTTATTTAAACCTTCTTAATTATTGCCTGTCTAAATGTCTTAATTCATAAGACGACTGCAGCTTTAAATTCAACCACAATTGATATTTACATTGCATATATCTGAACCACGAGGCAACGGCCGAACTGAATTGTTTCACAAAGTTGCTGGCACGGCCTTGAACTTTTAAGAAGAGAATGCTTTTGTTTATCTGAGATAGTGCGATAGGAAAACTTGTTTATTCAATCGCATGGTTTAGAGAAGATATTGTTTATTTATGTGTTATTTAAATAATAGATAAATATTTATTTGCACTGGTAATTTTCACTGATTCACTGCCATGGGATGATTAATTGTCTTAAGCATCTTCTCGTATCTGCCATGGGCTTATATATATCGCCGAAATGTTGTCATTACGTTATTATGCAATATGTCTGCTACTATATTAACAACTTTAAAGTCATAACTGTGCCACACCCCCACTTCCCATTTTTCGCCATCCATTTTTGTTTGGTCCAAACCTACTTATTGTTTGGCACTGAGTCTGTTAAACTCTAATGTTGTGGTTAATTGTTAACTAAACTATTGTCCTTACCAAACAACTGAGCAGTGGGAGCAGTGTAGGAGCCACGTGGGAGCAGTGCGTGGGACATGTTGGAACCGCGTGGGAGCAGTGTGGAAGCCGTGTGGGAGCAGTGGGTCATGTGGGAACCGCGTGGGAGCAGTGTAGGAGCCGTGTGGGAGCGGTGTGGGGGATATGTGGGAACTGCGTAGGAACAGTGTAGGAGCCGCGTAGGAGCCATGTGGAAGCAGTGTGGGGGACGTGGGAACAGTATGGGAGCTGTGTAGGAGCCTGTGCAAGCAGTGTGGGGGACATGTGAGAACCGCGTGGGGGCAGTGTAGGAGCTGTGTGGAAGCAGTGTGGGGGACATTTGGGAACCGCGTGAGAGCAGTGTAGGAGCCATGTGGGAGCAGTGTGGGGGCCGTGGCTGAAAGGCTTAGGCTCAGAAGGTATATTGTGCTATCCCTGCACAGGACCGGGACTTTGTTTCCAAGAACAGTAGGTAGCTAATGGTATTACACTACCCCACCCCCGATCTCTTGGGTAGTGTGGTCGCATACCTAGCCTTCTCTGATAAGTGCCAACGACAGGAGGTCCTGTATGCAAGTTTAAAAGAGTAGACGTAAAGGTCGCGGCTTTGGCAAAATTGTTAGGAAAGAAATTCCACCCCGCCCGCGGGCAGGTAGAGCCTTGGATGGAATCTGTTTAGAGAGGAAGTAAACGTGAGACAAATGTATGCTGAAGTCGGACACACCGATCGTTGAGGTGAATAACAAGGTGTGACTTATTCAACTTTGACAGTAGAACGAAGAAGAAGAATTACAGTAACACATATCTGGTACAGTCTGACTTCTTGTGTAGATGTATAGGAGCTACGGAGTTCGTGCTCTGTGCGATGTCTACTTTCTTGCGAAAAGAGACTGGCGGATTAACCCCGGTGCGATGAAATTGATTCATGCCTTTAAAGCCTTGTTTTCTATCTCGTATTAATATAAGCAACAATAACAACAACAACACCAACAACAACAACAACAACAACAACAACAACAACAACAACAACAGCAGCAGCAGCAGCAGCAGCAGCAAAAGCAACAACCAGCTTCGTCATTTACTTCAAAATTATATATCTATTGTGCAATCTATATCTATAAAAGACAATGTATGTATGTATGTCCATTCTTTATGCGTTCGATAACGGTCCATCCGATTGAGATGAAATTTTCTACATGTATTCTTTCATTCCCGTGCAGCCAACTGTCATAGTTTGTTAGTGTACAATCAGCTATTTACTTACTAAAATTTAATATTTAAATTTATATTATCATTTATATATAGCGAGGGGATTTAACTTAAGAAAAGTTATTTCAAGGGGCATAACTTTTAATAACATTGCTATATACTTTATAGTCATATTGTTGCATTGTTTTAAAAGATTTATAAACTCTTTGTCTACAGTTATTTACAGGCATATGAGTTATAATAAATAATGATATAATCTTTAAGGCATTTTCAAAGTTTTCATAAAAATAATGCATCTATTTAAATAGTGAAAATTTTCTAACTCATCTTTTTATGTTTAAAGAAGTTATCTACAGCCATGTAGGTGATTAAAAACAGTTTTCATTAAAAATAATGGATGGTGTGTGGAAGGACATTCTTAAGTTAATTTTTTTTTGTTATATGAATTTAATGAGACAGCTCCTCGCCAGGAGCTGGGCGAAGCCGCGCCGGGTCAGATAGATAGAACGAACGAACAAACAGACTTTATTTTCAAAGGGTAACAAATTGGGCACGCAGGCCCGTCTTACATTCGGCCCTTCCAATCACTCATCTTTCTTTCATCAACAGTGCATAGGAAAAAACATTGTCACATGAATTTTGTAAACATAAACAATGCATATTACTATGTTATGAGACACATCAACCACCCACCCACACATCCCCCATTCACTCCAACTCCACCACGCAACCACACACATAACCAACACACATATACATTCCCCCACATCCCTACACCTACACATCTCCCCACCCACACGCACCTCTCACCCACCACACATCCCATCCACCCACACCCCAAACACACATACATTCCTCAATCCACACATTCCCCACCCACCTACACACATCTCCCTACCCACTCACATATCCTCTACCCGTCCCTTTACCCACCAACAATCACTCACCCACATGTCCTCCTCCACCCACACACCTCCAACCACTCAGCCAAACACACATTCCTCAGCCATACATCCCCCACGCACACACACATCTCCCCGTCAACTCATACATTCCGCACCTACCCACACACTAATTCCGCACCCAACCACATAATCTCCCATCTCCCCCAGCCCACTCACAGATCCTGAGCCCACCCCTACAAACATCCCCCACCATCTCCTAACCTACACACAGTCACCCACACACATATCCTCTACCCACAGACACATAGACAGACAGATAGTCGGGAACGAGAGCTTATATGACTACTTATATGAATTAAATGAGATGCTCCCCACCAGGGACTGGGTGAAGCCGGGCCGGGTCAGACAGACAGACAGACAGACAGATAGTCGGGAACGGGAGCTTATATGACTACTTATATGAATTAAATGAGATGCTCCCCCACCAGGGACTGGGTGAAGCCGGGCCGGGTCAGACAGACAGACAGACAGACAGACAGACAGATAGTCGGGAACGGGAGCTTATATGACTACTTATATGAATTAAATGAGATGCTCCCCACCAGGGACTGGGTGAAGCCGGGCCGGGTCAGACAGACAGACAGACAGACAGACAGTCGGGAACGGGAGCTTATATGACTATTTATATGAATTAAATGAGATGCTCCCCCACCAGGAGCTGGGCGAAGCCGGGCCGGGTCAGACTGACAGACAAACAAGCAGACAGACAGATAGATAGATAGATAGATAGATAGATAGATAGATAGATAGATCCCCGCCAGGGGCTGGGCGAAGCCGGGCCGGGTCAGCTAGTAAGAGTATAAGAAATGATAGGTAGCACACGAGACAAGAGGACTGTTGACATACATGAACAACAACGTCACACGGTATAGACTATAAGAAGAATGGCAGTATATGAGACAGAGGGCTGTGGGCATACATGATCACCAAAGCCACACATCATGGACTATACGCAGAAGTTATCTTTTGTATGATGAAAAACATATTGACCAATAAAAAGAAATTAATTTCAACAAGAAAAAGAATGTTGAAGTGCTACGTAGAACTTGTACCTTTATATGCATGTGAAATGTGGACAGTGGGCAGACAAGCCGAAAAACATCTAATAGCAGTAACAATGTGATTTCTGAGGAAAATGCAAAGAATACCATGAACAGACAGAAAAAAATCAATGAACAAGTCCTATACGAAGCAATGAAAACCTGAAACTGATTACAGAAATTAGACGTAGGCAGTCACGATATTTGTGCACGTTTTGAACTTGGTGACAACTGGTAAGATTCTGGGATAAAGAACAAGGGGAAGGCAGAGAGATAAATACCTGGATAGCGTGGCCACATGGCATAATCGAGACAAGAACACGGGGCTGATCCACGATTCTGGTGATCTGTGAGATGGCGAAATATGGTCGCCCACGCTTATCGGTACGGTGCATGATGATGATGACGTCGCGTATTCTGTTATGTGTGCACTATTAAATTTAAACATATTGCACCCAATCAAGACATTAATTTTATCAGTGTTATAAAATGTTTAGAAGAACAAAGATGAATTTAAGTAAATGCCACAAATGTTTACCAATGCGTTAAGAAAACTGCAAAGAGTCCGCGCCATAGTTAAACATACCCAGTGTCACGTTAGCACGGACAATAACCTCTCATGCAGAATGGCGTATTGAGAAACAATCGCATATCTCTCTCTCTCTCTCTCTTCCCTCTCCCTCACCTATTGTTATCGTTGTTTATTCATTCTGTAGCCAACATTTTATTAGCTGTGCTGTGTTTTATTTTGTTTCATACCGACACAATTGCTGCTGAACAATCACAATGGCGCTCTCGCGTCTGCTCACTACAAATTTGAAATGAAAAGAGTGGGAAAATGTAATTTTCAGCCAAAGAAATAGAGAAACCAAAGGCGGCATCAGAGCAACAGGGTTGTAAAGGTGCTTATCAGTGGCGGACTGGCCAGTGTCAGATTGCTCGTTGGCAACCAGTAGACAATATGTTTAAAATATTGTTGACTTTTTAGTCATGCAAACCAATATTGCTAGAACTAATGTATTACTAGTGTTCATGTTATATTGCTAGGAGAACTATCAGATTATTAGCGTTGATGCTATACTGCTAGGAGAACTATCAGATTATTAGCGTTGATGCTATACTGCTAGAACTACCGATTATTAGGTATTAGTGTTGAATCTGTATTGCTAGGAGAACTATTTGCCTGTTCGCGTTGATGCTATTATCTGAATAGTATTATTAGCACACAGCTAGTGATGATACTGTATTTTTAGAACTACCATAATATTGGCGTTGATGCTGTATTGCTAGGAGAACTGTTGAACTATAAGTATTGATGTTGAATTGCTAGGAGAACTATCATACTATTAGTGTTGACACTGTATTGTTAGAACTATTGAACTATTTGTGTTGATGCTGTATTGCTAGGAGAACTATTGAACTATTTGTGTTGATGCTGTATTGGTAGGAGAACTATCAGACTTAGTGTTGATGCTGTATTGCTAGGAGAACTATCAGATTTAGTGTTGATGCTGTATTGCTAGAACTATCAGACTTAGTGTTGATGCTGTATTACTAGAACTATCAGACTTAGTGTTGATGCTGTATTGCTAGAACTATCAGACTTAGTGTTGATGCTGTATTGCTAGGAGAACTATCAGACTTAGTGTTGATGCTGTATTGCTAGGAGAACTATCAGACTTAGTGTTAATGCTGTATTTATAGGAGAACTATCAGACTATTAGTGGGGAGCCGTGGCAGAGAGCACCGACTCATAAGGTACAAGACTCATGCCCAGTACAGGGTTGCACGTGTTCTTTCCTATTGATCATATGTATATAAGATACTACACGCTCCCTTGATCCTTTGGGTAGTTTGATCAGATACTTGGTCCTCTCAGATAAGGATGAAAAACTTGAGGCTTCATGTACAAGTTGGGCGTGTTAAAAATCCCACTGCTGTCAGAAATTATAAGGAGCAGGTCTTTAGGCGGCTATTCAGGCAAAATTAAAAACCTACCTACGGGTAGATAAAGCCGTTACCTTGAATGGAATCAATCTGTAGGAAGCAAACCTGACACAAATGCATGCCAAAGTCACACACACTGACATTTGAGGTGCATGTATTTGAGTGACACATTTCTCCCAAGGAACAACTGAACATACAATTTTCTGGAAATTCAACCTGGCATCGGGATTAATCGTAAAATCCCGCAAAGGACATGCAATTTTTAAAACATTTATATCAACGAAGCAACTAACGGGAGTTGAGTTGAGGTGAGCACCGACATCACTGCACTCAGTACGTTCCCATATGCGCTCCGTCTCCTCGTTCAACAGCCAGCGAAGAATCACACTGCTAATCGTTCTCACCGCTTTCTGATTGAAAGCTCTCCTGGTCTTCCCTCTCAGTTTTGAGATTCCACCAGAACCCCTGCCAATCCCATCCTTTTCACATAGGATTCTCCCGCCTTATCCACCTGGTCCCACAAGCGCATGACCACCTCTCCCTTGTCCATAGGTAATCGACCACCAACAGGTGCATTTCCTGCCAGCCTGTTCATTCCCCCGCACTCCTGCATGGCCAGGGCAAAAAATCCATACAATTCTCACAATCTGTGACCTATGAAGTGAGGTGAGCCAATCCACAAGAAACATTCCTTTCTCCACTTTACTAAGCATACTCCTTGAGTCCCTGATGAAGACACTGTGTTGCAGTCGTCTCCTCTACAGGGAAACACAACATAACACAGACATGTACGATTGATTGATTGATTGATTTAGGAACCGACATCACAGCATTCGGGGCATTCCCATAAACGTTCCGTCCCCATCCTCAGCAGCCAGCGAACACCAATAGTACCAGCAGCAATCTGATTATATGTCCGTCTTGCCTTTCCTCTGAGCGTCGAGCGTCAGCCAGATCCCCTCATCACTCCTCGCTGTCGCATTCTTGCCAGACCATGGTAATCCATTTGCTCCTCCGAGGTGTACATGTGCTCCCACAAGGCAGCAACCACGTCTGCCTTGTCATGTATGAATACTCCACCAAGTTCTGCAGAGACAGCCAATCTGTCCGCTTGTTCATTTCCCAGCACACCGGCATGCTCTGGAGAAAAGATCCAGGCGATGCTTGTCACCCGTGACCTCCAAAGCGAAGCAAGCCACTCCGCACGAAGCCTGCCCGTCCTCACCCTCGTCAGCATGCTTTCTGAGTCAGTTACAATCACGATGTGTGTGTGTGTGTCGTATTCTCCATCCAGCAGACATATACAAGAGAATCACTAATTTACTTCTCGATCAGTAAACAATGGCAAGCTACTGAACGTAAAATTGCCTAGAATATCAACCTGGTGTTGGGATTAACCGCAAAATCCTACAAAGGACATGGCATTTTTACACTTTTATATCAAGGAAGCAACTAAAGGGAAACACAACATCACAAGACAGACATGTAGAAGAGAATCACCAGCTGCAATGATTAGGTTGCTTTAATAAACTGCTAACATCAACCAAGCCATGACGGGATATATAATAAACAGAGATATCATCAACACATATTAACAGACGTACATAGAACGGGCATTAAATCAACATAAAATGAACGCATGTATAAAAAACAGACATTTCAAAACAGATTATAATAAAGATATATAATGAACAGATATAAAAAAGAACAACATAATGAAGACATATTATAGAGAATAACATATAAACATGTAATGAATGGACATACACTAACAAAATTACGATGAATGTGAATATAATTACATGGAGGGAAAAAAAGCAAGTATCGGGTGTTTGTGAAGTCTCACCACATTTTATATGTAGAACAAATTTGAAAACTGAAGTACATGAAGTCATTACAAAATGTGCTAAAAAATTCATTACAATAGTCACTGCTATGGTCTAATGCTGTTTTGGGGAAGCTGGAAATTAACAATGAAGTATTCATTATAACAGGTGTTGGATATATTGCTATAAATCTTTGAACAACTACCCGTGTTTATCATCTGCCATTTTGAAACACTTGTTCAAGCAAACAAATTCTTTCTTCCGTTGATAACACCATTCTGTTTGGATTGCAAAGAATTACTCCAGCAGATGACAGCCATTCGCTGCATATTGCTTCATATGGACTGTGGAGCACATTTTGTGATGACATCATGTACTTCAATTTTCAAATTTGTTCTACATACAAAGTGTATGGGTAATTACATACAAAGTTCTTATGGGTTACATCCGTGTGCCATGATGTTGATCTGTCAACTAAACTAAAAAAAACAAATTGCAGTGAGACTTTACAAATATCAGGTTTAATGAGAAAACTTATAGACACGTTTGCTTGCTTTTGAACTGGAGTGTAGTGCACATACGTGCTGCTACTACCACTAATAGCTGCTAGTACCAGCGAGTTCACTCAACTGACTTTGCGTCAGAGTTAGCTTTCCCTATTACCAGTGTCCCTTGCCATCTGGCAAACATTTCTTCGTCTTTACAAATACTTATAATTTACATCCCCAGGTCAAGGACAAGTTAACACCAAAATCCAGCTGACCTGTGTGTGGAACGAACCCGCTAAGCTGCGGTGAGAAAAGAAAGTTTAGCGTGTTAAACCTTTCAGCCACAAAAACTTCCTGTGAAGGACTCAATGACGAAATGCCACATCCTAAAACAAATTAACATGAATGGGAATATCATGGCAGATAAAACAAAACACAAGTACAATGAGAACTTTTATGAGCTGATACATAATGAAAGGACTCTGTTGTCATGTGGACAAACAATACTGTCATCTACTGCCTACAGTACCTTGCGGTGCAGGATGGGGGAAATTAAGGCTGCCTGGTTAGTGCGTGACTGCAAAGTGTGCAGGTAAGGTTTTCTATTCTGCCCCAGAAAAAAAAAATCCACACCTTACCAAGGTTTCAAACCAAGGTCTCCTCAAGAAGAACATGAATTCTAGCCGTTCGGCCAGCTGCTCCTCATGAAATGAATCATCCTAACAAAATTAACATGAATAGGAATATCATGGCATATAAAACAAAACAAGTACAAAGAGAAATCTTATGAAAGTGTAGCTGATACATAATGAAGACAGGACAAACTAACGGATGCATACGAGGATGCATTATATTAGGACAAAATAAACAGACTAAAATGAGAGCAGTAGGGGAAACAGCCTTCTTGATATTTTTACTTACTGAGAGGTCACATTTAAAAGATATATGAGGAACCCACCCAGTGAACAGACAAAATCAGAGGACATTAACGAAAGCTCATTAATGAAGATTTGATAGAATATTAATGAATTGATATATAATGAAGGAAAATAATGAACAAACATGACACAAGAACAATGAACAGACATAATAAAAGAACATTAGTGAACACACATAATGAAACAATAATAATGGACAGACATAATGAAAGAACATTAATGAACAGACATATGAAAGAACATTAATGAACATGTATAATGAAAGAACAATAATGAACAGATGTAATAAAAGGACATTAATAAACAGACACACTGAAATAACAATGAACAGACGCCTAAAGAGACGCAATGAACAGACTTAATGACAGAACAATAATGAAAAGACATTGAAAGAACAATAAAGACAGACATAATGAAAGAACATTAATGAACAGACATAATGATAGAATATTAATGAACAGATATATAATGAAAGAACATTAAGAAACATAATGAGAAAAATGCAGAATGACATTTTAACAAAAACATATTCAATGTAGATACAATGAGCAGTCATTTAATGAGGAAGATGAAAAAAAACAAAACAATATTGAAACAGGCCATAATGAATAGATATAATGAAATCACATGTAATGATTAGATATAAAATCAAAAGACATACAATGCAAGGACAATGATCAAATAAATCATGAAAGGGCACTGAATGAACAGAATTAACATGTCAGGACACACAATGAACATACAAAATGTCATCAAAGGAGCAGTTCTGAAGGACACAGATGACACACAGACAACAATCTTATGCCATATGATTGTAAATGCCATTTCTTGTATTGCAACATAACATGAATCACACGACATGATGAAATGTCTGAGATGAAGGATGACTTGTTTTAAGATGTTTTTTGTGGGTCTTTGCTCATGAATCACATGACATGATGAAAATGTCTGAGACAAAGGATGACTTGTTTTAAGATGTTTTTTGTGGGTCTTCACTCATGAATCACATGACATGATGAAAATGTCTGAGACAAAGGATGACTTGTTTTAAGATGTTGTTTGTGGGTCTTTGCTCATGAATCACATGACATGATGAAAATGTCTGAGAAGAAGGATGACTTGTTTTAAGATGTTTTTTGTGGGTCTTCACTCATGAATCACATGACATGATGAAAATGTCTGAGACGAAGGATGACTTGTTTTAAGATGTTTTTTGTGGGTCTTTGCTCATGAATCACATGACATGATGAAAATGTCTGAGACGAAGGATGACTTGTTTTAAGATGTTTTTTGTGGGTCTTCACTCATGAATCACATGACATGATGAAAATGTCTGAGACGAAGGATGACTTGTTTTAAGATGTTTTTTGTGGGTCTTTGCTCATGAATCACATGACATGATGAAAATGTCTGAGACGAAGAATGACTTGTTTTAAGATGTTTTTTGTGGTTCTTTGCTCATGAATCACATGACATGAAGAAAATGAGACGAAGAATGACTTGTTTTAAGATGTTGTTTGTGGGTCTTTGCTCATGAATCACATGACATGATGAAAATGTCTGAGGCGAAGGATGACTTGTTTTAAGATTTTTTGTGGGTCTTTGCTCATGAATCACATGACATGATGAAAATGTCCGAGACGAAGGATGACTTGTTTTAAGATGTTTTTTGTGGGTCTTTGCTCATGAATCACATGACATGATGAAAATGTCTTAGACAAAGGATTACTTGTTTTAAGATGTTTTTTGTGGGTCTTTGCTCATGAATCACATGACATGATGAAAATGTCTGAGACGAAGGATGACTTGTTTTAAGATGTTTTTTGTGGGTCTTTGCTCATGAATCACATGACATGATGAAAATGTCTGTGATGAAGGATGATTTGTTTAAGATGTTTTTTGTGGGTCTTTGCATGCCTTAACCCTACTAGACCGTTGTACCAATTTTTCTGCAATTTCCTAATCTGCCGCTATATCGATGTGCCTAATTTTAGGTATTTTGCCTAGTACGTGAAAAAAATTGCGTCACAAACTAAAAATAGCCAACCAATCATGGTCAAACCTCATAGTTAGCCACTGCAAATGTCTGCCACCATAGGTTTGAATTGACCTTGTGTGGTTTAACGCGAAAAATTCTGAAAATTCACAATGAAACGAGCCGCTGATGAACTAAGCACTTCAACAAGAAAGTGAAGTAGGTCTAGGCTTTTCACAGTCCAACAGGAGATTGATACTTTGGTTTATTCAGACTGGATTGGCACACAAAGGTGGAATATTGGCGCTAGATGAAAGGTAGACATATTTTCTACAATGTCTCCAAGTTACATCTTATTCTAACCACTTGTTTGCATTAACTAACATTTTTCTATATCATGTTGGTTTTTTCTCTTTAATGCTCAGGAGCCCAGGTAACAGGGACAGTTAGGTTCAGGGCCTCAGGTCTGGTAGGGTTAAAGGGCACCGGGTATATGGTGCTGGTTCCATTTCTATAGACCAGTCGGCACATGGTCGATGCTGTCAGTGTCACGTCACCTGCCTTTTCTTCCCCAGACATTTTCTGGTACCGTTTTTTTAGCCTGGGCCGACTTGGAAGCCCAGGTGAATTTAAACAATTTGCCTTGATGTGGATTTAAACCGGTGACTGCTGGACCAGTATGTGAGCATCTAGCCACTACGGCACCCAATATAAAGACCTGGGTACATGGTAATATGCCTCTATGCAGATGTGAAGTTCCAGTGATGCACTTGTACACTCTGTCAGTTCCTGGACTTGAAAATGGGAAAGAGAACTGTATAACACAGTCCCCATGGAAATCGTACTAAAGTACTGGATCAGGACCGGCTCTGTGGAGAAGGGATCATGGTCGCAATTCATAATCCCCCATACAGCGTTCAAAACACAGCAGCTGGCGATTTGGCAGCAGATTGCCTTGTGTTGGATTTCATATAATGGTATGAGTGCCAGCCATTCAGAAAGCAATGGAAAGCTATCGAACGTAAACTTGCCCCAAAAAATTAAACAGCCAAAAAATGCTGGGGTTAATGGCAACACCCTGTAAAGGATATGCAACTAACTTAACTGGATCAGGAGAAAAGTCTCTATACCAACCTCATTCTGATAGACACAAGCCCTTTATCAGACGACCTGAACGCCTGCGCAGGGATTGTAAAAATTCAGTCATCTAGAGCAGTGGTTCTCAACCTTTTTTTGGCCCGTGCACCCCTTCACCATATTTTCAGAACGTCATTCCCCCCCCCCCCCCCCCCTTTTTTCGTATTTCCTCCCTATAAATCTTCCCCCCAACCCCCTACAAAGTATACCTAAAAATGGAAGCTACATTTAATAACACATTAGAAAAAGTCTAGACATCTACATAAAATGTGATTTGTGGGTCTACTTACATTATAAAATGAATTTCAGAAGGGCGAAAAGTACAGAACCGTAAAGTATGCAGGGAAAAAACAATATCAAATAATCAGTTCTAGTATTAACACGGCCTTGAAATAATCTTAACCCCCCCCCCCCCCCCCCCAACCCTAAAATTCCCCCCTGAAAGGGGGGGGGGGAAGGGTGGGGGAGAATTCCCCACTGCTCTAGAGCATCACAACCAATGAACCAACCATGTGAGTAAGCCATGAATATGATCCTTTACAAACAAAAATGCTGCAAGCTTTACAACAACCAGACAACAAAATGAATTTATGTCATTAACTTTCATGGGACAGAGTCAAATTAATGTGATCAAAACAAGAGAACTGCTCAAGGCATTACATTAATTTATCACACTGGATTCTTGCTGGTGCTACAAATTTCAAGCGCTGTGCTAAGATTCTCCTGGTGTGGTCCTATTTCTTGTGCTTCTTTTGAGGATAGTGCACCAAATCTAGTTTTGTATCTCAAAGGTTGATAAGTCTGATTTCACCATGCCAGGTTTGCTTGTTCTGGGCAGATTCCACCCAAGATAATGGGCTCTATCTACCCGTAGGTAGGTTTCCTTTCCTAACACATTTGTCAAAGAAGTAGTCTGACTGCCTTCTCTTGGGCAGTGTTCAAATGCTGAGGGGTTATTATTGTGCACAACTTCCAAACAGGAGCACCATTTTTCACCCTTATCTGAAAAGGCAAAATATTCAATCTCACTACCAAAGTGACCCGGTCAATAAACACCCGCAGAAGGCGGATGTGTCGGCCTAAGAACACAAATAAACTCAACACAACGCAATTACATCTGGCAAAAAAAAAAAAACATTCCGGATGAACACAGAAGAAGAAGGATGTGTGATATCGTTAGATACCAAGGTTTTTGGCAAAATTCCCAGCGCTATGCTGAGATCCAACCCAGTACCTACTGAGTCTGAGGCAGACACCTGACATTTCCCGCCACTGTCCCTCCTCTCGGAAGATGTACTAGAAGCAACTGGAGCACTGATGGAAATATCAGTGTCATAAAACACTTATGTCTATCAGTTTAGAATCAACTACAGACGGTGAGGGAATTTAGAATCCACATTTTCCACAACATACAGATTAGTGGAATTTATAAACAATTTATTACAGAAGTTGGAATTTACTATCAATTGTTAACAAGACAAACACAAGAAGTAACTTGCATATCCTTTACAGGAAGTCACAGTCAACCCCAGCATTTTTTGGCTGTTTGTGATTTCTTGGCAAGTTTGTGTTCAGTAGTTTTCCATTGCTTTCTGAACGACCAGCACCCATACCATTTAATAAATACCAATGTAAGGTGGTCTGCTGCCAAATCCCCTGCAGTTGTGTCCGTAACCTCTTTGCCACAGAGCCGATTAAGACGCAGGCTAGCAGAATTCAGAATTAAATGATAACACTAAAACTGGAGGGTCTCCATGGCCAAGTGATTAGGCTGGCCACCCTGTGCTCACAAGGTCATGAGTTTGGACAGTCATTCAGTTTACAGGTAAGATATTTTCAGAGACCCTTGTGGGGGGTCGTCACCGGAGCTATGGAGCTCGAGCTCTGTGTGACACTTTTGGCAGGTGGTCAGCTGCCCCATGGAGAGAGACTAAGCCTGAAGGGGAAAAACCCAGTGCTATGGAGTCAACCCTCTGGCCCTTTAACTCTATTTTAAAACTACGAGCGACTTCAACTGAAAATCTTAAAAGCGTGATAAAAATTACAATAACCATGCTATTGTCTTGTAACCTGTCAATATTGTTGTTAAGGATGTCAAGAGTGTTAAGCATGTGGCATCACAGTACAGACAAACATGGTGACGTCATAAGGACAGTTTAAAGATGGCCGCCTCACTTTTGACGTGCACCAATCGTTTTTTTTAATCAGCGAAGGGGTGAAATCTATAGGAATTCATCGACGAAAGAAGCTCCAGTATGGTGATGCATGTCTGTTATCTGTCAGTCCAGCTAGTGTATGAGTGGACCAGGCAGTTGCAAAACGGTATGAATTCTGTTACATACTTTTCAGTCCAATGAAGATGTACAGCAGGTGGTGCACGAATGGTTACATATGCGACCAAGATAATTCTTTTCTACAGGAATCCAAGCAATTTATCGACGCTGGAGAACAAGCATTGAACGCAGTGATAACTACAATGAAAATTCATACATTTGTTTTTTACTTTTTCAGAATATATTCACCAAAAAAAAAAAAAAAAAATAATTAAAGGTTTTCAGCTGAAGCCCCCTTGTAGAACAGAGGGTCAGTCGAGGCTTGAAAGCATGCAGGATATTACAGGGCTAATCTGTATACTTAACGCCTACTGTGGGAGACTGATAATCTCAGAATGTGTACATAGCGCCATGACATATATAATGAAAACAGCAATTCAATATATGTATTGTACAGTATGATGATTCTGAATGTAATCAATCAAAACTGACCCAAAAATACACTAACAAGTAAAAGAAATATATGCAACTATGAAACAACCTCACATGTAACACAACTGTGGGAGGTCCCCGTGGGCGGATACAGAGATGAGAACCGTATTTGATTCGTAAATGCGGATAATGACATGCTGGTTAATGAGATAAGAATGAATAAACAATACTTAAGACATCAATTCTGATTTCTTCTTAGAAAACATTCACACTGTAGAGATTTAAATATCTGTATGACTATGCTAACTGAATGTCAAATTTATGCTCTTTGTCAGTATATGATCTATTTGTCAAAAAGTTGTAGCTTCAATATTCTAGGACAGTGGTTCTCAACCTTTTTTGGCCCATGTTTCACCATATGTTCAGAACGTCATTCCTCCCCTTTCGTATTTTCACCGTATAAATTCCCCCTCCCCCTACACAGTATACGTAAAAATGGAAGCTAAATTTAATAACACAACCAAGAACAAGTCTAGACATCTACATAAAACGTGATTTGTGGGTCTACTTACATTATAAAATGAAGGTCAGAAGGGCGAGAAATATAGAACCGTAAAGTAAGGAGGAAAAAGAATAAAATTAAGTAATCAGTTTTTGTATTAACGCGATCTTGAAATAATCTTAATTCCCCCCTTCGAAACCCTAAAATTCCCCCCTAAGGAGGAATTCCCCACAGGTTGAGAACCACTGTTCTAGGATAATATTCTTCATTAGAGTCATGTGAAAGAGCTATTCCAAAATCAACCTGCAATTGGGTGCTGAAAATACATTCACTGACATACCAAAAAACAAAATTCCTATAGCGGGAACCTGTGGGCAGGCACATTTTTAGGATATCACATTGTGTAATTCCGAGTGGGTATGTGAAGTGTGAACCATCACATTTTGTAGGCTTGAGTGGGTATGTGAAGTGTTAGGATCATCATATTTTGTAGGTCTGAGTGGGTAAGTGAAGTGTTAGGATCATCATATTTTGTAGGCCTGAGAGGGTATGTGAAGCGTGAACAATCACATTTTGTAGGCCTGAGTGGGTATGTGAAAAGTTAGGACCATCACATTTTGTAGGTCCGAGTGGGTATGTGAAGTGTTAGGATCATCACATTTTGTAGGTCCGAGTGGGTATGTGAAGTGTTAGGATCATCACATTTTGTAGGTCTGAGTGGGTATGTGAAATGTTAGGATAATCACATTTTGTAGGTGTTGGATATGTGAAGTGTGAACGATCACATTTTTGTAGGTCTGAGTGCACAAAGGATTAGGCATAATATTCTAATCGCTACTCCAAAATGACCACTGTTGCCATGACAACACAACATACGCCTTGTTGAAGTCAGTTTTGTGTTATTTCACCAGACACACAAAGAAAACCCAATGGTAAAGTTGTGCATGAGTCATGGTAGAGTTAATACAGGCTCCAAGTGTTACTTGTTCATGAGTCGTGGCAGAGTTAACACAGACCCCAAACGGGATCGCCACAGGCTCATATGGTTCTTAGTTCAATCCTAACATAAGGCTGTGAATTGTCCCCCAAAACTACTGTTATGTAATGATATCACAAGGCCTGCTTGACCTCTTTGGTAGTGAGATAGGATATTTATCCTTCTCAGATATGGGCAAGAAATAGGAGGTTTCATGTAAATATTAAACAACTTACGGCAGTTGCAAATTACAGAGGGTAGGCCATAAGGCCACGGCCCCGTCAAATTGCCTGGAAAGAAAACCTACCAATGGGTAGATAGAGCCCGTTACCTTGGATTGATCTGTCTAGGGCAGTGGTTCTCAACCTTTTTTGGCCCGTGCCCCCCTTCACCATATTTTCAGAACGTCATTCCCCCCCTTTCGTATTTTCTACTTAAAAATCCCGCCCCGCCCATACACAGTATACGTAATAATGTAAGCTAAATTAATAGCACATACTAAAACAAGTCTAAGCGTCCACATAAAACGTGATGTGTGGGTCAACTTACTTTATAAAATGAATTTTAGAAGGGTGAGACGTACAGAACCGTACAGTATGAAGGGAAAAACAATATCAAGTAATCCGTTCTTGTATTAACGCAATCTTGAAATAATCTTAATTCTTCCCCCCCCCACCCTAAAATTCCCCCCTATGGGGGAATTCCCCACTGGTTGAGAACCACTGGTCTAGAGGATACGAACCTTACACAAACGCTTTCCAAAGACAGAAGTCGGACACACTGACCTCTAAGGTGCATAACTATGCGTGATGTACTACCCCTCGTAACGAGAAATGAAAAAGAAGAAGAACAACCCTCACTGTATAGCCAAGTGAGCGTCAATTCTCCGGCAAGATGAAAGTCTGACTAGCTACCAGGCACTTGGAAATCATAGAAGAGCTCATGGATGACTGGCTACCAGGCGCTTGGAAACCATAGAAGAGCTCATGGATGACTGGCTACCAGGCGCTTGGAAACCATAGAAGAGCTCATGGATGACTGGCTACCAGGCGCTTGGAAACCATAGAAGAGCTCATGGATGACTGGCTACCAGGCGCTTGGAAACCATAGAAGAGCTCATGGATGACTGGCTACCAGGTGCTTGGAAACCATAGAAGAGCTCATGGATGACTGGCTACCAGGCACGTGGAAACCGTAGAGGAGCTCATGGATGACTGGCTACCAGGCGCTTCGAAACCATAGAAGAGCTCATGGATGGGTTAAAACAAAGTGGCAGGGCATTCTGGAGATGCCATTCCTGGCTAGAGACCGCACAGACTGGTGCCACAATATGACAAGTGCCTGAATATCAATGGTAATGATATAGAAAAATATTGCTAGTTATATAATTAAGTATTGTATGTATAAATTCCCGTAATATGAGGTCAGAAGGAGAATTCTTGCATGTTACATAGAACCAGTTTCAACATTTGACTGTGAATCCTGGCCAATTGGTAAACAAGCAAAAAGATATTCTAGGTCTCAGAAGTGTGGTTTTTCAGAAGAATGCTGAAAATTCATTGGACAGCCAAAATGAGTAATCTAAACATTTTTGAAAGAGGCTAAGATGCAAAGACAAATTCCTTGGACAGTCAAAATGAGGTATCTAAACATTTTAAAAGTGGCAAAGATGTAAAGACAAATTCCTTGGGCAGCTAAAATGAGTAATGTAAACATTCTGAAAGAGGCTAAGATGCAAAGAGAAATTCCTTGGATATTCAAAGTGAGTAATCTAAATGTTTTGAAAGAGGCGAAGATGCAAAGACAGCTTAGCACAAACATCACCCCTCTGCTGTGTATCCATCCTGATGAGGTACAGCGACTTCTGGTTCCAATGACCCCAAGAGCTATGCCGAAGGTAGCATAGCTACTGGTAGGGTCTCCCATGTCGGACAGGTCAAAGGATAGGATAGGGACCAAACAAAGTGAAACACAAACCTGCTGCCTTGTTGGCAGGCTGGGGACAGTAAAATACTAGGGAAAGCAAAGCTGAAAACATGCTTGTTGAAGTAGGCTGTACTGAGCCTTCGCATGACAAGACAGTGCAACGCAATACACATCAAGGTGTCACAAACATCAGAAACTAACATCATGTCATCAAATTTTTGGGGGGGGGGGGGGGGATGGGGGGGGGGGGGGGGGGGGGTGTGAAATTTATCAAGAGAGACAGAGGAAGACAGCAAGAGAAGATTTTTAACAGCCTTTTGTCATGGCACGGAAAAATTCACACAAGCTGTTGATTTGCAGAAGCATGATAGCCCATGCCTGTCAAGGCACTTGATGATGATGATGATGTAATAAACACCCCACCCATCCTCACTCTTGATTAATTTTACCAGCCAATCAAAGGATGATTTTGGTCTATTCCTCACGGGTCAGTCAGTGCGTTTATCTGTCCAATCCCACTGAAGACACCCATTCTCAATGTTTCATACAAAAATATATAAACATAAGTTCTGAAGCATTCAAGTTCTATATGCTTAGACTAACACAATGTCACAAAGCTTTACGCCGTCACTAATCTAGTTCATGTCTATCAACAACCTGTCTGTATGAGCCTAAGGTCACATGCATGCGTGCTCACTTCAGTCATGTGTATTTCTGTGCGTTTATTTCCCATCTGTTGAACCCTACATGTGCTTGTCTAATGAGAACTAGCACATCAATACTGTCAATAGACAGACTGTCCTGTCCGGCCAGGACTTGAACTGGGGTCACCAAGATGACCACTACCACCAGATGTTTGTGAACACTACAGCAGACGATTAGACATGAGAACAATACGGACTACAAAAGCCACCCAATCACAAAGCACATTTCCTCCTGTGGGTCACCAGTAGCGATGGGTGAGAGGATATCACAGATGAGATGCGGGAGGCAACGGTTTTACTCAGACTCCGGCTTTGTACTAGACTTGCTGACAAATTCGGAGATGGTGTCGCGGAAGCGTCCCCACGACCTCTCTGGAATGGTGATTGCCGTACGGAAGTTGTTTCTGACCTGGAGAACATACACAAAAGCCAACCTGATATAGCTATTAAGTAAGTAAGGTCAAGGACCCTTTTACAAGCCTTGAAGCTCATTGGGCACATGGTGCTACACCCATTTTTAACAGACCAACTGGCACTCAGATGTTGATAAGATTAGTATAATGTTTAGTTTACAGATCAACTGGCACTCAGATGATGATAAGATTAGTATAATGTTTAGTTTACAGATCAACTGGCACTCAGATGTTGATAAGATTAGTATAATGTTTAGTTTACAGATCAACTGGCACTCAGATGTTGATAAGATTAGTATAATGTTTAGTTTAGTCTAGTCTAGTTGATGGATCAACATCGCGGCACATAGTTCAACACCCATTTTTAACAGACCAACTGGCACTCAGATGTTGATAAGATTAGTATAATGTTTAGTTTAGTCTAGTCTAGTTGATGGATCAACATCGCGGCACACGGGTGTAGCCCATAAGTGCTCCGTTCTACTCCTAACTCAAGCCTGAGTCCACAGAATCTCAAAAGCCAACCTGATATAGCTATTAAGTAAGTAAGGTCAAGGACCCTTTTACAAGCCTTGAAGCTCATTGGGCACATTGTGCTACACCCATATTTTTAAGACCAACTGGCACTCAGATGATAAGATTAGTATAATGTTTAGTTTAGTCTAGTCTAGTTGATGGATCAACATTGCGGCACATAGTTCAACACCCATTTTTAACAGACCAACTGGCACTCAGATGTTGATAAGATTAGTATAATGTTTAGTTGTCTAGTTGATGGATCAACATCGCGGCACACGGGTGTAGCCCATAAGTGCTCCGTTCTACTCCTAACTCAAGCCTGAGTCCACAGAATCTCATCTCAGTGCACAAACTCCGTAGCACCGGCGAGGGTCCTGAAATACTTTGGGTAGATTTTTAACTCAAAATATTGCCCGGGCAGTGCCGTTGGGCTACTCTTTTTCGATTTCCAACTGCCAAGGGATTTTTTTATGTGCACAACAATACACACGGGCGTCCAATCTCAATACCCAGAGACCAGGGGACATTTTATTACTAGAAGTCCACGTGAAAAAATATCGGCCCTCATCGGGGCTTGAACCCAGGACCTCCAGCACTCGAGGCGAACACTATACCTCGAGATCACTCAGCCCCCTAAAACAAAAAGTATAACGTGAAAGCAAAAAAGAAATATGTAAGTATAACGTTAACATCCTTTACTTCCAAAGAATTTCCTGGTACCCATTTTAGGCGAGGTCAACGCAGGTCAATTGTAAACATTTGCCCAGATGCAGATTCTAACCCATGACCACCTAGTCTGTAGGCGAGTGCCCGGCCAATATTCCACATTGGCTCCCTGGGTTATGTTCTTGTTTTTTTAAAGTTGCATATATTTTGCAGGTTGCGATCAACTCCAAGCTGGTTTACTAGGTAATTTTACGTTTAGTAGTTTGCCATTACTTTCTAAAGAAGAAGACAACATTTAAATCCAACTAACTAGTGTTTTGATTGAACCCACCACTCAGGTATCAGCACACCAGAAGTTTGTGCATATGCTTGAAACTCTGCGGCCCACGGTTACCTCTCATATGGTGCCAGGCCCCTATATTTAGACCAGCTGTTTCTCAACGGGTGATGTGGCATATTCCATTACTTTCTAGATTTCCTGCACCAATTTTTAGACTAGATCATCCAGGAAGCCCCATGTCAATGGATAAAAAGTCTCAGCCTCGAAGAAGATTCAACCACATAACCGCTGGGCCGGCAGGCCAGCAAGCTAGTCGAGGCACTACTAGTTCCCTGATATAACTGTTACTCAAATAAACAAATTAAAACATCAATTTAAAGCATACCCCAAAAATAGGTAACTGGAGCTTTCAGTCAGCATAATCTATCCTCCAGTGTAATTGTTCGGGTTCGCAAGGGAAGCAAAGACTGGTAATGCTGTAACCTACCATGCATGCCGTAAGGAAGGTTGGCATGAAATTGGCTACCTCATCCCACAGTAAGGAGGGCTGGAAGGAGATTGGCTACCTCATCCCACAGTAAGGAAGGTTGGCATGAAATTGGCTACCTCATCCCACAGTAAGGAGGGCTGGAAGGAGATTGGCTACCTCATCAAACAGTAAGGAAGGTTGGCATGAAATTGGCTACCTCATCCCACAGTAAGGAGGGCTGGAAGGAGATTGGCTACCTCATCCCACAGTAAGGAAGGTTGGCATGAAATTGGCTACCTCATCCCACAGTAAGGAGGGTTGGCATGAGATTGGCTACCTCATCCAACAGTAAGGAGGGCTGGCATGTGATTGGCTACCTCATCCCACAGTAAGGAGGGCTGGCATGTGATTGGCTACCTCATCCCACAGTAAGGAGGGCTGGCATGTGATTGGCTACCTCATCCCACAGTAAGGAGGGCTGGCGCCATAGACCAAAGGTTGGTCATGGGCAACTCGGTGTAAACAGACAGCCTACACCTTCACGCAACCCAGCGTGAAGACGAGAAGATGGGAAATCATGCGTCGCATGAGAATACCGAGGCAGGTTACGATACAGGAGAAAGCGTCTCCTACAGGCAGGCAGTTTGGGCTTAGCCACTGTCTTGTTCAGGCGTGATTATTGGCTCCATAGCTCGGCCACAAAATGCACTGCTACATCTGTGGTTACATTGCGTAGTATTATTGTGAAGTTATTGTACACTCTAGGAATTATTTGTGGCGTAAATAATAGTATGTGCTGTTACCCACCTAGAGTCAAAAAGGAACTTGTAAATTAAAATTCTTCAAAGCCACCAGCCTGTATAACATATTGTCAGCACCCAGTGTGAGTGATCCATCAAGCTGTCAAACTCAAGGTTGCAAGCTTCAAACTAAAGGTGGGGAGCAATATCAATATTACAGCTCGCCCGAGTTACAGCAAAGGGGTATTTCATTTTCCAGAGGCAATCAAGCCTGTACTACTAACATGTTCAACAAATAATACTCACAGGCAAATGTGTATTTGCGCCACACCAAGCAGTCTCTCGACAGCAAGTCATAAGTGAACATTGACAATGTATGGTCGATGGCCAGCAGCTACGATAAACAGTTATGTCACCCGCGAGTGACCAACAGGGAGAGTGCCCACTATCTCACCCCCTGGCATATGGGGGCTCGTCCCCATATACAGGCTGGTGGCTTGAAGTTCTAATGGCGGCACTCATACCCGTATAGCTTTCACGGGTCCATCAATAATGTTCTAAGAGTGCCGATACTGTAGAATTAACAACAACTGGTTCTTTAAGCCAACTTAATGAAACTCAATGAACCAACAGGACACAATTTTAATTTACAAGTTCCTTTTTGACTCTAGGTGGGTAACAGCACATACTATTATTTACGCCACAAACAATTCCTAGAGTCTACAATAACTTCACAATAATACTACACAATCTAACCACAGATGTAGCAGTGCATTTTGTGGCCGAGCTATGGAGCCAATAATCACGCCTGAACAAGACAGTGGCTAAGCCCAAACTGCCTGCCTGTAGGAGACGCTTTCTCCTGTTCTGTAACCTGCCTCGGTATTCTCATATGACGCATTATTTCCTATCTTCTCGTCTTCACGCTGGGTTGCGTGAAGGTGTAGGAGGTCTGTTTACACAGAGTGGCCCATGACCAACCATTGATCTATGGCATTCGGCATGCCAGTGGCTACCTCGTACCACAGTAAGGAGGGCTAGCATGAAATTGGCTACCTCGTGCCACAGTACGGAGGGTTGGCATGAGATTAGCTACCGTATCCCACAGTAAGGAGGGTTGGCATAAGATTGGTTACCTCATCTCACAGTAAGGAAGGTTGGCATAAGATTGGCTATCTCATCCCACAGTAAGGAAGGTTGGCATAAGATTGGCTACCTCATCCCACAGTAAGGAGGGCTGGCATGAGACTGGCTACCTTGTCCCATTGTAAGGTGGGTTGTCATGAAATTGGCTACCTCATCCCACAGTGATGGAAGGCTGGCATGAGATTGGCTACCTCATCCCACAGTAAGGAGGGTTGGCATGAGATTGGCTACCTTGTCCCACAGTAAGGAGGGCTGGCATGAGACTGGCTACTTCATCCCACAATAAGGAGGGCTGGCATGAGATTGGCTACCTCATCCCACAGTAAGGAGGGCCGGCATGAGATTGGCTACCTCATCCAGTAGTAAGGAAGGTTGGCATGAGATTGGCTACCTTGTCCGACCGTAAGGAAGGATGGCATGAAATTGGCTACCTCATCCCGGTGAGGGCTGGCATGAGATTGACTACTTCATCCCACAGTAAGGAGGGCCGGCATGAGATTGGTTATCTCATCCAGCAGTAAGGAAGGTTGGCATGAAATTGGCTACCTCATCCCACAGTAAGGAAGGTTGGCATGAGATTGGCTACCTCATCCCACAGTAAGGAGGGTTGGCATTAGATTGACCACCTCATCCCACACTAAGGAGGGCTGGCAGGAGATTGGCTACCTCATCCCACAGTAAGGAGGGTTAGCATGAGATTGGCTACCTCATCACACAGTAAGGAGGGCTGGCAGGAGATTGGTTACCTCATCCAGCAGTAAGGAAGGTTGGCATAAAATTGGCTACCTCATCCCACAGTAAGGAAGGTTGGCATGAGATTGGCTACCTCATCCCACAGTAAGGAGGGTTGGCATTAGATTGACCACCTCATCCCACACTAAGGAGGGAAGGCAGGAGATTGGCTACCTCATCCCACAGTAAGGACGGTTAGCATGAGATTGTCTACCTCATCACACAGTAAGGAGGGTTGGCATGAAATTGGCTACATCCCACAGTAAGGAGGGTTGGCATGAGATTGGCTACCTCATCCCACAGTAAGGAGGGTTGGCATGAGATTGGCTACCTCATCTCACAGTGAGGAGGACTGCATGAGATTAGCTAACTCATTCCACAGTAAGGATGGTTGGCATGAGATTGGCTACCTCACCCTACAGTAAGGAGGGTTGGCACGAGATTGGCTACCTCCCACAGTAAGGATGGTTGGCATGAGATTGGCTACCTCACTCTACAGTAAGGAGGGTTGGCATGAGATTGGCTACCTCACCCTACAGTAAGGATGGTTGGCATGATTGGCTACCTCATCCCACAGTAACGAGGGTTGGCACGAGATTGGCTACCTCATCCCACAGTAAGGAGGGTTGGCATGAGATTAGCTACCTCATCCCACAGAAAACTTCAGATGCAACATCCAACCAATAATTAACATGACCACCAACAGCTTGGCCTGAGTTGGTTGTGGACCTATACTCCACTGGGAGGTGCCATGCAGTAGCAGAAGAAAAATGAGATAGTATTTCCAGGAGCAAAACATTTTTCCTAGGTGCTCATCGCCTTTGCCCTATGACCAGATTAGCAGCTGATAGTAGAATAGTGTACAGTGATCTGACGATGAAACAGTCTCATGGGTGCACTTGTCACACACTGTTCCACATCAGGGACCTTTGCAAGGTTCCTCCCATGGCACCGCTGGCCTTGTTATGATGGCTGGACTGCTCTTTGCACTCTCTTGCCATCTTCCACGTCACAGATTTCTCTGACCAGATTGTCTCTATGTTTCCTGGCTGAGTTAGGACAACCACCAGACATTATGCACCTTAAGGTGTGTTAAATGGTTCTTTACTTTTTACCAGACATTACCTACTCCACACATGACACAATAGGCTGAAACACCACTTGTTCAATAAACTAAAGATAGGCGATACTGTTAAATGCTAAATGTGGAATTGGTAAAATGCTGAATCATCACTTGTTCAATACACTGAAGATAGAAGATGAATACAGTAGCGTTATATATTATCTGAAGTGAATAAATAAATAATATTTTGGCTGAAATACTAAATACGTAGTAAATATTGTTTGAATGTGGAGTATGTTATCCCCATCTCATTTCATCTTGTTCCTCTTGTACCTTGAGGTGTCGAGGTGAAGCATAAGCAGCGGGAGATGCCTGTTTATGGCATTGTAAAATTTAAAAGGAAGTCTTTCTGTTTGCACAGCAACAGCTGTAACTGCCTAACTGATAAAGCATCAATATATTTTAGCAATAAATTAATGTTCATTGAATCCCTGTGCAGTCAACAGGTCATAAAACGTCAAAGTCGGCCACCACAGTACATTTGCTTATTAGCAATCATGGAGTTAATAAACAAAACACATTTCATATACTGTTTTTGACGAGCAGCAAGCAATTTTTAACATAAGTGATATTGCACAACAAATTTCTTAATCACACTCACCTCCGATACACGAAGGTATACACCCCGTCTGTTGGAGCCGACATCAAAATAGAACATTTTGTTTTCAACCCTCATAAACTTGCTCTCTGGTAACTCACTCTGAGGCTCTGTAGAAACAAACAAATGGAAGTTACCCATGTGGAAGGTGGGTATTTTACCCATAACAAAATTATTTCCCCTGGACAATTGGTTAGTGCCCATTGACAACAAACTACCCCAAACCTATGTAAAGAGCATCACCAACTTAAACCTAATCCCAGCCAGTTTGAATTTAAGTAAAGTAAAAAAAGTAGTGAGTTGCATATCCTTTACAGGACGTAGCAGTAAACCCCAGCATTTTTTGGCTGTTTGTGATTCCTGGGCAAGCTTACGTTCAGTAGTTTGCCATTGCTATCTGAACGACAGACACTCATACCATAGTAGGGAAACCAAGACAAGGTGGTCTGCTTCCAAATTGCCTGCAGCTGTGTTTTAAACGTACTATGCAGGGTTATGAATTGCCACAGAACCAGCAAGAAAGTAAAGGTCAGAGTGGACATTCTAGAGTGAAACAATCACTGCCTATCATATACATTTGCCAAACATGGAGGTCAGCATGGCTGAATGGATAAAAGAGCTTTCTCTTAAACATCGGTGTGTTGATGCAGAGGTTGTAGGTTCAATCCCTACACCTGTCAGTTGGACAAAAATGTACACTTCTCGTCCTTGACTTTGGGATGTAAATTAAATTATAAGTATCTCAGAAGTCGGAGTGATGGAGGGAGACACTGGTAATAGGGAAAGCTAATTCACACACACATGTCAGTCCAGTGCTACTGAAATTAGTAGCCTAGGTATGGACTATGCTTCAGTTAAAAGCCAGCAAAACTGAAAAAAAAAATATATACTCAAAGAATGGCAACAGGACAATATAAATCACTGTACACGATGCAGAATGAACAAGAAGAATGTCTTGGTAATCTATGAACATTATATTTCAAGTTTGAACAGTTGTAGTTTTTGGTGATGTAGTTTACTATTCCTGACTGTCCTTTTGCTACTGCCAGCCCTGTATTAATCACTAGCCCACTGTCTTTGATAGCTTTAGGGATGATATGTAAGTTCAGAGGCCTCCAACACTGAGTTTGGAGAACATTGCGCACCAGTTTCTATGGAGAAACTTTGATATCCCCTTGCTCATTCTCCTACAGCTACAACACTGCTTCTAAGTTTATTAACTCATTTAATAACAAGTTAACAGGCAAAGACTGCTCCACAAAAGATACTGCAGTAGCCATGTGAGCGGGATGAAGAGAATGATGGGGGTGGACAGAATTGTATCTCTGCATAGAAAGGGAAATAACCCATTGTTATACATGTGATATTGATGGGGCCTCTACAAAAGCCTTGCTCTGATAGAAGCAAAGCCTTTTCAGGAATCAGATGACCTGAAAGCCAATACACTGGACTTAAGAGTTAAAATTCGTCTTTCAGAGAAGTTATAGCCAAGCCATAAACCATAACACAATATTGTTTTAAAGTTGCATATCTCTTACAGGATGTTCTTGGGAAGATTACGCTCAGTAGTTTGTCATTGCTTTCTGAGCAACTGGCTCACATACGCCATAAGTAATTAATCTAATGCCGAATCTCAAGCAGCTGTGTTCCTCACGTGGATATACAGGATTACGGAGAAAGTCGTTAACCCTTTCGACAGGGAGACCGGCATAACACAATATGCACAACCTAAATCAACTGATGTTAAAATATAGCACATTAGTTTGTTCAACCCCATAAGTCTGTTCATAATAGCACGGGCATGGTCAGACATGGACCCATGCCAGCTCTCAATGTTTGCTACGAGAAGAAAATACTGGGCACCAGTTCACTCATACAATCAGGCCTACATAAAATGTGAAAGTCCTAACACTTCACAGTCCCAAAGCAGGTTCCTTCTACTGCAATTGTTTATGTTTTTAATGTATCTATGAGCCCTCTGTATACCACCAAGACAATGTGAGTTGTCCTATTTCAACCTACAGCAGTGGCATCAGTTTTGTTCAGACCAGAACTTCAGTAAATTTAAACAACCACCTAGGAAGCACAAAACTGTAACACTGTAGCCTACCACACATGTCATAAGAGACTACTAAGGAGGGTTGGCGTGTAACTAACTGGCTACCTCATCTAATAGAAGACTTAGCTACAAAATCCAACCAATCAAAAACAAGTCTACAAAGGGCTTGGTGTGGATTGCTTGAGGCCCTATGCTCCACTGGGAGATCAAAGGCAGCAGAAGAGGAAGCTTTAAAACAACTATACCATGGGAGGTCAGCATGGCTGAATGGATACAAGTGCTCATTATTAAACATTCGTTGTGCTGATGCCGAGGTAGCGGATTCAACCCCTACACTAGTCAGTTGGAGAAAAATGTTGACTTCTTGTCCTTGACTTGCGAATGTAAATTACAAGTACCTCAGAAGTCATGAATGGGTTCGCCTGATGGTCAGGGACACTGGCAATAGGGAAAGCTAATCCACATGCAAAAATCAGTCCAGCACACTAGAAGTAGTAGCTTATGTACGGACAATGCTTGAGTTCACAGTGAGCAAATGAAACAAAAAATCACATTGTGATGTCAGATGGAAGATGCACAACAAAGATTAAGAACAGAATTGGTCAAGCAAAAGCTGCATTTCAGAAAATGAAGTGTCCTAAGAAATAAGTCACTATCCTTGAATTTAAAGAGTTCTGAAATGCTAATAGAACCTATTTTGCTGTATGGCAGTGAATCTTGGAATGTAAATGAGCAAATTAGGAAGAACTTAAAAGCATGGGAAACATGGAACATTTCATTCATTCATTCAGTAGCATGTCCTTTGCAGAACCTTACTCCCATAACAACCTTCTGGAAAACTTCTCGGTATTATGTTTTATTTCATGGTTGTTACGGTTTCTTCGGCAAGTTTTGCAGAAGGTAGTTTGCCATTGCTTTAATGGGAACATTATTAAGCACAAAATATATACAAAGCACATACCCTGGTCATCTGTGCCAAACTCCTCCAGCAGCTCCGTGAGAGCATCTCGGAACTCAATCATTCCTTGGGCTGGTATGGCTATCTGAGACCGAGGTCCCCCACGAGGGATGGTTTGAGAGACCTGTTCACGAAAGCAATAAGGAGGTGAGTAAAGATCATTGCGCACAAAGATGTGAATAGAATATTGAGCAACAGACAGATAAGGAAATATCATTCACTGGTTTCTAAATCTCTCTCTCATTATTACTTTGTTCTACACATTCTCCTAGTTTATGACAAGGACACTGACTTTGTTGCAATAAATATGCAATATTTGAACAATTGGTAATACATCTGACTTTATACTATTTTTGTGGCTAGCCTTTCCATTTTAATATGGAGATAGAAAGCAAATGGGTGTAAAGGTAAAAGGATTTACTTCATTGTACCGGGTTTTACCCCATATGGCTTGGTCTCTTCCCTCAGGGCGTCCTGCTGAAAGCGTCGCACAAAGCACGAACTCCAAAGCTCCAGTGACAACCACTGGATTTTCCAAGAAAATTGCACCCATGAACCAAAATGACAGTCCAGAACTGAACCCAAAATGTTCAGAACACGAGGCAGACAGCTTAACCATTCCTCCATGGAGACACAACTATATGGAGATATCCATCTTCTACATGGAGACACCACCATATAGATATATCCAACTTCTCCTAGGAGATATTACTATATGGAGATATCTAACTTCTCAATGGAGACACCACCATATAGATATATCCAACTCCTCCACAGAGACACCACTATATGGAGATATTCATTTGCAAAGAAGGATCTTTCCACAGATCTTGGTCCTTGGTGATCTGGATCAAATCTGTTGATATCCTCCATGCTACCATCTCAGTCCATCCAGCATCATTTCTCTTGGTCTGCCTTTCCCCCCACTGATCTTTTCAGTCATCAAGATATTCTCCAATGCCTCTCTTCTCATCACACGACCAAAGAATGCTGTTTTTGTCTCTTTCTTACAGTTGTATATAATTTTCTAGTTTCATAAGCCTCTTTCAGACAAACATTGTTAGTTACTCTGACAGTCCATGATATTCACATTTGTCTCAGGAGCCACATCTCCACTGCCTCCAAGCTTCTCCTAATATGTTCATTAACATGATTTGTAGTTATATATTCAGCAAAATAGGTACTATCAACATTATTTTTAAAACACTCACACAGTTATATTTAAGGAATACAATTTAACCCCCCCCCCCCCCACCACTAATTTTCTCTTCATTGTTCTCATATTTTCATATTTTAATCTTTTCATTCTTCTCACCCCGTTCTTGTGCCTTAATGTAGTCACTGGAGGAGGGTCTCCATGATTTTTTGTTCTGTTTTGTGTATGTAGTTATTTGCTGATGAAGGCTAGTCGCTGAAAAGTCCTGTATTTTTCATAATTCTGTTCTGTAAAGCTGTATTATTTTGTGTTATGTTATATTGATTAATTTGGTTGTTTCGGGATTCAGATTAAAGATTGAGTACAACCCACTACTGTCGGGATTCAGTTTAAAGATTGAAGTACAACCCACTACTGGCAACGCTGATCGTATTCCGGTACGAACCTAAGGCCTTGTCCACATCAGATTGGAAGCACTAGACTCGAGTTTCGCTCTCGTTTGAGCTCATAAGCAGTGCATATCCCTGACTGGACCCATGATCAAACTCCGAATCACTGGCGTGTGAGGCGGGTGTGTAACTACTTGACCACATGGCTCACACTAGACGTGACCCAATTATCACACTAGAATATCAACGTCACCCGTCGTAGGCTATAGCTAAAAAAGTTTATATTGTTTATAAAAACCAGCACAATGCAGACTGCTTGCAAATCTCCAGCAGCTGTGTTTTGAATGCAGCATGAGGGTTGCAAATTGCATTCGTAACTTCTTCGCCAGTGCCAGCTGAAGAAATCAATTCCAAACATAAAAACTTTTGGCAATCCAGAATTCATTTACCCGAAGAAACCTGCCACGCTGATTCTCCTTCAAGTCCAGGTAGTAACGTCGGTTGTCTTTCACAATCATCTCACTTTTTAACTTCCCATCATCTGGTGGTGTCTCTGTGTTGGTTGGACCTGCCATTGACAAAACAATAACAATTTATGAAGAATGATACGTAACAGTAACATATTTATATAAATCGTTACCATCACTATGTGTCATGCTGATAAGCATCAGTGAACATGGTTTGCCATCTCACATAATCACCAGTAACATACCAGGTCTGTGTTCTTGCCCCAAATGCACTAGTCAACAACCAAAATGTACCAGATATGAAAATATCTTAACTAATTTTGCTGTGCTGGAAATGAAAATTACATTAAAAAATGTTGATCAGATTTCATGTGAAATGCTTCTACATCTGTCCTTGGTTGTTTGTATTGTGAACTGCATGTTCAGAAAAATGGCGAATAGTCGGTTGCCTAACTAGCTGGTTTTTACCTTATGCAGTAATGTGTGTGCAACTGCTATTTTTCTAGTGACTGCCGCTTTCCATTGACAATTAACTGTAATTTTTGTGGTGGACTGTTATGTTGGAATTCTGGCAAAAGCCTTATGCATGATTGCCTGTGCAAACTGTTGATTGATGAGACTGCTGTCTGTTCCACTTTTCACATGGAATATTTTGTGTGATATTCATTGGCACAGGAATGGAGCATTATGGGGTGACCCTTTGCCGTGAAGTTGGAACTCCAACAAACAAAGAAACACTGCTTGTCTCTTTCTTATAGTTGTGTATAGTGTTCCACCTTCATTAGCCTCTTTCAGGCAATCATTAATCTGTCCGTCCAAGTATTGTTTAACAATCACCTTAGTATCAAAAAGCCAGCTTGAAAGGTTGGAGCGCATACAGAATGCTGCCATGCGGGTAATCCTGGGGTGCACAAAGGACACACCAATTATCTGCATGACGCATATCCTGGCGCTACCAACAATGACGGATAGGCATAAAGTCCTTCAGGCCAAATGGTACCTGAGAGTTGCTGCAGACAGGGATCACCCGCTGCATGCAGAAATGGATATGGTAAAGGGTCATAGACTAAGACGAGGCAGGTCCTGGATGGCACAGGCAGAACTTTCTATAAGTCAGGTGTGTGATCTAGAGACTATCAATCGTGAAAGAGAGTGGGTTGAAGTTCCAGATGACATGACGGACTGGCACAATGTAATAATAACACTGGGTCGTGAGTGCAGAGAATGGGCAGCGGGCCGCACTGAGTTTGAAGTGCAACAGCTGATCCAGAGTAACTCACATTAAGGTGACATAGTCATCTACACCGATGGGTCAGTGGTGGGAAACAGACATAGTGGCTGGGGCTTTATTGCAAAGGCTAATGGGCGAGTCTTGAAAACGGAGAGCCTGGCATATGAGACTACGACCTCCAGCATGAGAATGGAGGTGGAGGCAGTAACAGCGGCATTCCGGTGGCTAGAGGAGACTACATGCAACACACGTTGTTTCATTACGGATTCAAAGAATATGCTTAGCAAGGTGGAGAAAGGAATGTTTCGTGTGGAATGGCTCTCGTCGCTTCTGAGGTCACAGATTGTGAGAATTGTATGGATATTTTGCCCTGGCCATGCGAGTGTACGGGGGAATGAACAGGCTGATAGGCTAGCAGGGAATGCACCTCTTGGTGGTATCTTGTCTATGGACAAGGGGGAGGTGGTCGTGCGCTTGTGGGACCAGGTGGAGAAGGCGGAGGAACAGATTGAGAACCCATATGTGGAAAGAATGAGATTGCGGGGGATCGGCAGAGGTTCTGGAAGAATCTCAAAACTGAGAAGGAAGACCAGGAGAACATTTAATCAGATAGCGGTGGGAATGATTAGTAGTATGACTCTTCGCTGGCTGTTGAACGAAGGGACAGAGCACGTATGGGAATGTCCTGAGTGCAGTGATGTCGGTTCTTAACTCAACTCAACTCAACTTAGAAATCACATCATCACTGCATCCAAGCTCTTCTATGTGTATGGTAAGGAGCGTATGTGTGTTCTTTGCTGTATGTATGAATGAGGATATCTGGGTGTGAGTGAGAAAGAGAGAGAGAGAGAGAGAGAGAGAGAGAGAGAGAGAGAGAGAGAGAGAGAGAGAGAGAGAGAGAGAGAGAGAGAGAGAGAGAGAGAGAGAGAGAGAGAGAGAGACAGAGAGAGAGAGAGAGAGAGAGAGCGTACGTGTGTGTGTGTGTGGGGTAGGTAGGTAGGTGGGGGGGGGGGGGGGTAGGGGGGTGTGTGTGTGTGTGTTTTTATGCATGTATGTCTGCCTGCCTGTTGCATAACATGATAATATGCATTATGTTCACAGCATTTTCATTTGACAATGTTTATTTTTTATCTATGTGAATGTAACACGCACAATAGATAATTGATGTTCGAAAGATGAGTAACTGGAAGGACCTGCGTGTCCAATTTGTGACCCTATGAAAATAAAGTTAATTCGTTCGTTCCTAATGATACAAACAAAGTTGCATATCTTTTACAGGATGTCAGCAGCCAACCCCAGCATGTTTTGGCTTTTGTTGATATCTTTGCAAGTTTACTTCAACAGTTTGCCATTGCCTTCTAATGATAAACCAGTATTAAATGACCTCAAATGACATTAAACCAGACCTTGCACAGAGTTAAACAAATTAAACTGAAATCAGGCTAAGATATGTCCTTAAAGGACACTCCCCTGAACAACCCCAAGGCTGTTGTGGTATGCATTCTTCCTCTTCTACCTTGTATCTCCCAACAGAGTGCGGGTTCTCAACCAATCACACCACGCCCTGCGTGGACTTAATTATGCTTGGTCAGATTCTGCAGCCAGTTTTCTACTGGATGAAGTAGCCAGCCAATCATTCTTAGTTGCCTCTCATGACATGCATGATAAGATACAGTGTTACTAATCTCTGCTTCCTTTAGTGGGCTCTGGTAGCATGCAAGCCTGTTTTTGTATGTCATTCTAGAAATCTTCTTCTTATGTCCTGAATCCTCTGCTGGGTCTCACACCAAGGCCTCCTATCTTGTGCTATCTCCTGCAGCTCTTTTTAGGTCCTCCCCATATTATTTATCTGTCTTTAATTTTTTTAGGTTCTTCGGCTTCAAGTGAAGGCACTTTCTTGTTTTACTATTCTCTGGTTCCCCTAGAAATACTGCTAACAAAAATTGCTTGCTGAAGAAATGTAGAATCCCAGACAATAAATGTCTGAAATATGGTCATGGACCTATCTACATGAACAAGGTTTGTTCCTGTCTTCAGGAAACCACTAGGTGAAAGGAAGGGTGGGAAAGAAGAAAAATGGGCAAGTAGAACGAAAGGAAAGCAAGCAAGCAAATAGGAAAAAAAGAAAAGAAAAACAAGCAAACAGAAAGAGAGGGAGGGAGGGAAGGAGGAAAGAAGGAAGGACGGAAGGAAGGAAGGAAGGAAGGAAGGAAGGAAGGAAATAACGTGAGTAGAAAGGAAGGAAAACTAGCAAGCAAATAGGCAAACAAAAAAAGAAGAAGAAAAAAGCATACAGAAAGAAAGGAAGGAAGTGAGGGAGGAAGGATGGAAGGAAGGGAAGGAATAAGGAAGGAAGAAGGAAAGGAAAGAAGAAAATAATGGGTGAGTGGGAAGGAAGGAAAGCAAGCAAACAAATAGGCAAAAAAAAAAAAAAAGTAAACAGTAAGGAAGGAAGGAAGGAATGGTATGCTGAAAAGAAAGAAAGAAAGAATCCAACTGGACAATATGCAGTAAGGGTGTAATAAAACTGCAAACTGCAGGAACACAAGAGCCACGATTCATCCGGCTAAACATGATTCCAGTATGCATGATACAAATCGTTCTCACCTAATGATGCGTAGTGATCAGAGAACTCGGACAGGAAGTCCCTGAACTCTGCTGCAGATGACATGGCCAGTAGGAGGCGACTCTTCTTTCCCCCGGCACCCACCTGAATGCAAAAATACAACAATTCTCAGAATGTGCACAATTTTACTGTCATTTAAGTGATTCAATGCCAAACAAAAAGTTGGTTTGGACCAAACAGAAATTGATAGCAGAAAATGGGAAGTAGGGGTGTGTCACAGTAACGATCTAAAATGGTTAAAATAGTAGCAATTATGTTGTATTATATATCAAATTAAAGGAGATTGCACAAGAAACACATCAGTATTGCTGCTATTGCAATAGGTTAGAAATATCACAATAATGATGTCAGATTTTGTAAAAAAGAATTTAAAGACAAGGGTGACAATGTCCACTTACCAAGGCACTACTTCTCAATCTTTGATGATAATCCATTTAAATTTACAGAATAATAATAAGTACACGACTTTTCCTCATCAATATCACAAGAACTGCTCCTTAACACCATCAAAAGTAAAACATCATATTCTGAAGCACATAATTTTCACACAAATTGGAAGAAGTCAGGAAAACACGATGCAGATTTGTACTCATTACAATATATACATTATTTTCTATTTAGTTATAACTATCATTCTCTTAAATTTAATTATTTAAATACTCCTCAGCTTATTTGTGATAGGAAAAGTAAACTTAGGGGTACAAATGTGGCCCATCAGAGCAAGCATAATTCAACATGTGCCATCATATGATGATGACCTTTCACTGTTAGGTTTGTTTTCCATAATGCTAAATAATTCAACTGAATAATCATATCAGTTTTATAATCTTTCACATATTCCTTTAAATCAGTATAACTATAATCTAAAATTGTTTAAAATGATAATCTAGCATAAATCGACGAGGTCAAGAACCAGAGGGTGTTGCCATTTCTAAAATAATAAAGACAAACTACTTTCACAATTGTTTGTTTCTTAAAAAAGGATTACAAGCGTCTTGTCCGATATGGTTCGAAAGGCATATATTTTCTATGCGTAAATTTTCATTCACCTGGCATTAAAATTTGCAGGAGAATAAGACAAATGAAACAAATAGCACACTGTCAACACTAAGACAATGTATTGCCTTTTTCAGGCTAGAGTAGTTCCAAAGCGCTGTTTAATCGGCTCTTGGCAGTACATCAGTTAAATGAATTTTACGAACATCTATCTTAACCATGTAATATTTGTTTATCGCTGGTGCACTAGTGTAGTTGATAGGGAGTAATTTCATGAGCGTGGTTGGACAAGGGTCGGCGCCTGCTTTCGTCTTTAGCACCTGCGTCCGCTGTCTGCTAAGAGGGGATAAGACTAGTCACCCATTCCTCCGAGCACTCAGGCCTACAAAATGTGCTGGCCCTGTCACATCATAGATCTATAGCTGGTTCCTTGCTTCAGGAGATGTTTCTGATAACTTGATGCAAACCCTACTCAGACTGAAAGTGCACCCTCACCTTGTACGATGGATAGCTGCAGTTCTGCTCCAAAGGAAGGTATTGCTAAGATGCGGGTGTTGGTCTTTTGAGCCGATAACGATATGTCCAGGATTGCCGCAGGGTTCACCACTGCCACCAGTACTATTCAACGTGTATACGGTGCCGATCACTGAACAACAGTTGGACGGGAGGGGTAGGACTCTGTCGTTTTCTGACAACATTCTCGTGTATCGACAGGGTCGAGATAGACAGGCGGTTGCCAATGATATGCAGGGCGAACTAGATCAAATTCCCTCATGGTGTGCTGATGCCGGTGACCGTGTCAACCCTGCAAAGGCACCGGTTACATGGTTCTCCCTAAACAACCATATTGTGAACACAGACCTGCCGGCAGTAAGAATGGATGGGAGCATTTTGAATAGAACCCAGTCAATGACATATCTTGGTGTGAGGCTTGATCGTAGCCTGTCCTTCAGAGATCATGTCGATTATGTCATAACGAAAGCTCGAAAAGGTTTGTCAGCAATGAGAGAGTCATGGCGACTGCCAATATCGAGCAAAGACTGCTAATACTTCTGTTCCAAGGACTGGTGCTTTCACGCATTGAGTATGCCCTGGCCATCCTCACTGTCAGCCCTACACAGATTGGAAGACTTGAAAAGGTACAAAACGAAGCCATGCGCATCATTTTAGGCTGCACGAGAGACACCAGCTGTGTAGCAATGAGATACCTCCTTGACTTCCCGACAATGGAACACAGGATCAAGATCTGGAGAGCTCGTGCATACTTAAAAATAAGTGCAGATGAGCAGCACCCTTTGTATGACGCTATATTCAGAGAAAAGGGTGACAAGCTAAAGAGGGGCAAATCATGGATGGGTCGGGCGGAAGATGTCGTCAGATAGGTCTGCAGTCTTACCAGTATCAACCCCGGCAAGGAATGAGTGCCGGAGCCTCCAGCTTTTAAGTGTACTTTCTCCTGCATTATCACTCGACAGACGGTGCAGAGAGCAGAACCCTGCCGCTGACAATGCAGAGGTCAACGAGCTCATCTATGAACACTCAGATAGCCCTGAAGTGCTCATCTATACAAATGGATCTGTTGTAAAGCAGCAGAGAAGTGCGTGGGCATTTACAGCCCGTTCAGCGGGCCGAACTGTTCAAGAATCCAGTGGTGCCCACTCTATGACCACGAGCAGCATGACGATGGAGGTGACGGCAGTTACACAGGCTTTCATATGGCTGGAATCACAGCATTATACCAACGTGTGTGTACTAAGTGATTCAATGAGCATGATTCAGAAGGTCGAAGCTGGATCTGTACGTAGACAGTGGACTGAGTCACTGCGGAAGTCTGTTGTCCGTAAAGTCACCTTCATCTTCGTCCCGGGACATGCGGGAGTCGAGGGAAATGAACGAGCTGATAAACTGGCTGGCTCTGCACCCCCTGTAGATGGCCAGCCCATGGATTGTGCCGATGTTATTAACGTCCTCAAAGATATGGGGAGAAGAGAGGACTTTGATGTCAGTGAATCCACATCGCTGTCCAGGATGAAAGACTTGGGAGTAAGAATCGGCACGGCCAGATGCGAGAGGTACATCGGGAAAACAAGGCGCCTCGTCAACCAACACAGAACTGGCACTATTAGCCACCGGACGCTGATGCATATGCTGGGGGGAGGATCTGAGCACCTATTGACATGTCCGGAGTGCAATGAAGATACCCCAACTGATAACTGATAACTGACTGAGGAGATGTTTCTTTATTGATCATCACTTGCAGCATGTTGCTTTCATCACCGCCAGCCAAGCAAGTTTCTTGTCCCTTGCTAGCTCTCCAGTGTCATGCTCAAGTGTCTGCAATGTCTTGTGTCCATCTTCATGCTGGTAGACCCCTGCCTCTTCCTCCAGGCACCTTGCCTTCCATCGCAGTTCTTCCCAATCCACTGTGACTTTTAATATGACCAAAGTTATTTCAGCTTCCAAGGCATGAAGGAAAAGTTCAAGGATTACTAAGTTAATATAAAATGTGTTGTCAGTTGGCACTGATAACATAGAGTTGGTACTGGTAACATAGAGTTGGTACTGGTAACATAGAGTTGGCACTGGTAACATAGAGTTGGTAGGAAGATTGTGTTCTAAAGATGTTTGTTCTTTAGTACTGGTATGCTGGTCTGAATCAACAACAATGAAGGAATCTGTCCATGTTAGCATAGAAGAAAAAAAGGCAATTTCAGGATAGATACTGTTGTCGGCATGTGAAATAGTAGGCCTTGGTCATGGCATGCTGAGGAAAGGCAAGGCAATCAGTTCCTTTCCTCATCAGACTTCCTTCCAGGAAAATTATCTGGTTCCCAGTTTATTGAGTTTTGGTCTACTTCAGGGCCATATTGGTTAGATATAAATTCAAATTGGCAACCAAACACCATATCACTGTGTTGGTGAACAAGTTTACTAACCATAACCCCACCAAGGGCAGAATGTCAGACGGGGCTGCTTTGCCCAATTCTTAACTTTTTGAAAATAAAGTTTGTTCGTTATTACTTATTCCAACGCTGCCCAGTTGTCTGCTCTTAGCAGCCCAATGCCAGGCTTATATCCCAAAGTTGCTCAGTTGTCTCCTCATAAAAAGGGGTTAAAAGGCAAGAGGTTCACGTCATTGCACTAGTTGTTATCTCATGTAACTCAGTCTCTCTCGGCAGAGCAGCCAACAGCTTACCAAAAGTGTTACAGTGCATGAACTCCACAGCTCTGTCCACGACCCCCAAGGGATATCTGGAAAACAGCAATCGAGAAGCAATGACGAATTACCCGTGACCTTCCAAGCACGGAGAAGACAGCATAATCACTTTGCCACGGAGACCCCTCACTGCTTGCTCTTGACAGCCCAATGACATTTTTTAGTCACAAAGCTGTTCCATTGTCTATCTTGACAGCCCAATGACATTCTTATGTCCCAAAGCTGTTCCATTGTCTGATCTTGACAGCCCAATGACATTCTTATGTCCCAGCTGTTCCATTGTCTGATCTTGACAGCCCAATGACATTCTTATGTCCCAAAGCTGTACCAATATCTGATCTTGACAGCCCAATGACATTCTTATGTTCCAAAAATGTTCCATTGTCTGATCTTGACAGCCCAATGACATTCTTATGTCCTAAAGCTGTTCCATTGTCTGATCTTGACAGCCCATTGCCCGATGCTGTCATCAGCCCTTGACAGTCTAATTTTTATGTCCTAAAGCTGTTTCATTGTCTGCTCTTGGCAGCCCACTGCCATTCTTATGAAGGTGCAGGTCCTCTCCAGTTGTTTCAGGGACCCATGGAGTGAGATGAACTGTTTCCTTGATGTCTGAATATGTAGGGCTTGTGAAGTGAAGGTGGTCAATAGTTTCATAAAAGTGCCAACAATATTTGCACAGGGGCACACGTTGGATATTGATACAGTTTAGATGGCCACTGATTCTAGCATGACCTGTTGGAAACTGAATAACCAGACTCTTGATATTTTTCTCCTAAGGTCTATGAAGTTGCCACTCACTTCTTTTGGTTAAATATTTCCTTGGAAATGAGTTAGGCCTGCTATCATGACCCAAATGAGGAAAGAATAACCAAAATAAAAGGCTATGAACATGATCATGTCTACCATCTGGCAATGCACTTACCTCGGCAACTTTGATGAAACGTCCTCGCTTATTTTGCTTGACATCCAGATAGAATCTTTTGGACTGGATGTGAAGGGTGCGTGTTGCCAACTCCTGCTCACCCGACCCACCTACAGAGGTGTAAATAAAAGGTTTACAAACCAACAAGGAGACACAATACACAGAAGAACAGACATATCTAAAATAACATTGTAATCTTCACTAGCGTGTTACAATGACCTACGATGGAGGCAAAGAATAGTAACCTAGCATGCACATCATAAGAGGAAGCTAAGGAGGGTTGGTCTAAGACTAGTTACTTCATCCCATAGACAACTTTCAACTGTGAAATCTCATCAATCATGAACATATCTACAAAGGACTTGGCATGAACTGGTTGAGGGCCTATGAAGGGTAGCAGAAGAAAACAGGCTACTTCTTCAGTGAAATCATTGGTCATGCCCTTCCCAGGAGAAGTCAACAACCTTCGCCAGGGCACTACATCAACTCCATAACTTCTACTTCAGCTATGAGTCTTCAGCTCTGCATCCTCTGATATTGTCTAGAAGTGCAGGTCTCTCTCTTCTGGTTGAGCAGTCATAAAGGATGTGTTCATGGTTTTGAATTCCAGCTTTATACGGGCATTTGAGTTTTTTTTTTTTGTAGCACTCGCTCGCTCTGAACTCATGCTTAGTCCATACACACTACTTCTAGTAGTGCTGGACTGAATTTTGCGTGTGGATTACCTTTCCCTATTAACAGTGTCCCTTGCCACAAGGAGAACTTTAAGTTGGGGATTTACAGTAAATGACACAGGCATCTCTGTGTAATAAGTATCTTCTTATTCTACTTTCATTCACTTGAGAATTAGTGTTATCTCCTGTATAAACCAAACTGTCTTTTTAGTTCACTCAGTGATCTCTCTCCCCCCCCCCCCCCCCCCAACCATGTGTCTCCACCTTATCGCGATGGGGGGGGGGGGGGGGTCTTGTGTGTCCCAGTGACCCCAAAAGCATTGTCGATGGAAGCACAACTACATGTCGGACAAGCCTTGGGTTAGGGACCAGACCAAGAGAGACACAACCTGCTGCTCTGCAGGCAGACTGAGGATAGCAGTCATAAGATCAAATCAGGCGCACGATGCCACTTATTATTGGTCTGGACACATACTCTAAGGCTCTCTGTCAAGGGATATGGCTGAACGCCTCTAAGCTATAAACCCTCAGATGCGAGAGCCGGGCCGATACCCACCTACTGAAAAATGGAGGTGAGATGCTGAGCACGCTACATGCTCAGTTCAGATACTTGTCCGAAGGCTCTCAGCTGGGGGATATGAGGGATCCATGGATGAGAGGGCCTGGCCGTTTCTCGTTCACTGATGCACGGAGATAAGGTTCTGAGCTGGCAGCACATGTAGCCTACCTTGTGAGCGAGTACTAAAGGTAGAAAAAGTGCCCCAGTTGCATAAAATGGTTACGAAAAATGTCTGTATCTAATACTCATAGAGAGTGTAGTCAAAGGTCTCAATACCACGAAATGGAACGCATGGCTAGCGAATCCATTGCATGGTCCAAAGTCCAAAGCGAAAGCTTACCTAGTGGATGTCGTACGCAGACTGAACGTTCCTGGTTTATGCTTGAGCGATCAGTGGCAAGCAAAATGCCCAATACATGGAAGTGAGGAATTAAAACAGCCATGAGCATGACGTGGCAATTCCTCGGGTGAGCCCAAACTCAGAGCAATATGTGCCGGCTCTGCAATTATGGAAGCCTCCTTGGATAGCGGGGAATGCCCATGGTCTGCCCCTGCCTTCCCTTGCGGGTTGACCGTGATGTCTCTAACCGTTCTACCTTGACCAGCAGAGATGTGGGCGACACCACAACAATAAGAGTCTAACGTACCTCGAAAGCCGAGGAGGCTAACCTCATTAAAAAATGCCCGCCGAAGTCGGAAGTGCCGGCCTACGGGTGGCAATATAAAAAATTACGTCCAAGTGAAATGTCTTTCGTGGTAGAAACAGCTTTGACTACCTAGTTTTCCGTATGCCCATCGTGTCTGGAAAAGCTCTGACTAGCTAGTTTCTGAATGTCCACTGTGCTTGGAACAGCTCTGATAGGTACATCGACAAGCACATGTCTGAATATAAAACTCACTGAGTGGATACCGTCAAACCAGACCGGTCTGGTTTGTGCGGGAAAGACCCGTGGTGAATGAAATGCCCAATATATTGAAGTGAGGAATTAAAGCAGCCATGAGCAGGGCATGACAATTCCCTCAGTGAGCCCAGCACCAGGGCGCTATGTGTCGGCTCTGCAACTATGGAAGCCACTCTGGATGGCGGAAAATGCAATGGACTGTCCCTGCCTTCCCTTGAGGGCTGATCGTGAAGTATTCAACCGTTCCAACTTGACAAGCTGGGATGTGGACGGCACCACAAAAGAGAGAGTCCCACAGGAATGCTAACCTGTCAAAAATGCACGCTAAAAGTCAGATGTGTTGGCCTAAGGGTTTCGGCCCAAGGGTGCCTAACCGGACACACCGCAATCACATCTGAAAAAACACTCCGGATGAACGCAAAGAAGAAGGAGAAGAAGAATTTATCTTCCACTGATGTTTTTCTAGGCCAGGTTTGTCTAGATGCTGTATTTAGGGCAGTCTAGGAGTATGTGATCTGCTGTCTGCAGCAGCAACCCACATGTGCACATGGCTGATTTGCCAATCTTAATTACATACATAAAGTTTGTTGCATATCCTTTGCAGGACAAAGCAGTCAACTCCAGCATTTATTGGCAGTTTGCGATTCCTGGGCAAGTTTTACGTTCAGTAGCTCATACATACATACATATTTAAATTAGAGCAAGACCACAATCTAGTCTGGCAACAAGATGTTGAAAACAGAGGCAACCAGCCTGAAGGTACACCACAGCAATCAGGATGCCACACACAATATGCGATGCAAATATGTGTAAAATACTATCTTTTTTGGCCAACATTTTGCTACCAATGTCAAACATGAATGCTTACTGCAACTAATGAGAGATAAAATCTGAACAACAGAGATAAGGTGCCTTAGAAGAGTTGCAGGCATAATCGTAAGAGATAGAATTAGGAATGAGGAAATTAGAAGATGACCAAGTCTAAAACCAGTCATGGACTTAATGAAAGAACAGCAGATTAAATGGTTTCGCCACATCAAAAGAATGCTATAGTATCATCTGCTACAAAGAGCAAGGGGAAGACTACGTAAAAGATAAAGTGGCGGTATAGAGAACAGCCTTAGAGAAATGAATACCAGCTTACACAGAGCATTAGAAAGAGTGCATAAAAGATCTTTACACTATCCCCTCCCAACAAACTTCACTGAGGTAAATGGAGGAAGAGAAGGAGAAGTATCATCTGGTGCCTTGCCAGCAGGTGTGGGTGATCATGCCCGTCCAGAAATTGTGACCTCCGACGGCATGGATCAATTCGTGTGTTGATGCCCTTCAGTTCCATGACATAAGTATGTCAAGAATTTTCTCACGCTGTATTGATCTCTTTTCACAAATCTTTCCGGTTGTCACAATATGTTCCAGTTTTTGTCTTCTCATAATGTGGCCAAAAAATGATGACCGCTTCTTTCTGATGTTTGTGATAAGTTGTCTTTGCGACTTAGCTTCCATTAAAATGTCCAGATTGCTAATTTTGGCTGTCCAGTTAATTTTCAGGCTTCCATGGATTTTTTCACCTGTTTACTAATTGTCCAGGATTCTCAGCAGTATGTTAGAATTGGTTCTATGTAATGTGCAAAAAACTCTCTTCTAACTTTCAAGGACAACAACTTTGTATACAAAATGAAGAAGTATAAGTATTGTTAAATTACAAACATTCAAACCAGGGTGCCTGCAGCAAAAGGTGCTGAACTGCCTACCCTTGCATCCCACTGGCATTGTCTGCTGAGTAGGACTATGATGTAATGTCCTCTGCCTATTGTCTAGTCCCTGGCAGATGTCTCTTTTCTTAATCAATCACAGTGAGAGGAGGGAGAGCTCTACAAGTCTCCATGAAGATGGTACATTAGTACTAGGTCGGTACAGTAATCTCTACACCAACCTCAATTAAACCCTGTTCTGTGTCAACACAACAAACTTAAATTTTGTAACTGTCTTCCACAGGATTCACTAACCAGCCAATCTATCAGAGGTGAAGTAAATTCTAGCCTTTAAGCAAAGGTCTTTTATCTATATGAGGTGGAATCATTTATTTCAGCTATGGTGCAATCAGACTTGAATCTATTGAAGGTGAACAACAAGATCTACCCTCTATACTGCAAGGGCGACTGCCTGCATAAGTCGTCTTTAGTCATCAATCTTCAGCAAAACTGTTCTGCCAGATACAAACTGGGGTAGATAATGTTGTAAGGATTATTGTGTTTGTCATAAAATACATATTATAAGCTGTTATTTTCTGTACTTTCAACTAAGTATTAACAAAAGACAGAAAGAAAATAAACGAAAGAAAGAAAAAAGAAAGAATGAAACAAACAAAAACTTACCAGGATCTGAAGCTTCTGCTTGAAAAATTCAGCATGGGCCAACAGACAAGGCAAAGCATCAGGAAGAGAAGAAATAAACACACAAGATTATTGCACGACAATAATCATAAAGCAATAATCACACATAATGGTCTAAATTCTTAATCTGACTGAAGCCATACCTGTATCTACATCCGGGAAGGTTAACCCGGTCAACAAATGCCCGCAGAAGTCGGATGTGTCAGCCTGACGGCGCAAGAACGCAGCTCTGCTGTAAACAGGCACAATGCAGTCACATCCGAAAAAAATCCGGATGAACGCAGAAGAAGAAGAAGTATCTACATGGCCATTATTTTAAATACTAGGTGCTGTTAAAAGTTAACACAATTTTGTCTCCATAATGGTGAAATGCTTTCAGTGAGTCGTAGAAGTTTTTATCATGTCTGTCAAATGTCATATCATGTCTGTCAGCAAAGCCTTGAATCTCATAAGCTTTGTTGCTCAGCCAGGAGTTCCGCATGTGCCGAAGTTTCTGATTAATTAATTTAGAAATCTCTAAAAAATATTCCATTATAGGTGCATAGAGAAAATATAAGCATAAAAACACAAGGCTGTGACTAAAAACCTATAAATATGTATTTATAAATTCCTGTGACTGTGTTTTAATTGTTTCAGCTTAAGTATTATTAATTTATTCACTTCTAATGATATACAGTGATACCTTGATTTTTGTCAATAATCTGTCCGAAAACAATCGGTGAAATCCAAAACCAACGACAACCGAGGCAATTATTTTTATATGAACCAATGTAAATCCAATTAATTCATTCTAGGCACTCCAAAATACATATCAAAGGACAAATCTGTATCTGATGTCACTCCCAAAGCACCTGTGAAACATTGCTTTTGTGTACAGTTTCTTGAAATTTGAAATGACATTCTGGTCCATGAACTGGATGAGTAGTGTGGTATTAGGGGGCGGGAACTTCCTGTAATAAAACTTAACTCCTCCAACAATGTGTCTTCCAAACCTGCAGGATATGCAGGAGCTTTGTCCAATATGAGGAGGCACTTAAGGGGCAACTGATTATCACTGAGATATTATTTACACTTGGGCCAAACACTTCATTCATCCACTCAATTTATCCAACAATAATAACTGTTCAACATCTTCAATTGTTTGTGATCTTTGTTTCATCAGCACATCATGCCTTTCGCTACATTAACCTTCTTTATTGCTTTCTTTTTCATCACAATGGAACTTATCGTGGATGGCGACTTCCTGTACATGCGGCCGATTTCAGCAATCTTAATGTCGCTCTCGTATTTTCCAATGATTTCCTTCTTCAACTCGATCGTGATCTATTTCTTCTTTGAAGGGCTGCTGGCTCCATAAACTTTCTGTGGTCCCATGATGGAGCTAAAAGGAAAGGGTTAACTTATTAGCAAATGATGCTCACACAATGAGAAATAATGCCAAACTGAACAGAAAAAATCAACAAATACTGAAACCGATGATAACCAAAGTCAACGAAAACCAAGGTATCACAGTATAACACTGCAGCGTGCACCTGTCGAGATGCAATAAAATATTGCCAGGCAATATATTGTGCAATGTACTGTTTGTAGCTTCTGTGTTTAAATTGCCTAAGGGAATAAATTGCTTTAAATAAAAAGTTGTTAATTGCAGTAAGGAAAAAAAAGAGTGTGAAAGTGCTATACAGACAGTAAGAAAAACAGTGTTAAAGTGCTATATAAAACCTGGACTATTGTATGCAAGTGAAACATGCGCAAGAAGCAAAAACTGAGAAAAACCCAAGGTACATACATGAGTGAGATGTGTTTATTATTTCTTCATATCCTAACATATATGTTTGTTTCATTTTGGGATCTGTATTAGAAATTTAAAAAAAAATGCAATACTCGTTCTGCAATTTATTTCCTTCAATCTGCTTCATGTTTTCTATAAACTGATAGCTTACATTCTTCTTCTTCTTCTTTCGTTCGCTTGAAATATGTCTATATCTGCAATGTCGTCTCTTGCATGAATTGAACTGTTTTTTTCAGTTCACACAGTGGTCCATAGAGTTTATCTTCCACTGTCGTCTCTCTAGGCCAGAAGGTTTGCCTAGATATGTTATATTTTGGGCAGTCTTGGAGTATGTGCTCTGCTGTCTGCGACGCCAATCCACATGTGCACATGGCTGTTTCACCAATCTTGAATTTTGTATACATGTGGTTGCGTAATCTATTGTGTCCTGTTCTGAGGCGCAGAATAATGACTTGTTCTGGTCTGTCCATAACGTGGTAGTCATCTTGAGCAGGTTTTGGTGGCTTTCTGACTGATTTGATCATTCTTTTCTTTTGGTGGTATGTAACGGGCACATCAGGCTGTTCTTCTTTGGCTCCTTCCTTAGCCAATTGATCAGCTCTGTCGTTTCCGGGTACTCCACAGTGGGATGGTATCCACTGTATGGTGACTTTATGCTGACTGCTAAGTTCAGAAAGTAGTGTCCTTAGTACTGGCAATTTCCCAGAGAGGAGCGCCTCGAGTACTGATTTTGCATCTGTTAGTAGCACCACAGGTTGTGTACCATTGCTGTTATTTAGTAATTTCTCTGTTGCTATCTTGATTGCCTCAATTTCGGCATCATAGTTATGGCAGTACTTTCCTGTCGGTACTCTGGCTGTGTCCATAGTATTATTTGGGTATTCTATGTACACTCCCGCTCCTCCATTTCGAACAGCATTTTGTGCTGACCCATCTGTGTAGACTCGGATCCAGAGATCCTGTGGGTATTCTTCATCAAGGAAGCTGAGAGTGGCTGTTCTGCGCTGCACACTGTTCTGTTCTTCCTTGTCAAATATTCCTCTCACTTTTGTCTGGATTTGTAACGATAGTCTATGCTCATCTTTCCATGGAGTTCGCTCTGGAATAGTTGTTAGGGGGATACAAACTGTGGGCAGATCAGTGGTTTCTCTGCAGAGTCGTTTGGCCTGGTGGATAAAACTACTTCTTTTCAACCGCCCCATAGCTAGGTTTTCAAATCTGTTCTTCATAGGGTGGCCTGGCAAGCTGAGGAACTTTTCTGCTTGTATTAGCGTTTTCGTATCTCTGCGCTCACTCAGTGCCTGTGTCCTCCCCATCTTCTCCATTTCCACTATAGGGGTTGATCTCATCCCTCCTGTGGTGACTCTAAGTGCTTGATTTTGCACCTTGTCCAGCTCTTGTAGTGTGGTTTTTGATGCTGAACACCACGCAGTTGACCCATATTCCAGGTGTGGTCGTATGCTCTGTTGGTAAACTTTGCTAAGTATTTTCGTACTGGCTCCCCATGTGGTTCCACTTAGCTTTCTCAGGATGGCTATTTTCCTTCTGGCTTTTGCTACTGCTTTGTTGATGTGCTTTCTCCATGTCAGCTTGCCATCAAATGTTACTCCAAGGTATGTTGGTTCTTTATCTTCTCTTAGGGGAGTTCCATTTATCTGGATGATCCCTGCCTTTTGTTTTGGAGAGAGGGTAAATAGGGTGGTGCTGCACTTGTCAGTGTTTATGCTGACACACCATCTATTTGCCCATGCAGCAAATGTATCTACAGCTCTTTGTAGCAATCTGGTGGCCACTGATGCATATTCATTTGTGCTCCATAGAACCAGGTCATCGGCGTACATTGCCGCTTTAATTCCATGCGGTAGGTGAGCAACAAGATCATTGATGAAGATTAGAAAAAGTGTGGGGGACAAGACTCCGCCCTGGGGGACACCGTGACGCAGTAGTACTTTCTTGCTCTTGAGTCCGTCTATCTGTACTCGGGCTCTTCTGTTGTGCAAGTATGCTTTCACCCATTTGTACATTCTTCCATTGACTTTGCAGTTTCTCAGTTTCTTCATCAGACCTTCTTTCCAGACTTTGTCAAAGGCTTTCTTCAGATCTATCCATGCCGCAAGCACCAGCTTCTTCTCTTGGAATGCATCCTCAATTTCTTGAGAGAGGTAGGTTGTCTGATCTTCCGTAGAGTAGCACTGCCTAAAGCCAGCCTGCTGTGGCACAAGGATGTTTTTACTTTCAATGTACCACTGCAGTCTGTGATTGATGATGCGCTCCAGTGTTTTGCAGAGACAGCTGGTGAGGCTAATTGGTCTGTAGCTAGAGGCAATGGAACCATCTTTCCCTGATTTTAGGAGGGGTATCATGATTGCTTCTCTCCAGGCTTGTGGAACACTGCCTAAGGTCCAGCTGTTATTGAAGATCTGCAACAGCTTTGTTTTGGCCTCTGTTCCTAGGTTCCTGATCATTTCATTGGAGATACCATCAGCTCCTGGTGACTTTCTCATTTTCAGTTTTGATATGGCTAGCTCCAGTTCGCTGATTGTGATGGGTGCCTCCAGAACCTCATGTACTATTTCCTTCTGTCCTGTATGTTGTCGTTTCTCTCGAATCTCTTGTTGTTTCTCTGGACTAATTTTGATATTGCTATCTTGTGCGAATGAGTCCGCAAAATGGTCAGCTGCTTGCTTTCTTGTTAAGATTTTTCCATCTTTATGTAGCGCAATTTTTGAGTTTCTCCCTGTGCCCTCGTCATTAAGCTGTTTTATTAGCTTCCACAATTTCCTTGTGTCTCTTTCAAAGTTCAGAGACTCCGTTTTCTCCTGCCAGCTTTTCCGTCTAGCCTGCAGCTTGGCCCTTTGAAATTTGGCTTTTGCATGCTGGAATTTATTGTGGTGCTCTTGGCTGGGTGTGGCCTCTGCTTGCTTTCTACACACTTCAACATCATTATGCAACTGTTCCAGTTCACTACTCCAGTAGGGTTTATATTGTTTACGGGCTCCTCTTGGTACTGTTTCTCGCGCTGCCTGTAGTATGCATTTCCCAAACTCTTCAACTACTTTATTTATGTCTTTCTCAGTGTTCAGGTTTCTAACCAATATGCTGGTGCGATGCTTGTAGATTGCCCAGTCTGCTTTCTTGTAGTTCCACCTCGAGAGGGTGCTGCTTTCACTTACAAGCTCATTTTCTACGGTTAGAAAGACTGGCCGATGGTCACTGCCACCAAGTTGTTTCCCAACAATTCGTGTAATGTTCCACTCCAGGTCTGGTGAATGAAAAGCCAGGTCAGGTGTAGTTGTAGAGTGCCATGATCTCGAGTAGAAAGTATGTGGGTCGGACGGCTTGTTAATCAACATGAATCTATTCTCATCCTGCCAGTCTTCCAGTCTCTCTCCTCTCTGGTCCATGTGATCATAGCCCCAGCTCTGCGAGTGGCTGTTGAAATCGCCACACACAATCATTTTTTCTTTTAGTGGTAGTGTGTCCAGTGCCTGTGGGCGGTCACTTGGACAGTAGTAATTGATCAGATGTAGATCTGTATTACCTGTCTTAAGTTTAAGTGTCTGATACTCAGCCCCTTCCATGTAGACTTTGATTTGGGAAGCCATGATGTTATTTCTTACAAGGGTCAGTATCCCACCTTTTCGCCTGTCCTTTCGGTCAGATCGGTAACACTGGTAGCCTCTGATTTTGAAGGCTATATTTTCATTGAGGTGAGTTTCTTGCAAGCAACATATGCTTACTTTTTCTTGGTCCAAGATTTTTTCTAATTCTATTTTTTTGTTGCTGACTCCCTCCGCATTCCAGTGCATTATTTTAAGTCTTCGTTTGGTAAGGCCAGTCATCCTATTCTCATGTCCCCTGGCTCCACAGGACATCTGAGAAGGACCTCCAGTAGTTGGGGTTGGACCCTTTCGAGACATAGGGCCCGGCACTGCACCTGCCTGGGGGTCCAAAGCAGGGCGAGCACCATAACGATTAGCAGTAGTCGACATATTTCATTTTGCGTGATTGCGTGGCATCCTGATTTCTGTGGTGCGCCTCTTGGCTGGTTGCCTCCGACTTCAGCACCTTTCTTTGCTAGAGCAGACTGTGGTCTCACTCGAGTGTAGATGTGTACACGCGCACACACCTGTCTGCGCATGCATGTACGTGCATACACATCTAGAGCATACTGGTTATTTTCCGGCGCCAGAGATTCGCCGTCGCCCCTTCTCCTGTTAGTTTAAACAGGTCCGCCGCGTGAAGGCCAGGAGTTGGACTTTTGCTGCATAGGTTATGTATTCACGAGCCATTGAGGTACTTAAGCAATGTTGGGCGCTCACCCCAACACCGCGCCTTGGCTACATACAGCAACATTTGGAACCCTAGCTTACATCTAAAACAACATTCCGGACGAATGCAGAAGAAGAAACTAATATCTTAGTTTCTATTGTTTCTCTGAAAATGTTTTAACATAATTGTATTAATCAAATAATATAGCTAATGTATTTATTTTTCAAATAATTTCACACATTTTCCTTTGATGTTTCCATATTTCACAGTTTCCCTTGATATTACCACATTCTTCCTTGATGTTACCTCAAAAAACTTACAAATAGTGCTGTATGTCAGTGGTTCTCAACCTTTTTGGCCCATGCATTCCTTCACCATATGTTCAGAATGTCATTACCCCCCTTTTGTATTTCATCCCTATAAATTAAATTCCACACCCCCCCCCCCCCCCCCACTCTCTACCAGTATATGTAAAAAATGGAAGCTAAATTTAATAACACATATTAGAACAAGCCTAGACGACTACATAAAACATGATTTGTGGGTCTACTTTCGTTATAAAACAAATTTCAGAAGAGCAAGAAGTAACATAACTGTAAAGTGTGGAGGAAAAAACAATATCAAGTAATTGGTTCTTGTATTAACGCCAACTTGAAATAATCTTAATTCCTTCCTGGAAACCCCCCCCCGGTTGAGAACCACTGTCGTATGTCTTTTGCAGGATGTTGGATCAACCCCAACTCGACTGATTTTCTAGGCAATTTTACATTTAGTAGTTTGCCATTGCCTACTGAATGAGAAGAAGTCCAACTGACCGATGTAGGGAATAATCACGCTATCAGCGCACAGGATGTTTAAGAGCAAAGGTTCTTATCCATTCCGCCACTTTGACCTCTCAGCATCAAACTAAGAATGTTTAAATGCAATGTTAAATCAGTACTACTGTACGGATCAAATATGTGGAGAATGAATAAAACACTAACAAACTACAAACATTCATTAATTGCTGCCTGCTCAGAAACAGGACTAACAAGGTATGACACAATCATCAATGTGGAGCTCTTGGAGACATCTAAGCAAACACCAGTGAATAAAGAGATAAAGAAAAGATGCTGGCGCTGCAGTATCCTGTAAAGGAAATGCAACTAACTTTTAACTTGTATCACTTCTGTGCTTTCAGGCACTAAGAAAGCATGTTTAATGGTGTTTGGTAAACTATCATGTCAGTAATTAAAAGGGTGCTTTCAAGGCAAAATTTGATTAGCTATCCTCTCTCATTTCTATATGCTACCCTTTCTCTTCTTTTGTTCTTTCAATTTCACCTCTCGCGTTGAAATCTTTCATGATTATCATGCCTTGTCATGAGATTAAACAGTATTAAAAACCTATAGCACAACACCAATAAAACAAGTTAAATACAATGTTTGAGGACATGCATCTTTTCTGTGGCAACAAATAGATGTGAGTCATGGACAATTTTGCTGTCACTAAAAAAGAAGATTATGTCTTCCGAGCTCAAATGCTGCAGAAAAGTTCATAGAATAGCGTGATCAAGAAGAAGCAACATACTGAAACTCTACACGATCTGAACATCGAAGACAACTGGCTCATAAACAATATCAAGTCTTGGAAGGCCTGGTCTCTGGGAAAAGAGGCATAGGTAAATCAGCATGAAGATGGACAAAGGATATTGCAGAAGGCTTTGGCATCAAGGATGCATGAAGCAGGAGACATGGCCAAAGATCAAGAGGCTTTTCAACATGTGAAGACAGTGATGTTCTGTAAAGGACTTGCTACAAGATGGTCATTTCAATACTTCCAAGTACTATGTAAGCATGTCTGTTGGTTGTGCTTAAGTATCACTTCCACTGGACAGACATATCTCCATAAGTGGCCCAGCCTCCTACCATAGATCACAAAAGGAGAATCTCTGCTTGACATTCTATGACAACTCAAGATTTTAAAATAATTACTAAATGGAATTCCATAATAATTTGTTATAAATTATTCATTATGACAAATATGATTGCTCTTTAATTCTCTGTATTCTACTTCTACTCCTCCTCCTCTTGCCTTCCATCTCTCAACAGAGCATTAACTAACGCTATGTCATTTGTAATGAATGAATCACCAGAAAACGAGAAGTAGATTGTGAGCTTTACTAGAACACGATTATAAGCAATAAAATGGATGTTGCAGCTAATACCTTCGTCAGCACAGAATAAACAAACACAAACTGACACAACTACATGAAAAACACAACATTAAATATAACTATAAAAGTTACTTTGTGTGGCTAGATACGTCTTCCAAACAATCAGCATGTATAATGACTTACAATGGAGTGAATAAACAGGATGTGTGGTTATAGTGGGTAAATGGACTAAAGGTTAATGAGATCACAAACTCAGGGTCATTTGTACACTTATTCATAATTTTTAAGATTCTGCAGCTATAGATGTCTGGGGATGAGGTAGTCAGTCTCAAGCCAACCCTCATTAGTTGCCTCAATGACATACATGATAGGCGACAGTGTTTACTATTCTTTGCTTCCTCTATGGGCCACAGCAACACAACACATTAAAGTGCATTGTTTATTATTGGCCAAGTACCCAATGATTGCAGTAGTGTAAACTATGAAGTGTTTTGTAACAAAAACATATATTTTTCAATTTATGTCACAATGTGGACACAAACAGCTTTGCTAGTCTTGAAAAACATTATACTAGTTGAAGATTAAACTTTATTTTGCGTTGCAAGTGTAGAAATTTTAAATAGTGCTAATTATTTTTAATGTAACAGAAACATACATTCATAACTGTCAGATTACAAATCAGTTTATATGACATTAGTGCTCATTATCATGTGTTCATATTTGCCTGTATGAAACATATGTAAAACTGAAGGACCCTTTCCCAAGACTTGAAAGCATATGATTGGGTATATGGTGCTAGCTCATGTTTATAGACCAACTGCCTCTCCATAAATTGTGGTTAATATCACACTGGCCACCTTTATTCATCTCATCTCATGTTCCTCTTGTACCTTGCTGTGTCGAGGTGAAGTAGAAACAGTGGGAGAGTGCCCGCTTATAGGCTTCATGTATCGATATTCTCATGGACTCTGCTATTCTCTCCGTTCATTGTTTACGTGGTCGGCCTCTTCCTCTGCTTCCATCTGGTCTGTACATCATTGCTTGTTGTGGTATACTGTTAGTTGGTAGCCTATTTGCATGGCCAAACCATTTGACTTGCTGCCTTCTAATAAAATCTAGAGCTGCTATAACCCCCACTTTAGTCCTGATTTCTTCATTTCTGATCTTATCTCTTCTTGATACCTTGAGTATTCTTCTCAGGAATCTCATTTCTGTTGTTGTGATTTTTCTTTTCTCTTTCTGTCATTGTCGAGGTTTGGCATTGTGTTTTAAAGTGCTTTCTTATTAACTACTGATACATGTTTGTTTTTTTAGTAGTAATACTACTACTAGTATTGGTGCCATTTGTCCAATGAGTTGGTGTGCCTTATTGCATCTATTTTCGATCTTGTCTTCTGATCTGCCATTTGATGTCACCTTTATTTCTCCAAAAAAAAAAAAATCATGGTATGTATTTTAAACGGGTCCATCTGAGAGTCAATGTCAATTTTAAGAAACACCAAAATCGCCGCCTCGATGAGGAATCGAATACATGACCACTGGATCCCACAGGCAAGCCCACGAAACAACATGTAGCTTAGCTTAATTAGATATTTGAGAGTTGAAGTCCAATACCGCATATTTCTAGATGCAAACAAAACAGACTAAACCAGTTAATCCGTGGGAGAATTTCAAGCTGAGAGCTGGACAATGTACGAAATAAACCCCGAGTTCTGCTATGGAACAAGTGGTCGCCACTTGTTGTAGACCGTGAGAGAAGGGGGGAGCAGATAAACACGAACGTAAATTTTTCGTCCAAATATCATCTCTCACTGCAGCGGCTGCTACAACGGAGTTGCAAACAGGTAGATCGCAAATGCCGTACGAAACACAACTAACTCTACGCTAAGCCAGTCGCTAGTGAGGAGAGGAAATCGGCAAACCCAAAAAAATGCGATGTTTTGTTTTGGAATCTGGCGAACGAACGAATACACTGACCTCGTCTGCAGACGATCTCTTCCAGCCACGACATGCTGCGGTGATAACGCCGTGTCTAACACAAGAATATAACAATCCATGCGTGAAATGTTCAATAATAAAGGAGAATGCACATTGTTTACCCTGAGCTTGCTGCTGTTGCTGCTCATCTCCACTCTCCGACATGGTGCAACCCTCTTCTATAAAACCTCTGCTTTCTCAAAAAAATATTATTCATGAAGTATTACGCAAGAACCCGTGACGTTGTGCTCATCGGGTTGTCAGAAAACTAGATTCGGGAGCAGTAAACGAAACTAATTGCGTTCGAAGCAATTTGCAAGTTGAAATGCACAGAGGTCACAAACAATATGTTGCACGATTTATTGCATGGTCTATTTTCTTATAGCTCTTCAGGCATATACTGCTGAGTTGTATATCATATGAAGCGAACAAATTAGTTATACTTTGACTGAAATACTTAAAACACACAGTCACTGATAGTGTTCGTATGTGGAACATTTGTTACCCCTGCGGAAGCATGTCAGTCTGTAATTTAAAACTGTCATTTACTGCCAATATAGTACCTTGCGGTAAAAGGTGCGGGGGGGGGGGGGGGGGTATTTAGCCTGAGTAATTAAGGCCGCCTGGCTAGTGCAGTTGCCGCGAATTGTGCAGATTAGAGGTCATTTTGGGGCCCCCGACAGAAAAAAAACAACTCGACATCTTACCGAGGATTCGAGCCCGGGTCTCTCGAAGGAGAATCCGGCATTCTACCCACTCGGCCAGCCTGTGATATATAAGCAAGAGTAAGCAACATTGTAACTATAACACAGAAACAATGGTATATCAAAGAAAACGATAACATCTAAACATAATAAATGAAATCCCGCAAAGCTGTAAAAATGCAATGAGTACATTAACAAAACCCTATCGTGGAATTAGTCAGCTTTACAAGAACAAAATAGTAAGTGATAGAGTGGACGTTGAGGCCGAAAGCCTTTGTCAGCAGCCCCCCCCCCCCCCCCCCCCACCCCTCCCCCCACAAAAAAAAGAAAGAAATATACGCGGGTACAATTTAAAAAAAAAAATAAAATAAAAAATTATTGCAACACAAAAAAGTTAACTGAGTTCCTAAGGTCGTTTGAATACTGGACAAAATAATATCATCATCACCACCTTCCATTTTTGCCGTCAGGCGTAGCGGGAAGGACAAGTTGGCGCTTTAGTGCTCCATGGGTGGCACTGAGTAGTGTAATTTTGTGTACAATGTCTTTGATGTCGTCAGTCCATTTTTTTCTCAGGCATCCTCTTGCTCTCGTATCAGATCTTCTTTGATGTAGGGCCAGTGCTATAGTCTGTCCGGAAATTAATGCCGTCATTCACGATCAATTATTTTGAAAACTGTCTGTTGCATCGTTATGAAATTGTTCCTGCCGTCTTATATTTACCCCCACCCAAGGAATATGTCTTTGATAGGTCCAAAAGCAACTTAAATCATCGAAAGCGGCGACATTTCTTTGATGTTTTGGGGAAAATGTAGTGAATTCACGCTAACAAACTAGTCTTACAGTAAACCACGTTATTTCTGGTAAGGACACAAGTACAAGGCGTAGCCAGATTCGTATGGAAGTGGGTGCAATAAAAAAGTAGATTAAAAGTCGACAGGGTCGACTGCATTGCACCGGGTTTTTATCCCAGATGGCTCAGTCTCTTTCCGCAGGGCGGAAAGCATCGCACAAAGCACGAACTCCGTAGTTCCAGCGACGACCCTCGGGAGTCTCCGAAAAAATGCACTCGTGAAATGAAGGAATCGAACATACAACCTTCGGAGCCCGAGTCAGACGGCTTGACCACTTCACCACGGAGACTCCCGAGAGGGGTGCAATGTGTAATATTAGTAAAGACAGAGAATTTACAGAGGCATGGGGTAAATAATGTGTAAATTGACAGGAAAGTAGAAGGAATATATTTCTTACCTTATTTTTCATTTCCTTCTTGTTTCTTCAGCTGCTGGTTAATAATTGTACACAAGTATTCATGTTACTAGAATGCATTTAGCTTTTTATATTGAGTTCGTGAAAGCTTCCAAATAGCTGTGCGTTAATGTGCGTATGGAGTGACCAGAAATGATACCGCAATTTAGTCATCATGTGTCCATTTTTAAGGATCTGTTCAGCTGTCTGTGTAGTTTGTTCACACGTACACATGGGTGACAGACCCGCTTTGAGTCTTCGTGAAAGATTGTCTACTCTGCTGTTTACTGTTCAGAGACGGAACATGATTACCTGTTTTGCACTATGAAAATAGTTGTCAGTGTCTCTGTAGTGGGCTTTCTTCTTAACGACCAAGATGTTGGTCCTCTTTTCATTGAAGTTTATAGATTGATTCGTATGCACGTGTGTTGTCCCCTAATTTGACAACGTGTTTGCTCTCACGTTTCTTGTTATGCCACAATATGTCAGTTTCCACCGCAATATTACTCTTCTGTTGGTATTCAATGCGTTTAGTGTGTGTGTGTGTGTTTTTTTTTTTTTTTCAATACCAGTTGTTTGTCACCGCTGAGGGCTTGCGGAATTGAAAATTCATCACTGTGGAATACAAACTGTTGCCATTGACATTGTGCTGATGCTGTAATGTTTAGGGCCTGCAATTCTTCTGAATATGTGGAGCAAAATATCCCAGTAGGTGTGCATGTGGATTAATGTCTGCGATCTGCCCAGACCTTAATCGGTGTCGGACGATTCCAGTAGGTTGATGACTGCTATCGGTTGCATAAAATTCAATCCATCCTTTCTCCAATAGTCATCTTCCTCTTTCAACACATGGTCCTCACATTTTTTCCAGCAACTTTTATCAATTTTTAATAGCGCGGTCTGAGTTAGTATCTTGAGTCAGACAATTTGAATAGATTGATTGATTGATTGATTTAGAAACCGACATCACAGCATTCGGGTCATTCCCATAAGCGCTCCGTCCCCATCCTCAGCAGCCAGCGAAGAGTTCCAACACCAATAATTCCAGTAGCAACCTGATTATATGTCCGTCTCGCCTTTCCTCTGAGCGTCGAGCCTCGGCCAGATCCCCTCGTCACTCCTCGCTGCCTCATTCTTGCCAGACTATGGTGATCCATTTGCTCCTCCGAGGTGTACACGTGCTCCCACAAGGCCGCAACCACGTCTGCCTTGTCATGCATCAATGCCGTAGGTATTTTGTCTTCTTGGGCAACTACATTGTGATATGATGCATTGTCCATAATTAGACAAGACGGTCTATCTAGGGATAGAAGCACTGTATTCTCGAGCCAATCGTTAAATACATTGCCATTCATCTCATTATGATAATCCCTATTGTCTGTATGCTTTGATACGAACACGAGTCCAGCATTCTGTAGTAAACCATTTTGAGTACTACCAGCATGGGCTATGACGAAACGCTGTCCTTTACTACTGGGCACATATCGCGTTATCTTTCCGTCCACTGATTGCCATTCCTTTTCACTTGTGTGGTGCGCATTGATCCAGGTTTCATCCAAATACACTATGTCATAATTTTATTTGCGCATTTCCCTTATTTCACGTAGGTATCTGCTTCTCGTGGCTCCTAAATGCGGTTGCTCGCAAATGATATTTCTACCTCCCTTGTACTTTCTAAACGTGAAGCCTTATATGAAAGGACCCACATTAATGACACACCTCTGAAGATACTGCGACACCACTGAACACTCCCCGTTTCACTTCTCAAGGCTCTTTTCGTAAGGCCAATACCGTGAAAAACGTGAAAATTTACTATTGAACGCTCATGTTTCCTCGTGAAGATGTAATACTTCTAATAATGTGCACTTCATCTCTGTACCGTAAATTATATACCGCATATAAACAAACTTTGAAATCTGCTGTACAATCTCCAGAACAAAAATTTTTTTTTGTTGGGTGGACATCATGATAAGATTATATGCTAAATCTCATCATTTTCTCTCAGCTGGTTACTGAGATATGGAATTTTATATTGGGGCAGACAAAAATAAATGGACTGTAGTTGATGGTGTTACAGTTTAACGAGATGGCCCAACCATTTGATCTTCTGCCTTACAAAATATGTGAAACAAGTTGTTAATCCCGCTGTCTGTCTGATAACATCATTTCGAGCATAATGGGGTGACCCAATGCCGTAACCAATCAACCAACTAACCAACCAACCAACCAACCATCCAACCAACCAACCAACCAACCAACCAACCAACCAACCAACCAACCAACCAACCAGCCAAACAACCATCCAACTAACTAACTAACTAAATAACTAACTAACTAACTAACTAACTAACTAACTAACTAACTAACTGACTAACTAACTAACTGACTAACTGACTAACCGACTAACTGACTAACTGACTAACCGTCTAACCAACCAACCAACGAGCCAACCAACCAACCAACCAACCATCCACTCAGCCAACCAACCAACCAACCAACCAACCAACCAGCCAGCCAGCCAGCCAGCCAGCCAGCCAGCCAACCAACCAACCAATCGACCAAACTAATTAACTAACTAACTATCTATTACCAGATTTCAAAAGCGTGTTTCTTAATCAGCGCCGGCGACTTTTCACCACTTGATTGACTGGAATCTTGAGTTCTCTCCCTAGGCTGTGCAACATTGATTCTGTCATACAAATTAAGTCCTTATATTCTGCGCAGGAATTAGTTAATAATTTTTTGCAGTTTATTAGCATTTGTTTTAGTCGTTTACCATGTTTGTGATCCATACATCATCATCATCATCTCATCTGTCATGCCAATAAGTGTTTCGCCATCTCACATAATCGCCAGTTTCACGGAACACCTCCATATTTTTGCCTCGATTATTTTCTATATGAATTGACAAATCGTGATTTTCCAGGCATCTATAAAGAAGGTAGTTTGCCATTGCTTGCCTTCTTAACAGTGACCATACTGGTCGACGACTGTAGCAATTGTCTCTCAAAATTGAGACCCTCTGCCTACCGTCGTGAAGTTGGAGACCGTAACCATCAACTATCTGTCGGCTGCTCTTCAACTCCATCCACGACCTGCACCGATGTTTTCACGTAGCCCAGATCGTAGAAAGGTAGTTGTGAGGGTGAGGGGGGGGGGGGCTGAACGGGCACCCCCTCCTTGACCAGTGGTGTCCCGTAGGCTAGCGGAGGGAAGGAAGCACCTTACTTCTCCTTTGACAGGAGATACCCCTACCCACCCACCCATTACATTACAACCACACTACCCGTTGCACAATTTGAAATGCACACCACCTGACGTGTTTAGCCGTTTTTACTAATCTCTAACACAAAAGCAATAAGATCATATTTCACAGACAAAACGACTGTTCGTGATAAAACAGACATTGAAAATCAACACCTCTATTAATTAATAATTAATATGTTAAAACAAATATTCCAATCACTGACAGCATTGATTTTGGCAAGCAGATCACAGGTTTATAAAAATCGATACTAGCGTTTCATAGGATATTATTTACGCGTGATATAAATGATTTGCATCCGTGTATAAATACGAATATATGTACCGCTGAAAGATAACACAATCTTGTTTCTTTCTCTCTCTATTTCCTCTATAGTACCTTTGATATACGTAAATAGAGACATGATACTCTTCGAGTCACAAACAAACTCCGGAACTCTAAACCTCAATCCATGTTTTATCATTTTGGTATCTCCGGTCTAAAACGGCTATTTCAAAATCTCCCAAACTGAAGACAGTTATCGTTCCTTACTGTGGCCCACTATTAGAAACTGCCAGTACGGAGACCAAGCAGATAAGGGATTGAACAGCGGACATTTTCCAGTTATGGCACTGCTGGTGTTCAGGTTAGTTATTTTTCAGTATATTTTGGAGAAGTCTTTCTTGTCTTGTCTTGTTTTGTCTTGCCTTGTCTTGCCTTGCCGTGCCTTGTCTTGTCTTGTCTTTCTTGCCTTGCCTTGTAGTGTCGTGTCGTGCCTTTTCTTGTCTGGTTTTACCTTGTCGTGCCGTGTCGTGCCGTGTCTTGTCTTGTCTTGCCTTCTCGTGTCATGCCTTGTCTTGTCTTGCCCTGCCTTGTCTTTTCTTGCCTTGTCTTTTCTTGTCTTGCCTTGTCTTGCCGTGCCTTGTCTTGCCGTGCCTTGTCTTGTCTTGCCGTGCCTTGTCTTACCGTGCCTTGTCTTGCCGTATCTTGCCTTGTCTTGCCTTGTCTTGTCTTGCCTTGCCTTGTTTTGTCTTGTCTTGTCTCGCCTTGTCTTGTCTTGTATTGCCTTGTCTTGTCCTATCTTTTTTGTCTTGCTGTGCCTTGTCTTGTCTTGTCTTGCCGTGTCTTGTCTTGTCTTGTCTTGCCGTGCCTTGTCTTGTCTTTCATTGTCTTGTCTTGCATTGTCTTGTCTTGCCATGAATTGTATTGTCTTGTCTTGCCCTGTCTTCTCTTGCCGTGCCTTGTCATGTCTTAAATTGTCTTGCCTTTTCTAATGTCTTGAATTTGATTGTCTTGCCTTGCTTTGTCTTGTCTTGATTTATCATGCCTTGCTTGCAGTCTCTTGCCTTTCTTATCATGTCTTATCTTGCTTTGTCTTGTCTTGCTGTTTTTATCTGATATTTTCTTGTCTTGTCTTGTTTTTGTTTTTTGTTTTTTTTAGGGTCTTGTCTTGAATCTTTTTGTCTTGCCTTGCTTTGTCCTCGTTTTATCTTGATTTATCATACTTTGTCTTGCTTTGCCTGGTCTTGCCCTTTCTTGTCCTGTCTTACCTTTCTTTGTCTTGTATTGTCTAGCCTCGTTTGTTTATCTTGCCCTTTCTTGTCTTGTGTTGCCTTGCGTTATCTCTTGCCTTGTTTGTCTTGCTTCTTCTTGTCTTCCCTTGCCTTGCTGTATCTTGTCTTGCCATGTCTTGACTCGCCTTGCCTTGCTTTACGCCATCTTGTGTTTTCTTGCCTTGCTTTACGTTCTCTTGTGTTGTCTTGCCTCTCCTTGTCTTGTGTTGACTTGCCTTCTCTTGCTTTACCTTTTTGTTGTCTTGTCTCCCGTTGTCTAGTCTTGTCTTGTCTTTCATTCCTTTATACACACATTGTCTTGTGTTGTGTTGTCTTGATTTACGTTGTCTTGTGTTGTCTTGCCTTACTTTAAGTTGTGCTGTTTTGCCACTCCTCCATGTCTTGTCTTGTGTAACCACTAGCTTGACATGAAACCTGTTAATCTGCAGTAAAGATGTAAACTTACTACTATCCCAACAAATTACGTAAAGCTGAATTGGTCAGTTTCACAAATTGACGAATTGGTGAACTGAAAACAACTGCATAATTTACTTTCTGGCCCTTGCCCATCGTTGTGCAGTATTGGTACTCGAGTTATATCCCTTATTCTTTAATGTTCAAACAATACGCTTTAAAATTGTATGCAAGTTAAGGAATCTGTTCAACGCCTTAGTTGTATTTGGTATATTAAACAAACAATCACCACTCGACGAGTGATATGTTCAATGTCACACCTTTACTACCCATAATATTTCCAGGTATGTAGCATATTCACACCAATCCTATGCTACCAATGTCAAACTAGGACATTATTCAAATCACAATTACGCAAAATCAACACCTGTGGCATGAGATGTTTTAGGAGAGCTACCAGCTTAATTATCCGAGACCGAATAAGAAATCATGTTATTGGGCAGACATTGGAAACACCCTGTGTCACGTATATTGAAAGGCAGAAGATCAAATGATTTGGCCATCTCATTAGAATGCAACATCCCTAACTACTAGCATTGGTGCTACATCAAAGAAGATCTGATACGAGGGCAAGAGGTAAAATGGATTGACGACATCAAAGACATTGGATGTCACACGAATGACAATATCCAGTGCCACCCATCGGATGCTTGACGGCAAAAGTAGAAGATAATGGTGATGATGTTGATGACCTTTTTGTTTTGACTGAGTCGACCTGTCAGCAAAGCTAAATTTAAAAAAAAATAAATAAATTTCTGCCTGGGATTCGAATCCATGACTATCGAGCCGAATGAAAGCTTAGTAGCCATTGCACTAGTCCCATAAAATTGTGAAGCGACTACCAGAACGTCGAGGGCGAGTCAATAAGTAAGTCACACATTTCTTTTGGATGACAGGTAAATATAGTTGGTGTTTTCTACAGATGTCATTAGGTGACAGCAACATCGAACTTTATATTCCCGTTCGTCAGGTGGCGCTAGGTGTCTCATGCGCATGCGCAGCGCATAAACAAAATCGCGATTGTACTTATGGAGTGTACAACCACAGAGCAACGTGCTATTGTGCGTTTTTTGTGGACAAAAGGACTGCAGGGGACATTCATAAGGAAATGCTTCCAGTTTATGCTGACAAATGTTTGTCCCGCAAAGCGGTGCATAGGTGGGTAGAAAATTTTTCTCAAGGACGCTCTAAAATTGTTGATGAAATCCGATCTGGTCGTCCTATTGAGATTGCAACAGAAGCATCCGTGCACCGGGTGGAGGAGATGATTAGAAGTGACAGGCGAGTAACGATAGACTCGGTAGCATCTGCAATAGGGTGCTCACATGGTTCATCATACAGCATAATGCATGATCGATAGAAATTTAAGAAAGTGTGCTCAAGGTGGGTACCCAGACAATTGAAGGCGGAACACAAAATAAACCGATTTGGCCTGTCCTTGCATCGTCTCTATTGATACGACATTCTGGATCATTCATCTTACAGCCCTGACTTGGCCCCTAGCGATATTCACCTTTTTGGTCCACTGAAACCCCACCTTGGCGGGAGACATTTCGCGAATGACGCCGAAGTTGAATGTGAAGTGAAAACGTGGGTTAGAAAACAGAGCACGCAGTTCTATACAGCCGGTTTGGGAGGACTGATAAAACTATGGGATAAGTGCATCAGTGTTGGTGGAAATTATGTTGAGAAATAAAGCGACAATGTATGTATAAAAATAAACTGGTTTCAAGTTGTTATCATATTTAGTTATTTTTCTACAGCCATTTGTGACTTACTTATTGACTTTTCCCTCGTAATTTATTTCCAACCATGTTTGCCTAGGGTATCGTTTGTTGAGAACACCATTTTCTAAATGTATTGGGAAACTAAGTCAATTTTAGGCAAAAGAGGGTCTTTAAAGAAACAGAAAGTGAAAACGAAAGCGATCACCCACGGTTACCAGGAGAAAAGACTACTTCACAAATATCGAGCGTGATTTGAGAGACGTGATAGACTACGAAGATGCAACGACAGAGCAAGCTACTGGAGAAATAGATGGAGTCACCAACGGTTTGATTACAGATGAATCACTCCCTGTGAAAAAAAAGCACACTATGAGAAGGGGGTAGCATAATAAGACCAGACCCTACAAGAGCGCTAACCTGCCAGACATGAATACAGCAACAAAGCTGGAACACACACCCAGCCAGAAAAGCTTAGAACTTACGAAGCGAAAATCGCAGCTCTATTTTCGCAAGTAGAAATGAAAACAACACAAGGGCCCCACTAACCTAGAAATAGACAGTTGAATCGGATCTGAATACCTTTTTCTACATAATGGAATGAGCTACCGGAATTTAAAGGTGATTCATTATATTTACATTTTCAAAACAATGTTCTCAATTTGAATAATTAAGGACTGCCGTTTCATTCTGCCTATGAGATGAATTTAAGTACCAGTCTATTTACAAAGGGGAAAGAAACGATAGTTATACAGTAGAATAGCAGATTGCCTTGCGTTGTTTTCCATACAATGGTATGAGTGCCAATGGCAAACTACTGAACGTAAACTTGCCCAGGAATCACAAAGAGCCAAAAATTTCCGGGTTTGACTGGGACGTCCTGTAAATGATATGCAACAAACTTTTATTTTAAGCAGAGCACATCCTTAAATAAGTAAATGGAAATATTCTTCAACAAGTGAATCGGTACAATTATCTTGGAACAGTCATAACATCTGATGGGAGATGCCTTGAAGAGATTAGAACAAGAATCACCATGGCGAAAGTAGCCTTTAGAAAGATGAAAAACATTCTGACCAATAAAAAGATGTCAATTGAAACGAGAAAAAGAGTGTTGAGGGGATACATAGAGCGTGTTCTTGTGTATGGATGTGAAACTTGGACAATGGGCAGTCAAGCTGAAAAACATCTGATGGTTGCAGAAATGTGGTTTCTGAGCAGAATGCAAAGAATACTATGGACAGACAGAAAAACCAATGACCAAGTACTACAGGAGACAAATGAACATCGTAAACTGATTAGAGAGATTAGACGTAGACAGTCAAATTTTTTTGGACATGTAATGAGATTAGGGATACACAAAGTGGAGAGTGGAAAAGAAGAAGTAACAAAGACATTTATGATCTGTTTAAGTCTCCGCTAATCACTGGTATCATGAAGGCTAATAGACTACAATGGCTGGGGCATATAGAAAGAATGGAAGATAATAGGGAAACAAAATTCGCTTACACTCAGGAAATAAATTACCGTAGACCCCGAGGTAGACCAAGAAGGCTGTGGAGAGATAATACATGTACAGACCTGCAAGCACTTGGAATCAACGACTGGCAAGAGAAGGTCCACCAGAGAGACGAATGGAGACGGATTGTATCTGCAGCAAAGAACTTCAATGGCTCGGAACGCTGAAGAAGAAGAAGAAGAAGAGATGTTATGAGAAGAAATGGATTGGAGAACTTGGTGACAACTGGCAAGATCGAAGGAAACAGACCAAAAGGCAGACCGAGAGGAAAATACCTGGATGGCTTGGCCACATGGCATGGACGAGACAGGAACGCTGAGCTGATCCACGACACTGGTGATCGAGTGAAATGGCGAGTCATGACCGCTCACGCTTTCCGGCATGGCACATGATTGATTGACATCCTTAAATGGATTAGGACGGTTAAAAAAGTTAGTTGCATATCCTTTACAGGACGTAGCAGTCAACCCCCTATATTTTGTCTGTGATATCTTGGCAAGTTTACGTTCATTAGGAAGGTAACAGTGGACAAATCAGGCAAGCCAGCTATCCCTTGCAACATCCGGGAAATGCCTTTGTCTTGAATAACACGCGCTCTATACTAAGAGGACTTCGGTGTGATTTTTACTAAAAGAGAGTTAGTTACAAATCTTTTATAAGATGTCGTTGTCAAACCCATAATTGTTTGGCTGTTTGTGATTTTTGGGGGCAAGATTACGTTCAGTGGTTTGCCATTACTTTCTGAACAAGCGACGCTCATACCAATGTTTGAAAACCAGGGCAACGCTGATACCATTGTATGAAAACCAAAGCATAGTGGGTGGTCTGCTTCTGATCGGCCGCAGCTGTTTTTCGAACACATAATACGAGATTGAGAACTGCGTTCGTCACCCCTTCGTCACATACCAGCTTTTTTTTGGTTTTTACTACACATAACTAAAAGTTACTTAGATATATCGAAGCGTCTGCTATACGCTCTTGTAAACCGTATAGACATGGTATCTTCTTATATATAAAAAAGAGTGTATATCCTTTATGCGTTCGCGAACGGTCCATCCGATTAAGATGAAATTTTCTACACGTCTTCCTCTCATTCCCGCGCTGCCAACTGTCACATTTTTTTAGTGTAAAATCGGCTACTTACTTAATATTATTTAACTTTTCATTTTTCATTATAATTTATATATAGCGAGGGGACTTAACTCTAGAAAAGTTATTTCAAGTGGCATAACTTTTAATAACATTGCTATATACCTTATTGTCATATTGTTGCATGGTTTTCAAAGACTTATAAACTCTTTGTCTATAGTTATTTACCGGCATAGGAGTTATAATAAATAATGATATAATCTTTAAGGCATTTTCAAAGTTTTCATAAAAATAATGCATAATGCATAACATTGTAACTCATCTTTTTGTGCTTAAAGAAGTTATCTACAGTCATGCAGTGATTAAAAACAGTTTTTATTAAAAATAATGGATGGTGTGTGGAAGGACATTCTTTTAAGTTACTTTTTTTTTGTTGTATGAATTTAATGAGACGCTCCCCGCCAGGAGCTGGGTGAAGCCACGCCGGGTCAGATAGATAGACAGACAGACAGACAGACAGACAGATAGTCGGGAACGGAAGCTTATATGACTACGTATATGAATTAAATGAGATGCTCCCCACCTTTTCGCTGCAGTTATCTACAGGCATATGCGTTATAATCCTCCTCCTCCTCTCCCCTCCTCCTCCTACCCTCTTCCTCCTCCCCTCCCCCTCTCCCTCCTCTTCCTCCTCCATCTTCCTCCTCCCTCTTCTTCCTCCTCCTTCCTCCTCCTCCTCACTCCTCCTCCTCCCTCTTCCTCCTCCTACCTCCTCGCCCTCCTCTTAATCACTCCTCTTCCTTCCTCCTCCGCCCTCCTCCTCCTCCCTCCTCCCTTCAACTCCTCCCTCCTCCCCCTCATCCCTCCTCCTCCTTTTCCTCCCTCCTCCTCCCTCATCCTCCCTTCTCCTCCTCCCTCTCCTCCTCCTTCCTCCTCATCCCTCCTCCTCCTCCTCTCTTCTCCTCCTCCCTCTACCTTCTCCCTCCTCCTCCTACCTCCACATCCCTCCTCCTCCCTCTTCCTCCTCCTCCCTCCACATCCCTCCTCCTCCTCCTCCCTCTTCCTCCTTCGGTGGAGGATAGTGTGTGGTGTCGGGGATGTGTGTGATGGGTGCGGGGAATGTGTGTATGGGTGGGGTGGTTGGGGGAAGTATGTGGGATGTGTGGGTGGGAGATGTGTGCGTGGATGGGGAATGTGTGGGTGGGGGTGTGTGAGTGGCTAAGAGATGTGTAGGTGGGTGAGGGATGTGTATGTGTCGTGGTGGGATGCGTGAGTGGGTGGAGGATGTGTGTGGGTAGGGGTATTGTGATCGAGAGATGTTTGGTTGGGGGTGGGTGTGTGTGTGTGGGGGGGGGGTGAGGGGTGCTTAGTGGAGGATGTGTGTGTGAGTGAGTGTGTGTTGGTGGACGGGTAGGGAATGCGTGTGTGGGTGGGGAGAGGTGTGTGGTGTGTTGGTTAGGGATATTGTGTGGGTGAGGTATGTGTGTGTGGATGGGGGATTTTTGTGGTGTGTGGCTGGGGGTATGTGGGGTGGATGGGTAAGGGTATCTGTGTGGGTGTGGGTGGGAATATTGTGCGGTATGTGGGTGGGGGATATGTGTGTGGTGTGTAGGTGGGGATGTGTGGTGGTATGTGGGTGTGGGATGTGTTGGTGAGGGATATGTGTGTGTGCGGTGCGTGGGTTGGGAATATTGCGTGGTAGGGGATGTATGTGATGTGCGGGTGGGGGATTGGGTTAAGGCATGTATGGGTGGGTGGAGGATGTATGTGTGGGTGGTGGGGTGTGTGTGTGAGTGGATTGGGGATGTATGGGTGGTTAGGGAGATGTGTGTGTGTGGGGGGTAACGAGATATCAGTTGGTGGGGATGTGTGTGTATGGTTTGGGGATGTGTGAGTGGATGTGCGATGTGTGGGTTGGTGTGGGATTGTGTGCGTGGGTGGTGAATATGTGGTCAATGGAGATGTGGCTGGGGGATGCGTGGTTTGAGGTGTGGATGGGGAGAGGATGTGTGGGTTGGTGGGGGAATGTTTGTGGGTGGCGAGTGTGTTTTGGTTGGGGGAACAGGTGAGGGGAGAGTGTGTGGGTGGGGGATGTGCGGAAGGGGGATGGATCGGTTGGTGGGGTATGTATGTGTCCCTTGGTGCGCGTGTGTGTGGGTAGGTGGGGGTGTTGTGTGGGTGGGGTGATGTATGGGTAGGTGGGAGATGGGCCTCATAACATGGTAATTTGCCTTGTTTATGTTTATAACATTCATTTCACAATGTTTATTTTTCTTCCTATGTAAATGTATAATGCTCTTGATGAATGAAAGACGAGTGATTGGAAGGGCCGAATGTAAGACGGGCCTGCGCGCCCAATTTGTGACCCTAATAAAGTTGATTTGATTTGATTTGATTTCCTCCTCCCTCCTCCTCCTCCTCCTCCCTTTCCCTCCTCCTCGTGTGTTCTCCTCCTCCCTCCTTCTCCCTCCTTCCCCCTCTTCCTCCTCCCCCCTCCTCCTCGCTCCTCCTCCCTCTTCCTCCTCCCTCTCCTCCTCCTCCCTCCTCCTCTCTCCTCCTCCTCCCTCATCCTCCTCCCTCTTCCTCCTCCCTCCTACCCCTCCCTCCTCCTCCCTCCTATTCCTCCCTACTCCTCCTGTCTCCTCCTCTTCCCTCCTCCTCCCTACTCCTCCTCTCTCCGCCTATCTCTTCCTCCTTCTCCTTCCTCCTCCCTCCTCCACCTCCCTCTTCCTCCTCCCTCCTCCTACTCCTCCTTTTTCTTCTTCTGCTGCTGCTGCTGTCGCCGCTCCATGTACCCAAGTTAATTGTTGGGGGAAGATGTAAAGATCTTTCAAGTGCTCTTTCTAATGCTTTTTGTAAGTTGGTCTTCGTTTATCTAAGGTTGTTCTAACTGCAACCAATAAATGATTAGACAGACAGGCAGACAGACAGACAGACAGACAGAGAGGGAGGGACGGACAGACAGACAGACAGACAGACAGACAGACAGACAGACAGACAGACAGATAGCCGGGAACGGGAGCTTATATGACTACTTATATGAATTAAATGAGATGTTCCCAACCAGGGTCTGGGCGAAGCCGGGACGGGTCAGCTAGTTCTCTATAAAACTACCGTGGTGGCACTGAAACATAAAACAACGTGTTTTGTTTATTTCTCCTGAAAGGGTTAATTTCGCTATTTCATTATATGTTGATTTTTTGTTTCCTCTGCAGCTGCAGAGTTGTCCACTTATCCTGGTGGATACTCGGTCCCTAAGGACTGCGTTTGCCACACCGTGGTGTGTTTCCCGTTCTCTACCATTGGGAGGTGAAGTTGAGATTTTTCCCTTCATAAAGTTATGGTCTATGATGGCCAAAACTCTCCAGTACTTTTAGAGGGAAAGATAGTTACGATTAAGGTGATATCCGCGAGAAACACTTTATCATGTGGAAACCTAGACACAACAAACACATTATAATAAAAAAGAAACTTGGTAGGACTGGCAAAATCAACAAACAAATAAGTACATATTCATAAGAACAAAAATCCAATCGTAAAACCGGCAAATAGAATCACTGAAAATTGCACTCAACAAAGCAAGTATATGTACGGTATATATATAAGAGAGTGCTAAAATGCTACATAGAACCAGTTTTGGTGTATGGCAGCGAATTTTGGAATGTAAACGAACAAATTAGGAAGAGCTTAGAAGCAACAGAGATGTGGTTTTTAAGACGAATGTTGCGAATTCCTTGGACTGCCAGAGTAACTAACAACGATTGCCTGAAAGGGGCTAATGAAACTAGATCACTATATACTACAATAAGAAAGAGACAAACAGCTTTCTTTGGTCATGTGATGAGAAGAGAGTCATTGGAGAACATCGTGACAACTGGAAAGATTGAGGGGAAGAGAGACAGAGGCAGACCAAGAGAAATGATGCTGGACGGATTGAGACGGTGGCATGGTGGAATATCATCAACAGAGTTGATCCAGAACACCAAAGACCGAGATCTGTGGAGAGCCATGAACGCCTACGCCAACCGGCACGGCACCTGATGATGATGATGATGATGACATATATATATTATATATATAATAAAAGAACAAGTACATCAGTAGGCTGTCTAAAAACTAAAGATGGCAAAATCATAATAGAACAACATCAGATTGTACAGGTATGGACAGATTATGTGAAAAACCTCTATGAACAGTATGATATTAGATTTAATAATGAAGGACAGCCAATTTTGAATATGGATGTTCGAAATGTTCTTAAGCATATGCAAGCTGGCAAGTCCCCCGGTGCAGATAACATCACAACAGAAATGATTAAAGCTTTAGAAGAATACGAAACAGATCAAGTCACCAGACTGCTGAACACATTATATGATACTGGAGATATACCTTCTGAATTATGCAACTCTGTATTTATTGCAATCCCAAAGAAATCAGGAGCCTTGGAATGGGATCAGCATAGAACAATTAGCATAATGAGTCACATTACAAAGATTTTGCTGCGAATTATCATGCAAAGAGTGAGGAAAAAAATACAACCTGAAATAGGGGAAGAACAATGTGGGTTTGTAGAAGGAAAGGTACAGTAAATGCTGTGTATATGCTGCGAACAGTTATTGAACGTGCTATAGAAGTAAACAAGGATATTCATCTTTGCTTTATTGACTACACAAAGGCTTTTGATAGAGTTAGACATGTCAACACGGTGGATATGCTTGCAGATCTACAAATTGATGGGAAAGACATTAGACTTATAAAAAACATATATTGGAAACAACAAGCTGCCATAAGGATTGATAATAAAGTGGGACAATATCAGCCTATTAAGAGAGCTGTTAGGCAGGGATGTGTAATGTCTCCAGATTTTTTTTCCCTATACAGTGAACATATTTTCAGAAATGTAGAAGATGTAAATGGAATCAGCATTGAAGGACGAAACATTAATACCATTAGATATGCAGATGATACAGTATTGATTGCAGACAATGCGCAGGATCTGCAACAATTAGTAGATGCGGTTGTTGTACACAGTGAGCAACTGGGGTTAGAATTAAATTATAAAAAGACACAGGTTATGGTAGTCACTAGGAAGAACGAAATACCACAATGTAATATACAAGTAAATGGGACTATTCTTCAACAAGTGAATCGGTACAATTATATCGGAACAGTCATATCATCTGATGGGAGATGCCTTGAAGAGATTAGAACAAGAATCGCCATGGCGAAAGTAGCGTTTAGCAAGATTAAAAACATTCTGACCAATAAAAATATGTCAATTGAAACGAGAAAAAGAGTGTTGAGGGGATACATAGAGCCTGTTCTTTTGTATGGATGTGAAACTTGGGCAATGAGCAGTCAAGCTGGAAAAAAACAACTGATGGTTGCAGAAATGTGGTTTCTGAGGAAAATGCAAAGAATACCATGGACAGACAGAAAAACCAACGGACCAAGTACTACAGGAGACAAATGCAATCGTAAATTGATTAGAGAAATTAGACGTGGACAGTCAAAATTTTTTGGACATGTTATGAGAAGAAATGGATTGGATAACTTAGTGACAACTAGTAAGATCGAAGGGAACAGACCAAGAGGAAGACCGAGAGGAAAATACCTGGATGGCTTGACCACATAGCATGGACGAGAGAGGAACACTGAGCTGATCCACGACTCTTGTGATCGAGTGAAATGGCGAGTCATGACCGCCCACGCTTTCCGGCATGGCAATGATATATATATATATATATATATATATATATATATATATATATATATATATATATATATATATATATATATATATATATATATATATATATCATTGCCATTGCATATATATATATATATATATATATATATATATATATATATATATATATATATATATATATATATATATATATATATATATATATATATATATATATATATATATATATATATATAAGGGTCGTTCATTTGTAACGCGTTCCAATGGCTTTATTACAAAAGCATGAAAGAAACATTAACAGGTGTAGAATTAAAGAAATCATTAATTTTGAATGAACTATGCACCATGGGTTGGTCAGAAGAACCATCCCATTGCTTAGCTAGGCGGCGAATGCTGTCAGCAAAAAAAACAAAAGATTGTGGTTGCTCACTAAACCAAGTGTTTACCGAGTTCATTACGTCTGCATCTGTGTGAAATCGTTACCCCTTGGGAGGTGTTTTTTTAGAGATCCAAACGAATGAAAATCACATGGCGACAAATCAGGACTACAGGCTGGATGTTGCAGAATTTCTCACTTCTTTCAAGCTAATGCTTCCTGCACAATCTTTGCAACATGCGGACGAGCATTATGGTGCAACAAGATCACACAGCGAGAAAGCATGCCGGGTCGTTTATTTTTGATGGCTTTTTGCAGCTTGTCTAGTGTTTGCAAGTAGTTGGTAGAGTTGATGTTGACACCAGGTTCTTTAAAGTCGGCGAACAATAGCCCTTCATGGTCAAAAAAATGCGTTCAGCATAACCTCACCAGCGGAAACCTGTAACTTGAATTTTTTGGCTTTTGGTGATCCAGCATGATAAGAGGTTCTGAAAGTAGATAAAGAAATTCAAGAACAATACAGAGTAACTGTGAAAAATAGGTACAATGCAATAGCTAAAATACAGAGTATAGATGAACAATGGGAAATGTTAAGGGACTCCATTCATCAAACTAGCAAAGAAATATTACCGGAGAGAAGCCAAAAAGCTAAGAAAAAATGGATGAATGAAGAAATCTTAAGGTTGATGGACAAAAGGAAACAGAATAAAAATGACAAACAAGAGTATGCTAAGATAAATAAAGAAATAAGAGATAAATGTGTGAAGGCAAAAGAAAGTTGGTTAAATGAGCAATGCAGAAAAATTGAATTAAATTCCATTAAAGATCAAAAAAGTATGTACAGACAAATCAGCGAGCTCACAGGAAGAAAATAAGAATAAATACAGGGTGTTTGAAATCAAAAACAGGCCAGACTTTATTGGAGGAAGGTGCTATAATGAAGAGGTGGAATGAGTATATAAGAGAATTATATAATGGAGAAAGGGAAGAATTAACAGAAGAAAGTAACTTAGAAGGCCCACCTATTCTAAAAGAAGAAGTCACTGATGCTATGAAACATATGAAGAAAGGAAAAACAGCTGGGCCAGATGAAATCACAGTAGAAGAATTAGAAGTATTGGGAGAATTTGGGGTAGATATATTAACCAAAATGCTGAATGATATTTACAACAGTGGATATTTACCGAGCGATATGCTGAAATCTGTATTTATAGCAATACCAAAGAGACCAGGAGCACTTGAATGCGAAGATTTTCGTACAATTAACCTCATAAACCATGTCACTAAGCTTCTACTCAGAATTATAATGAGAAGAACAAGAAAGAAAATAAAAATGGAAATTAGTGAAGAACAGTATGGTTTTATGGAAGGAAAGGGTACAAACAATGCAATATATATATTACGAACACTTATAGAAAGATCAATAGAGAAACAAAGAGACATATATTTATGCTTTATAGATTATACTAAGGCATTTGATAAAGTAAAACATGATGAGCTGATTAAAATGTTGGAAGATATCAACATTGATGGGAAAGATTTAAGAATAATAAAGAATATATACTGGAACCAAGTAGCAGCAATTAAAATGGGAAATAAAGAGGGTAGTTATGAACAGATAAAGCTAGGAGTACGACAGGGGTGTGTCTTGTCACCCGATCTCTTCTCCCTGTATAGCGAAGTAATAATGAGAGAGATCAAAGAGAAGCCAGGAATACTAATCGGAGGATATAATATAAACAATATACGCTATGCAGATGACACAGTATTGGTAGCGGATAATGCAACAGACCTACAACAATTGTTGGACAGTGTAGTAACAGAGAGTGCACAGAAAGGACTGTCCTTGAATATCAAGAAAACGGTAACAATGGTGATATCAAAGAAAATGGGGACGCCAAAATGTGACATAGAAATAGAAGGGGAAATTCTCAACCAAGTGGATAATTTTAAATACCTAGGGGCACTTATAACATCAGATGGAAGATGTACAAAAGAGATTAAGAGCAGAATAGGGCAGGCAAAGACAGCATTTCAGAAAATGAAGAGTATCTTATGCAATAAGTCGCTATCAATGAATGTAAGAAAGAGAGTACTAAAATGCTATATAGAACCAGTTTTGCTGTATGGCAGCGAATCTTGGAATGTAAATGAACAAATTAGGAAGAACTTAGAAGCAACAGAGATGTGGTTTTTAAGACGAATGTTGCGAATTCCTTGGACTGCCAGAGTAACTAACAACGATTGCCTGAAAGAGGCTAATGAAACTAGAACACTATATACAATAATAAGAAAGAGACAAACATCTTTCTTTGGTCATGTGATGAGAAGAGAGGCATTGGAGAACATCGTGACAACTGGAAAGATCGAGGGGAAGAGAGGCAGAGGCAGACCAAGAGAAATGATGCTGGACGGACTGAGACGGTGGCATGGAGGAATATCATCAGCAGAGTTGATCCAGAACACCAGAGACCGAGATCTGTGGAGAGCCATGAACGCCTACGCTAGCCGGCACGGCACTTGATGATGATGATGAGCATGATGTCATTGCATGCTCTCTCTTTTGCTGCTCGGCTCAAAGTGGTGACACCATGATTCATCGCCTGCCACTATGCGGAAGAGAAATGCATCACCCTCCTCTCTGTAACGCAGCAAGTGGTTCAAACATCATCCCATGCGTTCTTCTTTTTTGTGATCGGTCAACATCCTGGTACCCACTGTGAACACACCATCCGATATTGCAATTTCTTACGAACGACCTTTTGAATTGTCCCAGTTGAGACATTAAATTCTTTCGCTAGCGAACGTATGCTTCGACAACGGTTCATCTTTACTGCTGTATCACGTTTGGCAATTGTTTTTTCTGTTGCAACAATATGCGCTTGACCCGGCCGTCGAAGATCTGTCGTGAACTGACGTCCTTTCCGAAACATTCGTATCCAGTCTGTCACTGTTGTCTTCGACACGCATTTGATACTGTACGCTGCCTGCATTCTTTGATGAATGTCCACTGGTCGACTTCCTTCAAATGAAAGAAACTGAATCACTGCTCTTTGAGCTTCTTTGGACGGATTTTGGATCAACCCCGCCATTTTCTCAACGGTTAGAAACAGAACCTATGCATCATGGGACGATAAACACTTGCTCTTTTATTCATTGGTCAGTACTTATTCCATGACTATGACATGATCATGTTCAACGTACGCAATTACGCACGGTGCGGCACGAACGATTTCAAATGAACGCTCCTAATATATATATATATATATATATATATATATATATATATATATATATATATATATATATATATATATATATATATATATATATATATACTAGCTGACCCGGCCCGGCTTCGCCGTGTCCCTGGTGGGGAGCATCTAATTTAATTCATATAAGTAGTCATATAAGTTCTCGTTCCCGTTACCGACTGTCTGTCTGTCTGTCTGTCTGTCTGTCTGTCTGTCTGTCTGTCTTTCTGTCTGACCCGGCCCGGCATCGCCCAACTCCTGGTGTGGAGCATCTCATTTAATTCATATAAGTAGTCATATAAGCTCCCGTTCCCGTTCCCGACTATCTATCTGTCTGTCTGTCTGTCTGTCTGTCTGTCTGTCTGTCTGATCCGGCCCGGCTTCGCCCAGTCCCTGATGGCGAGCATCTCATTTAATTCATATAAGTAGTCATATAAGTTCCCGTTCCCGACTCTGTCTGTCTGTCTGTCTGTCTGTCTGTCTGTCTGTCTGTCTGTCTGTCCCTCCCTCTCTGTCTGTCTGTCTGTCTGTCTAATCATTTATTGGTTGCAGTTAGAACAACCTTAGATAAACGAAGACCAACTTACAAAAAGCATTAGAAAGAGCACTTGAAAGGTCTTTACATCTTCCCCAACAATTAACTTGGGTAAATGGAGCAGCGGCAGCAGCATCAGCAGAAGAAGGAAAAGGAGGAGTAGGAGCTGGGAGGAGGAAGAGGGAGGTGGAGGAGGGAGGAGTTAGGAGGGAGGAAGAGATAGGCGGAGAGAGGAGGAGGAGGGAGGAGGAAGGAGGAGGAGGAGTAGGGAGGAATAGGAGGGAGGAGGAGGGATTAGGAGGAGGAGAGAGGAGGTAGGAGAAGGGAGGAGGAGGGAGGAGAAGGAGGAGGCAGGAGGAGCGAGGAGGAGGAGGAGGAGGTAGGAGGGTAGGAGGAGGAAGAGGGAGGGGGAGGAGGAGGGAGGAGGAAGGAGAAGGAGGGAGGAGAAGAACGCAGGGGAGGAGGAGGAGGGAGATGGAGGAGGAGGGAGGAGGAGGAGAGATGAGGAGGAGGGAGGAGGTGGAGGGAGGAGGCGGAGGGAGGAGGAGGGAGAAGGATGAGGGAGGAGAAGGAGGGGAAGGATGAGGAGGGAGGAGGAGGAAGAGGGAGGAGGAGGAGGGAGGTGGAGAGAGGAGGAGGTAGGAGGAGGAGGGATGAGGGGGAGGGACGTAGGAGGAGGAGGGAGGAGGAGGAGAGAGGAGGAGGAAGGAAGAGGAGTGATTAGGAGGAGGAGGAGGAAGAGGGAGAAGTAGGACGGAGAAGGAGGAGGAGGGGAAGAGGAGGGAGGAGGAGGAGGTTGGTGGAGGAGGATGTGGGAGGAGGAGGTGGGATGTGGAGGGAGGAGGAGGGAGGAGGTAGAGGTAGGAGGAGGGAAGAGGAGAGAGGATGAGGAGGGAGGAGGAGAAGGGAGGAGGAGAGGGAGGAGGAGGGGGAGGGAGGAGAAGGGGGAGGAGGGATAAGGGGGAGGACGTAGAATTAGAAGGAGGGAGGAGGAGGGATTGGGAGGAGAGAGGAGGAGAAGGGAGGAGGAAGGAAGGGGAGTGATTAGGAGGAGGGAGGAGGGCGAGGAGGTAGGAGGAAGAGGGAGGAGGAGGGAGGAAGGAGGAGGAGGAGAAAGAGGAGGAGGAGGGAGGAGGAGGGGAGAGGAAGAGGAAGAGGGTAGGAGGAGGAGGAGGGGAGAGGAGGAGGAGGATTTTAACGCATATGCCTGTAGACAACTGCAGCGAAAAGGTGGGTCTGTCTATCTATCTGACCCGGCGTGGCTTTGCCCAGCTCCTGGAGGGTAGCGTCTCATTAAATTCATACAACAAAAAAAGTAACTTAAAAGAATGTCCTTCCACACACCATCCATTATTTTTAATGAAAACTCTTTCTAATCACCTGCATGACTACAGTAACTTCTTAAGCATAAAAAGATGAGTTACAATGTTATGCATTGTGCATTATTTTTATGAAAACTTTGAAAATGCCTTACAGATTGTATCATTATTTATTATAACTCATATGCCGGTACATAACTATGGACAAAGAGTTTATAAATCTTTGAAAACGATGCCACAATATGACTATAAGTTATACAGAAAAGTTATGCCCCTTGAAATAACGTTTACAGAGTTAAGTCCCCTGAGATATATTAAATTATAATGAAAGTGAAAAATGAAATAATATTGGGTAAGCAGCCGATTTCACACTAAAAAAATATGACAGTGGGCTGCACTGGAATGAAAGGAAGACGTGTAGAAAATTTCATCTCAATCGGATGGGCCGTTCGCGAGCGCATAAAGGACATACGGACATACAGATAGACAGACAGACAGACAGACAGACAGACAGACAGATAGACGGAGATCGCAATTTATATATATATAGTATATATATATATATATATATATATATATATATATATATATATATATATATATATATATATATATATATATATATATATATAATATAACGAGGATAGTTTGTTACATTGTGCTAAAAAAGGCATACTAACTATAATAACTACAACCCATAGCGGTTCAGACCGATCAGACAAATTCGCGCAGTAAATGTTCGCCCACAATGGGTGCATGTGAACACATGGTCATTTCCACCTACTGATGTCTCACGCGCTAGGTGTTTGACCTATCTACAATCATTTTCTCCTTTCTCTTTGCCCCATTTCTGATCTTATCCCTCTATGCAACACGATCATCGGCGACTTCTTTCCAATGTGCAACATGAATACATGCATCTAGAAGTAGTAGCACCAAGCTTGAATTCAAAGCAAGCACACACACACACAAAATACACTCCCCTCTCAAGTAAAAAAAAAATGCCTATATCAGTCATGTTGAGATTACACACATATTTGTACCGTATTATATACACACACATGCACGCACACAAACAGGCACATTGCAGAACAAATAGTCTTGCAGAAACCTAAGGAACAAATAGTCGCAGGTCATATGGGAACATCCGAAATGTGTTGAGATTTTCTATGTGTAGTCATGCGATATGTAGGAGGCAACTGAACGAGGCTGGAGCTACCCGTGGGAAGTTAACTGATTAAGTGTCATGAGTGGTGTCAAGTGTTGTTAGTCAGATATGACTGAGCTACTGTATGGCAGTAGACGATACTACCTGCTTTCTGTTAGTGCTGAATGTTGGGCGGTGCTTACCAAACCTGATATCCAACATTGTGCCAACGGATTCGGATGGAAGAGTGCAATTGATGGGTACAAGTCTTACTCTAGTGCGAGGAAATGCAACCCAAAGACTAAATATCATGGTAGGGCAGACCAGGCCCTAACCTTTGGTTGGCAACTGGTCTAGGATGGAAGCTCCAACAGGTGGACAGTTAGAATATTTCTTTGCTGATCCGGCAGCTTCTGCAGCTTGTCTTGTTCCAGACGTATCGGTGCTACATTTTCTATGGAGTAAACTGGGCAGGCCGAGAGAGGGATCATACTGCATGGGCTACTCATGGTCTCCAAATTCAGCCCAGGCTTTGTGCCATGGAGAGGTATAACTAAATGTTTACAAACTAGCGTCTGTCAAGGTGAGGTGTCAGTCACGTGCCATGAGATGATTAATCGCCTTAAACAACTTCTCGTATTTACCATTGGCTTATATATGGCTGAAATATTCTCATTGCGTTATAATACAAAATATCTGCTACCATATTAACAACTTTTAAGACATAACTGTGATACACCCCTACTTCCCATTCTACGCCATCCATGTTTGTTTAGTCCAAACCTACTGTTTGTTTGGCACTGCATCTTTTTAAAGTGACGCTTAACCGAACAACAGTAAATAAAGTGTTGAAGATCCTCCGCAGCCATCTTCCATCATGGACTGATTAATCGATTGTTCTTTCAGATTCGTGCTAATGTTAGCCTGCTTGTCCCCTTCTGGTGTGTCCTCGACGTCCGGATTCGCTTGGAGGTCAAGTCATGCCTATAACAATGGGGCATGGGGAGAGTTCTGTTATGACCTGACAACATACTACCCAACGTGCGGATGGCAAATAATTCTCAAAAGTCAGGTTTGGTTGAGCAAAGTAGAAGTAAGTACATTTGGGTATAACAACACCTAGAAACTACACTCCGTTTATCAGAATTGACGATCAGTCTCCATTTCTGGATTTTGGGTTGGGGTATGTTGACGATTGCATTCCTGAAACCTGTGGAGGAGTTGAGTTGAATTGAGCCAAGAACTGACATCACTGCACTCAGGACATTCCCATACGCACTCCGTCCCCACGTTCAACAGCCAGCGGAGAGTTATATTACTAATCGTTCCCACTTTTTTCTAATTGAAATTTCTCATATTGTTCCCTCTCATGTTTTGAGATTCTTTCTGAACCCCTGCGGATCCTCCCCAACGATTATTTTTTCTACAGGAATCCAAGCACTTTATCAGCGCTGGAGGACTTGCATTGAACACATCTGTTCTGTACTTTTTCAGAATATATTCACCCCCCCCCCCCCCGCTTCCCCTCTCTAAATAAGAAACAATTAAGGTTTTCATTTGAATCCCTCTGTAGGTGAGAATGGCTGAATGGATAAGAACGCATGTTCTTAATCATCCGGTGTTTTTATGCCGAGATACGGGGTTTAACCTCTACACCGGTGTGACATTTATGATGTTTAAGCCACAACATCATTATGAATACAGAGTGAGAACCACTTCAACTTTTACAAATAATACGGACAAGCCATTCCTGTTTTCTTAAAAGTAAAAAAAAAATGACACCCTTAACTGTTGAAACATGACAAAGGTTAAAAATAGAACTCGTCTCCACTGTCAGAATTTGGCAGCGGCCAGACACCTGCACAAAACTGATGCGAGCCACTCCAAAATTACATCCCCGCAGTTCTTGATACACAACATCTGTCAGCATCTGCAAGAATGATGAAATAGTTCGCGCCAGAAAACATCCCAGCTCAGGAGCTATTTCGACTGGTGCGAAGGAGAGCAATTAACATAAGTTTAGTAAAATGAGCTAGGATGAGCCAGGGCAAGGTGGGGAAAGATTTGAAATCTCCGGCGCAGTTGGCCGAGGTTCGTTCAGAAAAAAGAATGTGTTTTCAGTTGGGAAACTTTGTGTATGAAATTTCTTAGTCCTGAAGACATCGGTAAGTTAGGTGATCATAATGAAAGGACTTAGATTAGTAGATAGAATAGAAGGATCTGAATTTATGGCAGAGCTTTCTTTGTGATAATAGAATTAGGAAAATATATAGAGAATTATTCAGAAGATACAAGTGATTCTTTCTTAGACATAGAGTATAGAATGAATATCTTTCTGGTTCAGTTCATGCACTTTATGAAGGCTAAACTTCCCATCCACTATTCATTCAGAGTCTTCGTGTGTAGCTTATGATTAGGAAAAGAATTACCATCATACTTTTCTGAAAGATAACTTATATTCTGTTTATGGATGATACTTTTCTAAACTATCATCTATGATCTCTTTATATCTGTATTACAAAGTGAATAAGTTTCTTTATGTATGCATTACTGTATAAAGTAATTAATAATGAGTTTCTCTATAAATATAAATATATGACACATATGATGTGATGTAATGCAACCATTTATCTTGGAGAGGAGAGGCAATGCCAGGACTGTGTAATGGTGTTATTCTTGATGATAGCCATCCAGATAATCTCGGCGACTGGGCCTTGAGAACAAGAGGATGATTTACCTGCATAGCACAGGGGTGAATGAGTCATATCTTGTCAATATAAGAGGTGAAGGCTTACATCAGATGTTGGTGTTAGAAGAGTCACATCCAAATGTTGAAAGTGGTGGTACCCAACAGGGCAGGGTTTGGTTAACCTGCTCAATGTAATAATCCCTTCACCTTACCTCTTTTTCTCTCTTCCTTATATTCTTTAAGTATGGATATATGTTTTGGTGCATGTTTTCAACAGGAGATGGTGGTCTTTTGTCCACTGGAGTATATTCCAGAATGCTGTATCTTTTAATAAGGATTATCAATGTCATCTATGAAAGATGAAGGGATTCGCTTTGCTGCTGCTGCTGGAAGAGCGAATTTCCATTGAACATTATTGATTCCTCCCATGTCAAAGCAATCCCAGAGTTATGGATGTCGGCTAAGCAAACTATAACTATCCTTTATAATAGCATGGCCAACATAAGTAGGACTTACAACAATTGTACCAACATTGTTAGAATCCTGACCCCATGGGTATTTTTAATATTATGATTATGATTATCCCATGGACATTTTCAAATAGTTTGTGATGATCTCACTGACTTTTCAATATAGTTTGTGGGGATCCCATTGGCATTTTCAATATAGTTCGTGATAACCAAAGGGACATTTTTAAATCTTGTGTCATCAGTGGACTCATTGACATGTTAATACCATCTGCAGTGACAGAGAAAACCGTTTAGCACTCACTGGTGAATGAATTGGGTTAATTTAGTTGCTCACCGGTGAGGTCACTGGAACAGTGTTAGTGATAAATGGAGATAATTAGTGATTGTATTATGTCTTTTATTTGAGTGTTTTTTTTGTGTGAGTCGTCTATAATTTTAATATACCAATTGAACACCCTTTTCTTCCCTATGTTATCCCATTATAATATCATGATTATATACAGACGATAGTCTCTTTTTTCTTGACTTGTGTCTTGGGTTATTGTGTTATTTGTGATATTGTTATATAATTGAACATCAACTCTGGAGAGCTAGTATGTGGCAGGAAGGGGACACGTCTTCAGGTACACAAGAATGAGTCTTTTCCTCTCTGAAGTGCGATGACTTTCCTAGCTTTCCTGTCCTTCTACCAGAAAACCTTTCTTATATCTATTAGAGCCTTACCCTATGACCTGTCTAACGAGCCATTCTTGGTTTTCTGTCGTCTCATCGAATATGGATACCTTTCTCCCTGTTTCGAACCTACTTTTCCACAACCGGACAGTTGTATTAAAAATGTTTACCTATCGTCATTGACTTGGGGACGTATATTATAAGTACCTCTGAAGTCGGAGTGGGTTCACCTGATGGCAAGGGACACTGATTAATATAGAAAGCCAATCTACACGCAAAATTCAGTCCAGAAGTAGTGTATATGGACTACGCTTGAGTTCAAAGCGATCAAGCGAGAAAAAAAAAGAATCCCCCTTGTACATGTTCAGCGGGGCGGAAAACGACCATCTAGCCCACGTGTGTCTAACTCAAGGCCTGCGGGCCACATCAGACACGGTGTACAATCATATCAGGCCCGAGAGGTCTCAACCGATGTAAAAATATATTCGGCCCGAGAGAGAATTTTAGGCACAATTTTTTGTAATGGCCACGATATACAGTGCAAATCAAATTCCCTAATTAGCAGCCTTGCCGAATGATAGGCTACCCGAGAGCGTTCTCGCTTCGATCAGAATAAGCGAAAATAAAAGTAGTGTAGTTAGTAGATGTTCGTCGTTAAAGTGACCATAGCTGTGTTCAGTTGCTTGTTTTGGATTGGTGCATAAGATACGAAAGTAGTGTAGTTACCTGATATTACATCACCTTTTCCGGCTACAGCTAACCTGATATCAATCAAGCGTCCTGTCGGTAGATGCACAATCTGTTTTTAAAATCAAAGCTAGCCTTTAAAATGATTAAGAGAAAAGCTGGTTCGGAAAACAAAGGCTTTCAAAGCCGCCGGGAGGCTGAATATATGTTTACTGAATATTGGCTGTAAACCTTTGTGTCTAATTTGTGGAGATAATTTTGCTGTGATCAAAGAATACAATCTGAGACGGCAGCTTGAATGCAGATCAGAAGCTACAGATGGTAGAAGAATTGAATAGGCATCTAACATAACAGCAGATGTTTTTCACCATAGCAAAAATCACAAACTAAAGCTGCTGTGAAAGCAAGTTTTATTGTGGCGGAGGTGACCGCAAAATCAGGCCCAACATTTACAGAAGGAGAGTTTCTGAAGCGCTGCATGATGAAAGTGTGTAACGTCTTGTGTTCAGACAAAAAGCAGATGTTTGCAAAGGTAAGCCTTAGCAGAAATACGGTTGTTGATCGGGTTTGTGAGATGGCCACTGATGTGAAAACACAGCTGATCGAAAAAGGCACAGACTTTGTTGCATTCTCCCTTGCTGTCGATGGAAAGTAATGACATGACTGACACTGCACAGCTCGCCATCTTCATCTGTGGAGTGGACTCCAGTTTGAATGTTACAGAAGAAATATCGGACATGAAATGCATGCACGGGACAACGACAGGAAAAGACGTTTTTGACAACGTATGTCAAAGTTTAACCAACATAAACCTGCTTTGGGACAAACTCGTTGGACTGACAACAAACGGAGCACCGGTGATGTGTGGCGAAACAAGTGGAATAGGTGGAAGCATGAGGTTAAAGATGCAGGAGAACTGTACTGGTGAATTAATAGCATATCACTGCATCATTCGCCAAGGATCGCTGTGTGGTAAATCCTCGACATGGAAGATATAATGAGCACTGTAACACAATCCGTCAATTTTATCAGAGCCAAAGGTTTAATCACCGCCAATTTCGGTCTTTGCTGCAGGAAATAGAGGCGTTCGGCGATATGCCTTATCATACAGAAAAGTTCTCAGTAGATTTTTCCGACTGATCGAGAAAATCTGTCAATTCATGGACCGTAAAGGAAAAGATTCCACAGTTTTTCGGGAGTGGAAAACAAAAGTTGAAATGTGAGTTAGCGTTTCTGTCTGATATAACCACTCATCTCAACGACTTGAACCTGCAGCTCCGGGGATGGGATCACGTTATCAATTAAATACATGATGCAGCGAAGGCATTTCAAGTGAAGCTGCGCTTATGGGAGACACGAATACATCAATGCAATCTGTCTCACTTTTCTTGTTGCCAAGCAATGTTAAACCAAAGCAAAACTATGGTGTTTCCCAATGCACACTTCGCTAAAAAACTTAGCTAACTTCGCGCCGAGTTCGCAGGGCGCTTTAGTGACTTTGAAGCATAGAAAAGTAATTTCGAGCTGTAATCTATTCGCCATAGATGTGAAAACTGCACCTGTAAATTTGCAGATGGAGTTAATAGAGCTGTAGTGTTATGGGACACTAAAGGCAAAGTACGACACTGTGGGGTCTGCACAGTTCACTCGTTTCATGCTTGAAGAGATGCCCCGGCTTCGTCTACATGCGGCTCGAACCTTGAGCAAGTTTGGTAGCACATATCTGTGTGAGCAGCTGTTTTCTGTGATGAAGATTAACAAAACATCACATAGGAGTCGTCTCACTAATGAACACTTGCCGCCAAGAAAAGATGCTAAACATGGTGCACTGACAAATTGACATAAGAGTGAAAATGTGTATACTAATGATTTTTCATTATTAAAACTTTTTTTTTCTGTTTTTATTTATATTAATGTTTAAAAAAAGGTTTAATTTTCGGCTGACTGAATGATTATCCTGTTCGGCCCGCAACCTTACGTGCAATTTGAGTATTGGCTCGCTGAGCGATTGAGTTTGACACCCCTGGTCTAGCCACTATGCTACCACCGCTTCTGCATGCATCTTCGCAAATGTGATGTCCCAGATCTGATCTTGCACACCGCTCAGGCATCTGAGCTTATTGAGGCGAAATAGTACTCTACAACACAGTCCCAGTGCCAAGCATGGTACACATCCTATGGGGCTATTGACAGGTAAAAAATCAGCACTTGGGTCGCCCTTGTCTGGGAAATCGCCAGTACTACAGACACACTTTTCTGATCTAGCCAGCCAGCAAAAGACCAGCGTCTATCATTTCATTGTGGAGTACCCGGAAATGAGAGAGCCGATCGATTAGCTAAGGAAATAGCAATAGAAGAACAACCTAATGTACCTGTTACATACCACCAAAAGAAAAGAATGATTAAATCATTCAGAAAGCATCAACACCAGTTTAAGATATGCCAGAATAAATCATTATTCTACGCCTCAGAACTGGACAAAATAGATTACGCAGCCATATGTATACAAAATTCAAGTATGGCGAATCAGCCATGTGCCTATATGGATTGGTACCGCAAAAGCAGATCAAATACTCTAAGACTGTTAAAAATACGACACATCCAGACACATCTTCTGGTTTGGAGAAACAACGGTGAATAATCAACTCTATTGACCACTGAGTGAACTAAAAAGACAGTTAAATTAATTCAAGAGACAACATTGCGGATATAGACGCATTTCAAGTGAACGAAAGAAGAAGAAGTGTCCCCATGGAGATAGGACGGAGGAAAAGTATTCACACAAACCTTACACAAAGCTCACAGTAATCCAAAGGATTCACAAACAAACTAAGCAAGAAACCATAAGAATTGGCGACACAAGTACCTCCTACAAAAAAATAAATAAATAAACAAACAATTGCTGACTTACGCAGTCACGACAAATACATGAAGCATCGCAATGTTTTGAGATTTTTCCAGTTGTCATCTTCAAACATGGATTGGAAAACAAATGTTAAAATTTCGCCCAATCAATCGTTTTAACGCGTGACATGGAACAGCCATAGAACTTTCCCAAATTAGATTTGAAAATTTTCAGACAGTCAAAACATATACGACATAAGTAAGCAAAGTCAACATTACTGGAGATGAGCAAGTTTCAAACATCAAAAATGCATGACAAAAGGAAGTAAAGTCAACATTACTGGAAGTGAAAAAGTTTCAGGCAGTCTAAAATATAGAACATACGTAAGAAACTTAAACAACCTTTTGCAACGCCTTAAAGAAGAAGAAGAAGAAGAAGAAGAAGAAGAAGAAGAAGAAGAAGAAGAAGAAGAAGAAGAAGAAGAAGGAGGAGGAGGAGGAGGAGGAGAAGCAGAAGAAAAAAAAAGAAGAAGAAGAAGAAGAAGAAGAAGAAGAAGAAGAAGAAGAAGAAGAAGAAGAAGAAGAAGAAGAAGAAGAAGAAGAAGAAGAAGAAGATAGCTGTGCAAGAAATCAACAAATTTTGTGTCTCTTTTGACATTATTACAGGTGTGGGAGTCATTCTATAGCACATCGGACAACTTTGTATACACCCTAACCAACCTGAGCTTCAGTGGCAACTTCAATATGCGCTCCTCGTGCGCCACTATGAACATGTACGGGTTATTCGGGTATGACAATGTTCAGACTTAGTTTAATTGATTCAGTGTCAAAAGAAAATACACCGCCAAATGTTATCTTCCATTTTAACAGAAAGACGATATATCGCCAAATTAGGGTCATCGTGTTATTTGTTGTGTATCGTGTATCTTTCGCAAATTTATTGCCCAGTGAACGGAAATTTATCTTTTACTACTTGTTCATTTGATTGTGTACCATCGCTGCCATTGATCCAAATCTACTTTTATGTTTGTTACTGAATTAGTTAATGCTTTTATAGACCAGATTTTCGTTCTGTCTGCCAAATGCTGTAAGGTATGGTAGGCTCAGGGGTTTGCTTTAGTAATCCACAGCGGCAAGTGGCAGAGTCTCTGAGACCGATTCAGCTAAGATATCCATAGTGTACTGTTTTGAGCCTGAAGAACTTATTGTGCTGGTTTCTGTCTACAAGGATTGGGCCGTGAAAAGAGGGTGCACAATGTCGCAAATGAAAAACACAATCAGAAACAACATAAGAATAAGGGTGATATACTAGCCCGGCCGTGATGTTTGGTTGGGACTATAAGTTATAACTTTGCTCTTTGTTGCTATTGCATGTTTTTTAACAATCTCAGATCGTTAACATCAATGTTTAAAATTTCCAATATTCTTATCCTTTCTTCGTGTTTCTCTTTAGCAAATGCCTTAGTGCAATCAATAAAGCACACATATAAAGCTATGTTCGTTTTAATAATTCTTTCTGTCAATGTTCTCAAGACATGTATGGCGTTGTTTGAACCTTTACCTTCCACAAATCTACACTGCCTATCTTCAATTTCTGGAGGTGATTTTAGTATGCTCTGACCAAATGTAGAAAGTAAGTAGGCGCATGGCGCAGTATTTAAGGCACATGACACAGTATTTAAGGCACATCGTGCAGTATTTAAGGCACATGGTGCAGTATTTAAGGCACATGGCACAGTATTTAAGACACACGGCGCAGTATTTAAGGGACATGGAGCAGTATTTAAGGCACACGGCACAGTATTTAAGGCACACGGCGCAGTATTTAAGGCGTATGGCGCAGTATTTAAGGCGCATGGCACAGTATTCAAGGAACACGGCGCAGTATTTAAGGCACACAACACAGTATTTAAGGCACACAACACAGTATTTAAGGCACACGGCGCAGTATTTAAGGTGCATGGCACAGTATTCAAGGAAAAGGGCGCAGTATTTAAGGTACACAGCGCAGTATTTAAGGAACGTGGCAAGTATTTAAGGCGCACGGCACAGTACTTAAGGCGCACATCGCAGTATTTAAGGCGCACAGCGCAATATTTAACTAATTAAGTACCATCGGATGATTATTCATCTAAAGCAAGTTCTCGCATTTACCATGCGCTTATGTATTGCCGAAATGTTGTCGTTGCGTTATAATACATCATGTCTACTACCATATTACCATGACTAACTTTAAAGCCATAACTGTGACACATCTCTACTTCCCATTTTATACGTCATTGATTTTTGTTTAATCCAAACCTACTTTCTTTTGGCACAGAATATATTAAGGCATACGACGTATTACGAGTATAATGCTCAGGAGGAAGTGCCAGTCACACATCACGCGTTGCTTGGGATTGACAGAGTTAATGGCTGCATGTACAATGATTTCAAAACATGAATTATTGTGTGTGTGCTTTTTATTTATTTATTTTTTTTTTTTTTTACAGAAACGAATTTCCTGACGTTATGTTGACCTGGCTGTGTGTGTGTGACGAATCAACAAATGGAAAGTGCAAGGTATGATTATCTAGTATAGAGGCGCGCGAGCGCGCGCACACGTACACCCGCACACACACACACACACACACACACACACACACACACACACACACACACACACACACACATATATATATATATATATATATATATATATATATATATATATATATATATATATATATATATATATATATATATTATTGCCTGGCATATTTCGCTGCATCTCGTCAGTACCTGACGGCAGTACCTTCTGCAGTATGTACCATACTGCAGAAATCACACAACTTACGTGAATTAACTAGATAAATCCTTCAAACTGAAATATACACATGTTCGCACAGTAATGTTGATTGTCTACCACGGTAATTTTAAACTGACTAACATGTCTTTCTGCTTGCACAAGGACGGCTTACGAAGGTTGATTATTATAGCTTCAGCAAACTTTAACAGTCGACTACTTTGTGTGGTGAACAACACACGGAAGGCACTGTTTCTTTCAACCACGTGACCGCTCTCGAGCACATGTCTCGCGACCGATGAAGCTGGACTGTTCCGGTGTGTCGGCCTGCCTAGGCTACCATCTTCTGTGTGTAGTATCTTGTCCAACCAATTCGGAATGTGTTCCGAAACCCTGCAATGTAACTGTCGCTCAGTTCTACCTATGTAGATGGCCTCGCATCTGCATGTAAATTGGTAAATACAATTTGATTTGGCGTTCAAAGCTACAGGTTCTTTTACTGCTGGGATGGGGATCGGTGTGTTTCGGTACCTGATGACTAGAGTTGCAGCACAGAATGTGCGCCCGACTGCTGTGGTGAGCCTATCCCGCAGACGTTGCATTACGTCATCTCCTCGGAAGGTTAGCTGGATGAATACCGTGAGTTTAGGTACTGTAGTTACTTCAGGTTTCGGTTTGGGCTGTTGGCAGTGGCGCTTTATAAATCCTGTGGAGTACCCATTCAGGTTTAAGGCATTCTTCAGAGTGTTTCAAATTCCTCTGTCAATGTGTCCGGGGTGCATATCTTCCTAGCACGGTCAAACAGGGTCCGTACTAAGCCCCGTTTGTACTGGACAGGTGCGAAGCTCTGAAAATTTAGGTATTGGCCAGTCCATGTTTCTTTGCGGTACACCGATCTTTGAATTGTGCCGTCTGCTCTACGTCTCATTAGGATATCTAGAAACGGCAACGCTTCGTTGTGTTCGTGTTCCATAGATAAAGAGATGTTTTTATGTGTCTCGTTCATTGTGGCCTGGAACGACGTTGCTTGTAGCTCGTCTGTGGTGATGATTAGTATATCGTCCACGTAACGACGGCAAAAGGCCAAGTTATTGATGTCTGAGGACCTTTTTTCTTCTAAATGTGCCATGAAGATGTCCGCTAGAATAGGTCCAAGCGGACTTCCCATGGCCACTCCGTCAATTTGGCGGTATGACTTGTTTAGAAAGTTGAATTGTATGTTGGCGGTACATACTTTTAATAGCCTCTCTAGAATAGCTGATGGTATGCCTAGTTTTAGTTGTTTGTCTCTAATGCGTTCACTTATTATATTCACGGTCTCATCTAAAGGAACGTTGGTGAATAAAGAGGCAATATCCATGGATGTCATGTGTTTGTTGTTTATGTCCATAGTATCGAATAATTCCACCAGTTCGAATGTATCTTTGAGTGTTCTTGGATCGAAGGACTGTCGTACTGGCTTTAAAATTTCAGCTAGCCATCTCGCTATTATGAGGCTTGGCCAACCTCAAGCGCACACACAGTTCTGCCTACTACGTCACCCAAGAATTGAGCTTGTATGGCTACTTGAAGTTCACCAAATTCTGTACAGAAGCAGTGCACAAGGTGAACATCGCAGAGAATGCTCGCCTCAACAAATCACTGAGCACTGAAAAGATAACAACGTCAGTACTAGACAACCCAGAGAAGTATGTGAGGAACTTATCGTCGTACGTACTCAACAACATTGAAACGGAGGCCCTTGCTTACGGATTAAAATTCTGCATAAAGCCCAAACACATTAACCGTGTTGAGTCGCAAGCACAATTTGAAATGTTGTTTGATCAAGTCTCAAAGTTATCACTTACTTCTGCTGAGTCGGTCGGGTGGCTGAAGGCCAAACTGGCAGCTTTAGAACACCAGTATCGCACAACACCCTCTAAACAGACATGTCCGCTGACCAACGAACACCTTACTGCCTTAAAAGCGTTAAAGGCTAATAAAACACTCGTAATATTGAAACCTGACAAAGGGAGTGGTGCAGTACTTATGGACATGTCAGACTACCAGAGAAAAATGGATGAAATATTATCAGATGCATCTAAATTCAGAGTAGAGCAAATAGTCAACAAGTCGGAGGACCTGAATGCATAAATGAGGAAAGAGATCCAGTCACTTGTGAATGCGGGACTCATCAGTGAGGCCACTGCAAAAACGCGCACACCGTGTGGCTCCCAAACTCCTCAGATGTACGGTCTACCCAAGCTTCACAAGCCCGGCATCCCACTAAGACCGATCCTTTCCATGGTTAACTCTGCACACCACCGAATGACGAGATGGCTAGCTGAAATTTTAAAACCAGTACGACAGTCCTTCGATCCAAGAACACTCAAAGATACATTCGAACTGGTGGAATTATTCGATACTATGGACATAAACAACAAACACATGGCATCCATGATATTGCCTCTATATTCACCAACGTTCCATTAGATGAGACCGTGAATATAATAAGTGAACGCATTAGAGACAAACAACTAAAACTAGGCATACCATCAGCTATTCTAGAGAGGCTATTAAAAGTATGTACCGCCAACATACAATTCAACTTTCTAAACAAGTCATATCGCCAAATTGACGGAGTGGCCATGGGGAGTCCTCTTGGTCCTATTCTAGCGGACATCTTCATGGCACACTTAGAAGAAAAAAGGTCCTCAGACATCAATAACTTGGCCTTTTACCGTCGTTACGTGGACGATATACTAATTATCACCACAGACGAGCTACAAGCAACGTCGTTCCAGGCCACAATGAACGAGACACATATAAACATCTCTTTATCTATGGAACACGAACATAACGAAGTGTTGCCGTTTCTAGATATCCTAATGAGACGTAGAGCAGACGGCACAATTCAAAGATCGGTGTACCGCAAAGAAACATGGCCTGGCCAATACTTAAATTTTCAGAGCTTCGCACCTGTCCAGTACAAACGGGGCTTAGTACGGACCCTGTTTGACCGTGCTAGGAAGATATGCAGGGCAGGTTCACCACAGCAGTCGGGCGAACATTCTGTGCTGCAACTCTAGTCATCAGGTACCGAAACACACCGATCCCCATCCCAGCAGTAAAAGAACCTGTAGCTTTGTACGCCAAATCAAATTGTATTTACCAATTTACATGCAGATGCGAGGCCATCTACATAAGTAGAACTGAGCGACAGTTACATTGCAGGGTTTCGGAACACATTCCGAATTGGTTGGACAAGATACTACACACCGAAGATGGTAGCCTAGGCAGGCCGACACACCGGAACAGTCCAGCTTCATCGGTCGCGAGACATGTGCCCGAGGGCGGTCACGTGGTTGAAAGAAACAGTGCCTTCCGTGTGTTGTTCAACACACAAAGTAGTCGATTGTTAAAGTTTGCTGAAGCTATAATAATCAACCTTCGTAAGCCGTCCTTGTGCAAGCAGAAAGACATGTTAGTCAGTTTAAAATTACCGTGGTAGACAATCGACATTACTGTGCGAACATGTGTATATTTCAGTTTGAAGGATTTATCTAGTTAATTCACGTAAGTTGTGTGATTTCTGCAGTGTGTACCTCTTCGTTATTCAAATTCATCACGGGAAAACATTGTTTTGAATATATATATATATATATATATATATATATATATATATATATATTATATATTATATATATATATATATATATATATATATATATATATATAGCACCACATGCCCATTATGTATATTAGGGCACGTTGAAAGGTCCATGTCTATACCATACATATACAATACAGGGGGAAAGGGGGAGTGAGAAAAAGAGAGAGAGGAGAAGGGAGGGCAAGAGAGGGGGAGGTACTGAGAGTGAGAGAGGGGAATGAAGAAAGATGAGGAGGAAGAGAGAGAGAGGAGTGAGGGAGAATGAGAGAGAGGATGGGGGAGAGTGAGAGAGCGCGATGGAGAGTGGTAGCGAGAAAGAGTGAGAAAGAGATGAGGAAGAGGGAAGTGAGAGAGGGGGGATGAGAGAGATGCAGAGAGAAGGGGGGATTGAGAGAGTGGGAGGGAGAAAGAGAAGGGTAAGTGGGAGACAGGGGGAGGAAGAGTGAGTGAGAGAGGTGGAAGGAAAGTAAGAGGGGGGGGGGTGAAGGACCTTGTATCCATGCCATCCTAACATCACGGGTATTTTTTGTTGTCGTCGTTATCGTCGGTGTTGTTGTTAAAACTCCCTGTCAGATGAAGGCCCTGGTTTCGTACCGGAATACGATCAGCGTTGCCAGTAGTGGGTTGTGTTCAATCTTGAAAACTTCAAATCCCGAAATAACAAAACAAATCAAAACTCTTTGTGTCAGAAATATTGACATGATTATAAACAGTATTGAAGTATATATTGACATGGATATATACAGAACATACATAAACATTGACATGAATATATACAGTGTTTACAGAAATATTGACATGATTATATACAATACTGACAGAAATATTGGCCCGGTCAACAAATGCCCGCAGAAGTCGGATGTGTCGGCCGAAAGGCGCAAGCAAACAGGCACAAAGCAAAAACTCCGAGTGAGAGTTGAATTTCCTTCGAAACACCCGGGAAGGTTAACCCGGTCAACAAATGCCCGCAGAAGTCGGATGTGTCGGCCTAAAGGCGCAATTAGACCGGCACAACACAACTATATTTTTATTTTAAAAAACACAATTCCGGATGAACGCAGAAGAAGAAGAAGACATACTGACATAATTATATACAGTACTGACAGAAATATTGACATGAATATATACCGTATTGACAGAAATATTGACATGAATGTATACAGTATTTAAAGAAATATTGACATGAATGTATACAATATAAACTGAAATATCCTTCACTGTAGAACAGTTGAGACCATTGACATTTGACATGCAAGGAAAAATGAACTCACATTTATCAGTCAGTTCTCACAGAACTATGCCAGAGTTAGAGTTCTTTGGTCTGCACCGCTAGGTGGCATATTGGTACACGATTAGGCATATGTGATCAGGAGACTTTGTGATCCTGTGTACCGAGCGAAAGAACAGTTACATCATCATAGCCTTTATAGAATGATGTGGCAGTGATTGATTGAGAATCTCGCCGACACTCAGTACTACGAGGAAAGGCCAGACTGACACATAATCAGACTGCAACTGGGAGTATTAGTATAGGTACTCTTTACTGTTGTTGAAGATGAGGACGGAGCACGTATAGAAATATCACAAGTGCTGTCATATCGGTTCGTCACTCAACTAGCTCATTTCATTATTAATTTACAGTCAATCCATTCTCCATCTACCATGGGTGATCTTGAAACTACCGCGGACCATCCTTTGCTGGGGACGTTTGGTGAGTACAATTAGCATGAAGAAACTGAGTGACATACAGCCCATCCCTTACTCAACTAAAACCGGATTAGAATAACGCTTTGGAGCTGTGTAAAAAATACTCTTATGCGTATTGGGTGTATGGTTTGCTTTAGTTTAGTTTAGTCTAGTCGACGGATCAACATCACGGCCCACGGTTGTAACCCATAAGTACTCCGCTCCACTCCTAACTCAAGCCTGAGTCCGGAGAAACTCAGCTCAGTGCACGAACTCAGTAGCACCGGCGAGGATCCTGCAATACTTTGGGTAGATTTTTAAGTAGAAATTTTACCCGGGCAGCGGCGATAGGCTACTCTTTTTCGATTTCCAACTGCCAAGGGATTTGTTACGTGCGCAACAATACACACGGGCGCCTGATCTCACCACCAAGAGACCAGGGGAAATTGTGTTACTAGAAGTCCACGTGAAAAAAAAATCCGGGCCCTCACCGAGGCTTGAATCCGGGACCTCCAGCACACGAGGCGGACACCATATCTCGAGACCACTCATTCCCCACCCCCTTATTTATGGGTATAATGGTTGAACCATATTCTGTAGATGATGTGGTCATTATCCCCCAAGTCGTCTTGATTTCCCCAGACATTTCCTGGTACCAATTTAAAGGTAAATCCACCAGGGATCCCAGGTTATTATTAAACATTGGAGACCACCCGATGCTGATCAATTCCTTGATTATCGGGACGGTAGACGAGCGTCTAGCCACTAGACTACCGTAGCTTCTTTAGAGCTGTGGGATATGACCAGGTCATGTCTTGTCATATTCAGTATGGCCAGGTAATACTTTAGAGCTGTGGGATATGACCAGGTCATGTCTTGTCATATTCAGTATGGCCAGGTAATACTTTAGAGCTGTGGGATATGACCAGGCCATGTCTTGTCATATTCAGTATGGCCAGGTAATACTTTAGAGCTGTGGGATATGACCAGGCCATGTCTTGTCATATTCAGTATGGCCAGGTAATAATTTAGAGCTGTGGGATATGACCAGGTCATGTCTTGTCATATTCAGTATGGCCAGGTAATACTTTAGAGCTGTGGGATATGGCCAGGTCATGTCTTGTCATATTCAGTATGGCCAGGTAATACTTTAGAGCTGTGGGATATGACCAGGTCATGTCTTGTCATATTCAGTATGGCCAGGTAATACTTTAGAGCTGTGGGATATGACCAGGTCATGTCTTGTCATATTCAGTATGGCCAGGTAATACTTTAGAGCTGTGGGATATGACCAGGTCATGTCTTGTCATATTCAGTATGGCCAGGTAATACTTTAGAGCTGTGGGATATGACCAGGTCATGTCTTGTCATATTCAGTATGGCCAGGTAATACTTTAGAGCTGTGGGATATGACCAGGTCATGTCTTGTCATATTCAGTATGGCCAGGTAATACTTTAGAGCTGTGGGATATGACCAGGTCATGTCTTGTCATATTCAGTATGGCCAGGTAATACTTTAGAGCTGTGGGATATGACCAGGTCATGTCTTGTCATATTCAGTATGGCCAGGTAATACTTTAGAGCTGTGGGATATGACCAGGCCATGTCTTGTCATATTCAGTATGGCCAGGTAATACTTTAGAGCTGTGGGATATGACCAGGTCATGTCTTGTCATATTCAGTATGGCCAGGTAATACTTTAGAGCTGTGGGATATGACCAGGTCATGTCTTGTCATATTCAGTATGGCCAGGTAATACTTTAGAGCTGTGGGATATGACCAGGTCATGTCTTGTCATATTCAGTATGGCCAGGTAATACTTTAGAGCTGTGGGATATGACCAGGTCATGTCTTGTCATATTCAGTATGGCCAGGTAATACTTTGCCATTTTAAGTATGACCAGATCATATTTTGTCATTTCAGGTCTTAAGTGCCTGCGAATTTCATGATTATAAAAACCATCCTTCCATCCATCATGTACCGTGCCGATAAGCGTGGGTGATCATAATTCGCCATTTCACTTGATAACCAGAGTCATAGATCAGCTCAGTGTTTTTGTCTCGACCGTGCTGCGTGGTCAAGCCATCCAGGCATTTACTTCTCTGTCTTCAACTTGTTTTCTTCCCCTCGATCTTGCCAGTTGTCACGAATTTATCTAATTTATTTTTCCTCATATCATGTCCAAAAATAAAAATGTTGACTAATGGCTTGGTCGTTGGTTGTTCTGTCTGACCATGGTATTCTTTGCATTCTCCTCAGAAACTACATTTCCACAGCCATCAGATGTTTTTCACTTAGACTGCCAATTGTCCGCGCTTCATATCCATACAAAAGTACAGGCTCTATGTAGCACCTCAACACTCTTTTTCTTGTAGCAATTGACATCGTTTTATTGGTTAGTATATTTTTCACCTTGCAAAAGGTTACTTTCGCCATGACGATTCTCGTTCTAATCTCTTCAAGGCATCTCCCATCAGATGTTATGACTGTTCAGAGATAATTGTACTGATTCACTTATTTAAAAATATTCCCATTTTCCTGTATATTACATTGTAGTATTTCGTTCTTCCTAGTGACGAAACATAATCTGTGTCTTGTTACAATTTAATTCTACCCCTACCCTAGTTGTTCACTGTGTGCAACAACCGCATATACTAAATGTTGCAGATACTTCACATTGTCTGCAATCAATACTGTATGATCTGCATATGTAATGTTATAGTTGCTTCGTCCTCAATGATGATTCCTTTCATATCATGTACATTTCTGAAAATATTATCACTACACAGGGAAAACAGATCTTGAGGCATTACACATCCCTGTCTCAAACCTCTAGCTGATATTGACCTACTTTTCAATATCAATTCTGATGGCAGATTGCTGTTTCCAATAAATGTTGTTTATATGTGTCTAAGGGTTTTCTAGGGGGGGGGGGGGGGGGGGGGTACGGGGTGTCAGGCATTGGTAGTACCTTTGGTAAGGATGACTCTCATGTCCTTTTCAGGACCCATCCCCCACTGGTCCAAGCCTGACACCTAGCTCGTGCCTGTGGCTCCTAGTAGCTGTCAGCATGCGACAGCGGTCACCCCCCGGGCAACAGCTGTGAGAGGCTGGCTAAACCAGGCATGGGTATCCGATTTGGTGTCAAACCAAGAGGTAAACTAGGGTATGCCTACCCAGCATGTGAAGACAGGATTCGGCAGACTGCGCGGAAGAAATCATTCCTGATTCAATGGGCAAGACGGTGTTTACCTGCAAAGCGTTGTGGAACGTAATGAGCACGGCAAGGCACGTAGAGCGCCCTGGTCATCCACTGCACCTGTATTCGTCTCCAGCCGTCTCGACTTGTCTTGCCACTGGACTCAGATGGACTCAGGCGAGAGAGTGAGGTCGACGAATTGCGCAACTCTTCCTCACTTTAATCCAAGTCATCGCGCAAGTCATTCTTCATCCAACGTCATATATCACCTTCAAGCCCTGTGGCGATGGGCGAGCGGCGAAGCGGCAGGCGTGGGTACGCTGGCAGCCGTAGTCGCAGACCTGCACACAGGCGGCTCAGGCCATATGGTCGTCTTCTACTGACCGGAGCAGCAGTGGGATTCGGCAGCCCCCTGAGCGACTGAGCAGCCCTCTATAGGAACACACTGCTCACCTCCATAGCATGAGGAAGGGGCTAGAAAAGGTGCCCTAAACATTGTCTGCTCCATCACTACCTAACCAGCTAGCCGCGGTTGGTGGGTACCCTAACTGCGGTCGACATACAAAGCAAAGATAAAACAAGCAAAGCTAAAAGAGTAAACCATATTCCCTTAACAATTGGAACTTGGAATGTACGCACCCTACTTGACAGAGACGGCGCGTCGGGTCCAGAGAGACGAACAGCACTGATTGGGAGAGAGCTGGGCAGGTACAACATCGACATTGCAGCCTTGAGCGAGACACGACTTGCAGAAGAAGGCCAAATCTGTGAAATAGGTGCCGGCTACACATTTTTCTGGAGTGGAAGGAAAAGCGAGGAAAGACGCCAATCCGGTGTGGGATTTGCCATTAAGTCGGCCCTGGTCGGCAAATTAGCTGGATTTCCAAAGGCTATAAACGACAGGCTCATGACCATGAAGTTGCCCCTGCTGAATGGAAGGAAGCATGCAACCATTGTGAGTGTCTACGCACCAACTATGACCAACGAAGATGATGTCAAGAACAAGTTCTATGAGGACCTGCACAATGTATTAACATCTGTTCCCAAAGGAGACAAACTTATACTCCTTGGGGATTTCAATGCCAGAGTAGGCACGGACACCACCTCTTGGAGTGGCATTATTGGAAAGCATGGAGTCGGAAATTGTAACAGCAATGGACTCCTCCTCCTTCAGACATGTGCCGAACATGATCTCCTGATTACGAACACAATTTTCCGTCTCCCCATGAGAAATAGGACATCGTGGATGCACCCTCGCTCGAAACACTGGCACCTCATTGACTATGTCATCGTCAGGATGAGTGACAGACAAGACGTTCGAGTGACAAAATCCATGTGTGGTGCCAAATGTTGGACAGACCATCGTCTCATTGTCTCGAAAATAAACATTCACATCAGGCCACCACGGCGTCCTCAAGGGGCGAAAATGCAAAAAAAGCTAAATGTCACCCGCCTAAACAGCAAGAAAATGCAGCAGTCGTTTGAAAATATGCTGGAAGACCACCTCAAGCCCAATGCTGCAGCTAAACAAGATACAGAAACAGAATGGAGAGCCCTAAAGGACATAATTTACAACACTGCTATGGAAATCCTGGGTCCAGCCCCCCGAAAGCATAAAGACTGGTTTGATGAAAATTCCGAAGACATCAACCAATTGCTGGCCGAGAAACATCTTCTCCTCAAGGCACATTTGAATGACCCAAAGTCAACATTAAAAAAAGATGCTTTCAAGAACATTCAGAGAGTAGTGCAGCAGAAACTTCGGCACATGCGGGACTCCTGGCTGAGCAGCAAAGCTGATGAAATTCAGGGCTTTGCTGACAGACATGATATGAAAAACTTCTACGACTCACTGAAAGCGGTCTATGGTCCTACATCACCAGGCATAGTTCCCCTCCTCAGTGCAGATGGGGGAACATTGGTCACCGATAAGAAAGAAATCCTTCAACGCTGGGCAGAGCATTTCAGCAAAATCTTAAATGCAACTTCCTTCTTCGATGATGAAACCATCAACTGCCTTCCTCAAGTTCCCACCAATGAGACACTTGATGACCTGCCAACCATAGTGGAAGTAAACAAAGCCATCCAGCAACTCTCCAGCGGCAAGGCACCTGGTCCTGACTCCATCCCAGCAGAGATATACAAGGCAGGTGGGCCGGTCCTAACAGAGCAGCTTCACCAAGTCTTTACAAACATATGGGTGAACGAGACCATGCCACAAGATTTCAAGGACGCGTCAATAGTCCACCTTTACAAACGTAAAGGAAACCGCCAATCCTGTGACAACCACCGAGGCATCTCCTTGCTTTCAATTGCAGGGAAGATACTCGCCAGAATTCTTCTCAATCGCCTCACAGCCCATCTCGATCAAGGTCTTCTTCCTGAGAGTCAATGTGGCTTCAGAAAAGAACGTGGAACTGTTGACATGATTTTCGCTGCAAGGCAGCTGCAAGAGAAATGTCAGGAACAGAACTGCGAAATGTTCTCCACTTTCATTGACCTTACCAAGGCTTTTGATACAGTCAGCAGAGAAGGACTGTGGAAGATTATGGCAAAATATGGCTGTCCACGAAAGTTTGTCCAAATAGTGCGGCTATTTCATGACGGCATGCAGGCAAGAGTACAGGAAAATGGTGAACTGTCTGAACCCTTTCCTGTCACCAATGGAGTGAAGCAAGGATGTGTCCTGGCACCAACACTGTTCAGCCTCATGTTTTCAGCCATGTTGATGAATGCCTTCGAGAACGACGACATTGGAATAGACATCAACTACCGTATGGATGGAAAGTTATTCAATCTCAGAAGGCTGAAAGCTAAAACCAAAATTAACAGCGACACCGTCAGAGAGCTCCTGTTTGCTGATGATTGCGCTCTATACGCCAACTCAGAGGCGGACATGCAACATAATGTTTCAGCTTTCTCACATGCCTGTGCCAACTTTGGGCTCAATATCAACTTGGAGAAGACTGTAGTTATGTACCAGCCAGCTCCAGGGAATAATCACGCTGTGCCGAATATCAAAGTGAATGATCATAGACTAAGTGTTGTGGACAAATTCACCTATCTTGGCAGCACTGTGTCACAAGCTGCCACCATTGATGACGAAGTGAATGCAAGAATCTCCAAGGCCAGCGCGGCCTTTGGCAGACTGTACAAGAATGTATGGGACAGAACTGGAATAAGCCTGCAAACAAAGCTAAAAGTCTACAAAGCAGTTGTATTATCCACACTGCTATATGCTTGTGAAACCTGGACTGTTTATCAGCGACACGCTAGGAAATTAAACCACTTCCACACAGTCTGCCTAAGGAAGCTACTGAAGATTAAATGGCAAGACAAGATCCCAGACACTGAAGTCCTAGAAAGAGCATCCATGCCCAGTATCCACACTCTACTGATGAAGAATCAGATTCGTTGGGCTGGTCACTTGACTCGCATGCCAGATCACAGGCTCCCTAAACGAATTTTTTTTACAGCGAACTGCGTTGTGGTAAACGCTCCCAAGGTGGCCAGAGGAAACGCTATAAAGACACTCTGAAAATTTCACTGAATGCTTTTGGAATTCATCATGACACCTGGAAGGCTGCAGCCAGAGACCGAAATTCGTGGCGTGCATCATTACGCAAAGGTGCAGTCATATGCGAGGCAACCAGGACTGCAAGAGCTGTGAAGAAAAGGCAGGACAGAAAAACCACTGCAGGAAATCCTCCTCCAGAGACGTCAAGCATTCTTTGCCCACAATGTCAAAGAACATTTCGAGCCAAAATAGGCCTTATCAGCCATCTTAGAACATTTTTACTGTTGTGTTGTTTTTCAATTTCTATGCAATTATTCTCAAGCCTGGATACTTTTGCCTTCTTACATAATGTTCTAACATTTTTATGAATTTCTTCATATTCGCAGGATTATTTTTGTTGTGTCTGCTTGTTTCCATTAGTTTTAAAATGTTTTCAGTCATCTATTTCTTACGACCCACTCTCTTTAATTTTGGAATAGTTGTTTCTGCAGCCAAACTGATTCAATTCTTCACCATTTCCCATTTATCATCCACATCTTGAAATATGATATCTATATAAGAAAATACATCAGATCTGTTCTTTACTTCTATATTAAAATTGTCTTGTATTATCGTGTCATTTTTCAATGTACACAGATCATAGTTAGTGATTCCTAGTGAATACTTGACTTTCTTTAACTTTACCCTTAATGTTCCTGTAAACAATCTGTGATCACTGTAACAGTCTGCATTGGGAACTGTTGTTGCGATTGTTAACGCATTTCTAAACCTTCTGCTAATCAGGATGCAATCAATCTGGTTTCTAATTCTGCTATTAGGACTTCTCCAGGTCTACAATCTTCTAGAATGTTGTTTAAACTATGTGTTTCCTATAATCATGTCCTGCTCTTTTGCCCATTCTCCAAGTCTGTATCCTCCTTTGTTTCGCTCTTCTAAACCATGGGTGCCTGTTGTGCATCCATCATCTTGATTTCCCACTTTTGCATTGAAGTCACCCATTATGTTATTTATTTCTGAATTTTTACATTTCTTCAAAGCAGACTCCTCTATGTCAATATATAATTCCTTTATACTATCTTCACTGCATTCTCCTGTTGGGGCATATATTTGAATGACGTTTATGTTAAAAGGTCTGCCGATTAATTTTACCAATAGAATCCTGTCTGACTTAGCCCAAATATCATTAAACAGAATTTGATGTTTCCCGATCCAAGATAAATGCTACACCTCTTTGCCGTTCTTCTCTCTCCTGAGTGAGTGTCTGTGTTGGTGTGTGTTGGTGTATGTGTGTATGTGTGTGTTTATGTGCATGTGTTGGTGAGTGTGTGTTGGTGTGTGTGTTGTGTGCGTGTGTGTGGTGTGCGTGTGTGTGTGTGGTGTGTGTATGCGTGTTGGTGTGGTTGTGGGTGTCTGTGTTTGTGTTTTTTGGTGTGTGTGTGTGTTGGTGTGCGTGTGTGTACGTGTAGGTATATGTGTTGGTGTGCGTGTGTGTCTTTGTTGGTGTGTGTGTGGTGTGCGTATGCGAGTGTGGTTTGCGTGTGTGATGCACGTGTGTGTGTTGGTGTTCCTGTTTGTGTCTGTGTTTGTGGGTTTGTGTTTGGTGTGCAAGTGTGCGTGTTGGTGTGAGTGTGTGTGTCTGTGTTGGTGTGCGCGTGTGTGTTAGAGAGAGAGAGAGAGAGAGAGAGAGAGAGAGAGAGAGTGTGTGTGTGTGTTAGTGTTTGTTGGTGTGTGTGACCTTGATTGCAAGTCACCACCCATTTATAGACACTCTCTCATCCAGGTGCCGCAAACAAAGCTGCCAGGACCGTCCCCGGCCTGTGCTACGTGGGTGAGCATTCCGTGGTTCTCTCCGAGGCCACACACCTGGTGGACTGCGCCAGCCTGTGCGCCGACCTGACCAAATGTACCGGCATCAACTACAGGTTAAGGACCAAGCAATGCGCCCTTGTTTACGAAGTAGTGGGCACGAACCCACGCCTTCTAGGAATCGATGATGGCTGCAGTTTCTGGAAAGTAATCCCTAAGTAATCAATATAAAATCACGAAAGAAAAAGCTCAAATGTTATAGGAAAATTCTTAGAATATCGTTGACTAAGAAGAAAAGATATTGAAATTGTACAAGACATGAACAAGGAAGAAAATAACCCCATAAACTGTATTATGTCTCGGAAACTGAAATAATTTATCCAAATTAAACGTCTCAGTGGCTTGGAGGAGAAATTTACGGTAGGCGTGGTTCTTGGAACAAGGGGTAAGTGTCGCCCAGCAGGAAGAGTGAATTAATGAATCGACAAGGAAATAAAACACGAGAGGTCAACGATGAGCTTTATAAGAACGTGATGACAAGTAACAAATTGACGTTGCGGCCAAAGCCTTCGTCAGCATACACACAGAGATAGATAGATAGATAGATAGATAGATAGAGAGAGAGAGAGAGAGAGAGAGAGAGAGAGAGAGAGAGAGAGAGAGAGAGAGAGAGAGTGGGAGTAAAACTTCGACTAGCCGTCACTCGATTAAACGACAGTTTCTGTTATCCGCCATCGTCCTTTAAAATATTTTTGTAGGAAGAGATACAACATAAAGGACGCTATTTTCAATGTCGCCACTACCGAGGCTGACCTTACAGTGTCTAACCCAAAGAATGGGTGGAATAAACTCTTGCCCGAATCTATTGACGAAACTGAAGGAACTGAGTTAGTGTTGACGAAATTGTGCAATGTCCAACAATGTACGACTAAACAGTGAAAACATTACGACAGAAGCAGTAACAGATGGATGGACTGTGACAAAATGGATGGAGGCTTTGAAATTTAGAACGATGATGAAATTGTTTCTAGTGTTACTGCCATTGAAGAAGAAGAAAGTGATGTCGATGAAGGATCAGTTCTTAACCAAAAACCTACAACTAGCCACTCAGAAGCAGAAACAATGCTATCAAAGTACATAGACTGGTTTTGAAATGCAAGAGGAGGAAAATGCAACACAGATCCTACTTCTGCATAAGATACGGAACATCGCTGCGCAGAAAGCTCGAGCCTCAAAGACGCGGAAGGAGATGACACATTATTTTAAAATAATGTAGGTTTACAATATTACAATACACTTCTGTATATTACTACTCTTATATTGAAGTTTATATTGATCGATTTGTAAAATTAAATACAATATGTCTGTAGTATTGACGGTTAATCGAAGTTCTACTCTCTGTGTGTACACACACACACACACATACACTCACACACACACACTTGTTTCATGGGATACGCAAGTATGATTCTACCAAAGCGGCTGAAGAGATACAACGAAGTATCCCAGGCAATAACTCATGCATTATGTTTGTATCTTGTTTGTTTAATGTTTCCAGAAACAATTAAATTGTATACAGATAGACAGCCAACATAGGAAACAGATGTACAGGCAGACAAATAGTTAGATAGATATACAGACAAAAAGATTTATGGACAGATATTCAAAATAAAGTTATATACAGAAAGACATCCAGACAAGGAAACAGAGCCACAGGCAGGCAAATAGATAGAAAGGCAGATACATAGATATACAAATATTCAGACAAAAAGATAGATAGACAAACATACAGACTAACAAACAGACAGTCGGACGTCCTGGCAAAAAGATAGACAGTCAGACATTCAGAAAAACTGATAGATATGTATACATTCAGTTATTTACTTATCCAACCAGACACACAGACATTTAGACAGAGCGATAGACAGAATGACGAAAAGTTAGACAGAAAGACAGAAATAAAGACAGATAAACAGCGAATCGGTAGAGTCAGATATACCAGCTGACATACACATATACCACATAATTTCACATTAATGATTACTGTAAATTTATCGAGATCTTTGTCGGTCAAAACAACATTTCAGGAATCGAATCAGAGTCAATAAATTCTTCGATAACAGGAAATCAATCGAAGCTGAAGGATATTATTCGTACTTGCAACTCTTGTCTGTCGCTGACATTTCCCCTTTTGTTTAAATGTTAAATGATGACTTGCTTCTACAACATTGGGAAATCGTGTGTGTAGTGCAGAAGAACGGGTAGATAGATCATCACTGCTGCGGGAGAGTGGTGCTGCAGGGAGTGGCCGCAGGGTTAGGCCAGCGCTCAAGACTCCGAGGGGCGGGGGGGGGGGGGGGGGGGGGGGGGGGGGAACGCACCAGACGGAAGATTGTTCAAACTGCTGTTGAAACTACTGGTGGTGAGACTCTTCGCTGGCTGTGGCAGATAAGGACTGAGCACGTATGGGAAGGTCTCGAGTGCTGCGATGTCGGTTCTTAGTACTTCTTAACTCAACTCAACTGACAAAGTTGCGTAATAATTAATCAGTTGCAACGTTCTTCAGACGTTGAGTTAAGGGCCAACATCATGGCGACATCACAGTTCCTCTATTATTTTAGAGTTCTATATTATCTTTAAGTTCCTCTATTATCTTTCAGCTCCTCTATTATGTTAAAGTTCCTCTATTACATTTGAGTTCCCCTATTAACTTTGTGTTCCCCTATTACTTCAGAGTTCCCCTATTCCCTTTGAGTTCTTCTATTCCCTTTGAGTTCTAATATTACCTTTATGTTCCCCTATTCCTTTGAGTTCCCCTATTACTTCTGAATTCCCCCATTCCCTTTGAGTTCCTTTATTACATTTGAGTTCCCCTATTGCCTGGATTTCGCCTATTACTTTCGAGTTTTTCTATTACCGTTGAGTTCCTCTATAACCTTTGAGTTTCTTTATTACCTTTAAGTTTCTCTGTTACCGTTGAGTTCCCCTATTACCTTTGAGTTTCTGTATTACCTTTAAGTTCCTCTATTACCTTTGAGTTCCTCTATTACCTATGAGTTCCACTGTTACCGTTGAGTTCCCTTATTACCTTTGAGTTCCTCTATTTCTTTTGAGTTCCCCTATTACCTTTGAGTTCCCATATTACTTCTGAGTTCCCATATTATTTTGGAATTTCTCTATTAACATTGAGTTCCTCGATTACTTTTAAGTTCCCCCATTGCCTTTGAGCTTCTATACTGCCTTACAATCCTCATATTACCTTTATGTTTCCCTATTACCTTTGACTTTCCCTATTACCTTTGAGCTCCTCTATTACCTTTGAGTTCCCCTATGAGTTCCACTATTACTTTTACGTTCCCCTATTACCTTTGCATTGCTGTATTATCTTTGAGTTCCCCTGTTACCTTTGAGTTGCCCTGTTACCTTTGAGTTCCCCTAATACCTTTGAGTTCCCCTGTTACTTTGAGTTCTTCCCGCCCATCTGGTTTATATTATATATTATTTACGCAACAGATGTCTTTACAAACACTTCGATGAACCCAAGACGGTTCATTTGGTTTCAGTTTGTGTAAACATCATTTTCTTTAAAACGGTCACCCGCATAAGTGGTCATTCTCATCCTATAGATCACAGAGATTACCCTACACAATCCCCCTAACACCTGTAAGGTTTCACATGCGTGAATACCGGAATCACATATGCTATAAATAGTCCTTGTCTGTGCATGCTTTTTTATATTTTGAAATTTTGCCAAGACGTTTGATTTTATTTAGGAGTATCCATCTATATGTAATATTGATTAATCAATTAAGTGATTGATCTTCCTGTGGAGTACGGTCATCCTGGCACACAAAAGTACATAAAGCGTGAACGAATATTTTCCTGCCAACGTCATTTGTATTCTGCCACATTTTTCTGGGATTGCCGAAGACAAAAAAGAGCATATAGACTTCTATTTGAACTCTTAAACGGTCTACTTTCTTTAGTCAAAATTCTGTGACACTCTCGTGTTTTTAGTATACATAAAGGCGTTGGTCATTATTATTTAAAGTCGCATAAATGATGCAAAATGAAATAGATTAAGTGCCGACGGATAATATATCGTCAAATGTGACGTCCCAATTGGACAGAAGGTCGATATATCGCAAAACTAGGCTCATGGTGTTATTTTTTAAATGTTTTTTGTTTGTTTTGCGGTATCTGTCGCAATTTCAATGCTCAGTGAACGGGAATTAACATTATAATATTTGTTAATATGATTGTGTACCATGTTTGGTCCAACCCTACTTTATGCTTGGCACTAAATCAGTTAAAAGTATTGTAAGCAATAAGTAACTATCTATGAATGTTAGAAGGAGATTACTGAAATGTTATATTACCTTTTTTAACCTTATATATATATATATATATATATATATATATATATATATATATATATATATATATATATATATATATATATATGTGTGTGTGTGTGTGTGTGTGTGTGTGTGTGTGTGTGTGTGTGTGTGGGTGGAAACCAAAGTTAATTAGTCTTCAGGACTCCATGTGCAATCATCGTCGATTTCACAACATCTAATACAATACAGCCATAGCGTGAACAAAGAAAAAGGTGCGCAAATATATCGAGGCGTTAGCAATCAGGAACTTTCGGTTATATGTAAACAGAAAGAGTTCGTTCTAAATTTGACATTACCGTTGGGATAATAGATGATCCACATTCGAATTTACCTGTGACTATGTGTTTTAATTTTTTCAGCTTAAGTATTATGAATTTACCCACTCCATATGCTATATGCTGATGATGGAGACGGAGCGCTTATGGGAATGTCCCGAATGCTGTGATGTCGGTTCCTAAATCAATAAATCAATCAATCAATCATATGCTATATAACTCTCTAATATGCACCTAACGAGATGCAGGAAAATATGCCAGGCAATAAATCGTGCGACATATTGTTTGTGACTTCAGTGTTTAACATAATACGTAAGTTGAAACAATTAAAATACAGTCACAGACAGTTTTCGAATGTGGAACTTCTGTTATCCCCACGGTAATTTCAAATTTACCATGGACTCTTTTTGTTTGCACTAAACCCGCTGGAACCGCTTAATCACTAACGCTTCATTATATTTGTGCAATCGTTTATTGTTTGTCTAATGCAGTATGCAAAATGGTTGTTCTTTGTTCAAGGTATGCACACAGTTTATCGGCTATTGAGAAATCGACAAGGACGACATTATATAGCCTTCCGACAGCACAAGGGTTCCCAGGCTTGTCCATGGGACACATTTTTCAGTCCCATCCCATCTCATCCCATGGTAATTTATGCCTGTCCCATCCCATCCCATCCCATCCCATCCCATCCCATTGGATTCCCATGATAATATTAATATGGAATACAGTTCAAATAAAATTAGGAAATTTATGAAAGTTTAGGGTTAGTGTCTACTAAATAGGACTACATGTACAAAAAGACATGAAAAACAACATAATTTATTAATTTTAATATTCAAGAATATTTTATTAAAACAAAGTTTAATCTAAATATGACAATTCAGTGTCATTCTGAAACTCTCATTTTGTTTCTGAGCCACTCTGCTCATTCAGCACATTATCAATTTCCTGCTGATCGACTGTTTTTAATAATTCAGTTAATCCAGGTAATCCCTGAACCATTTCCAAAATTTTCATTTTACATGCAAATCTGTTATACACAGAGTTTATAACGAGAGCTGGTAACATCCCTTTTCGTAACTTACTCAACAACAATCCAACTGAATTAAATAAGCGCTATACTGCTGCTGAGGACACTGGGATGGCCAAAACAATTTTCGCACTTGCTTTTAGCAGTGGAAACCTATGTTCATTTTCCCAATAATTTAATGGTTGTAAAGTTGGTTGCCGTAATATTTGAAACATGGTGACTTCATCCTCAAGGCATTTGTTTCTGGGGTCATCAAACGTAAGTGTTCGGTGGAGGATTACAAAAAAATAAGTAACATCACTTTTCGGCCTTTGTTCTACAATTCCTGCTACTTCACATACAGCAGATGATTCAGAATAAAGATTTAAATCCTTGATGAATGAAATAACAGTTGGAACAACAGACTTAGAAAAAGCGATCCGATCATTGGCCCATTTATTGGTGTCCACATTCCCTTTCTTCTTAGTAACAACTGATTTGACCATGTCTTCTATTACGGCTTTAATGTCAACCCCTGTAAGGAATGCTGCAGTAACTGCCAAAGAACCGCCGCAATATGGCCAAAGTTTTTCCCCAATAATTTTCTGAGAAAGTTCTGACAATATTTCTTCACCATGCTGCTGGAAGTTTCTTCGACAATATCAACAATAACTTTGTACAACTGATAGTCTAGGAGGAAGTATATCAGCAAAATTAAATGAGATGTAGCACATTCAATTTCTAGTTAGTCACAAAAAAGTTTTGAATTTCTCATGTATGTACAGCATTTCTTTAATCTGAGCAATATTCGGAATGTGGTTTAAGAATTCTTCATCATATTCATTAAAGTAATGCGAGTAATTTTTTAAATGGGCATTGAGCAGTTGGTAATATGATCGCCATTCATGTTACAGATTTTTCGGAATGGAAAATGGCAACTGCGATGCCTTTGCCTGATGTGTATTGTAATAGGTTTCAATAAATGAAAGTTTATCCATGAACTGATGCAGTTCATAAAACACGCCTCTGCTGAAGCTATCAGTAATGCATGTTGATAACCTGTGCTCAGTACAACCAGATCGGTGCATTTCTGTATCGGTATCAAACCGTCCATCAAATGCTGCCGTCATGCTTGCCGCATCATCAGTACACACAAACAATGGACTGGAGAATGTGACAGATTCGGCAAGAAATTCACGTGGAAAAAAAAACAGTGCATAAATTGTGCAGTATGGTATTGATTACTATCAATGTTTTTAAGACAGAGGAAAAGTAATCTATTCCCAATTTTTATCTAGTCCACATGCAATAATTCCCCCATAAGACAAAAGATATGTTTCTCTTGCCGACCAAAAGTCAACTATTCCCGAAATTGCACATTCTGGATCTTGTGCCATATTTTGAAACAATTTTTGAAACTGCAGTTTGGCCAATTTTCCTTGCGCCAAAATAGAACGACTCACTGTTTGCCGTGATATAGTGTAATTATATCCCTTGTTTGCAGCGTGAATAGATCTTGCAGCAAAGTTAGCAGCATCACATATGATGTCACATCCAGCCGAAATGGATACTGTTGGATGTGATCTTCTTCTTCTTCTTTCGTTCGCCTGAAATATGTTTATAACTGCAATGTTGTCTCTTGTATGAATCTAACAGTCTTTTTTAGTTCATTCAGCGGTCAATAGAGTTTATCTTTCACTGTTGTCTCTCTAGGCCAGAAGGTTCGCCTGGATATGTTGTAGTTTGGGCAATCCTGGAGTATGTGCTCTGCTGTCTGCGACGCCAAACCACATGTGCACATGGCTGAGTCACTAATCTTGAATTTTGTATACAAGTGGTTGCGTAATCTATTGTGTCCTGTTCTGAGGCGCAGAAGAATGACCTGTTCTGGTCTGTCCATAACGTGGTAGTCGTCTTGAGTAAGGTTTGGTGGTTTTCTGATTGATTTGATCATTCTTTTCTTTTGGTGGTATGTAATAGGTACATCAGGTTGTTCTTCTTTTGCTCCTTCCTTAGCCAATCGATCAGCTCTGTCGTTTCCGGGGACTCCACAGTGGGATGGTATCCACTGTATGGTGATCTTACGCTGACTGCTAAGTTCAGAAAGTAGTGTCCTCAGAACTGGCAATTTCCCAGACAGGAGCGCCTCTATTACGGATTTTGCAACTGTCAATATCACTGCAGGTTGTGTACCATGGCTGGTATTTTGTAATTTCTCTGTGGCTATCTTGATTCCCTCAATTTCAGCATCATAGTTATGGCAGTACTTTCCTGTTGGAATTTTGGCCGTGTCTCTAGTATTATTTGGGTATTCTATGTACACTCCCGCCCCTCCATTTCGAACAGCATTTTGTGCTGACCCATCTGTGTAGACTCGGATCCAGAGGTCCTGTGGGTATTCATCATCAAGGAAGCTGAGAGTGGCTGTTCTGTGCTGTACACTGTTCTGTTCTTCCTTGTCCAATATTCTTCTCACTTTTGACTGGATTTGTAGCGATATTCTATGTTCATCTTTCCACGGGGTTCGCTCTGGAATAGTTGTCAGGGGGATACCAACTGTGGGAAGATCGATGGTTTCTCTGCAGAGTTCTTTGGCCTGGTGGATGAAACTACTTCATTTCAACCGCCCCATAGCTAAGTTTTCAAATCGGTTCTTCATAGGGTGGCCTGGCAAGCTGAGAAACTATTCTGCTTGTATTAGTGTTTTTGTATCTCTGCGCTCTCTTAAAGCTTGTGTCCTCCCCATTTTCTCCATTGCTACTATAGGAGTTGATCTCATCCCTCCTGTGATGACTCTAAGAGCTTGATTTTGCACCTTGTCCAGCTCCTGCAATGTAGTTTTTGATGCTGAACACCACGCAGTTGACCCGTATTCCAAGTGTGGTCGTATGCTCTGTTGATAAACTTTGCTAAGTATTTTCCCACTGGCTCCCCACGTGGTTCCAGTTAGCTTTCTCAGGATGGCAATTTTCCTTCTGGCTTTTGCTACTGCTTTTTTGATGTGTTTTCTCCATGTCAGCCTGTCGTCGAATGTTACACCAAGGTATGTTGGTTCCTTATCTTCTCTTAGGGGTGTTCCATTTATCTGAATGCTCCCTGCCTTTTGTTTCGGAGAAAGGGTAAATAGAATGGTGGTGCACTTGCCAGTGTTTATGCTGATACACCATCTATCCGCCCATGCAACAAATGTATCTACAGCTCTCTGTAGCAATATGGTGGCCACTGATGCATGTTCATTTGCGCTCCACAAAACCAGGGGTCATCAGCGTACATTGCCGCTTTAATTCCATCGGGTAGATTAGCAACAAGATCATTGATGAAGATTAGAAAAAGTGTTGGGGACAAGACTCCGCCCTGGGGAACACCGTGACGCAATAGTACTTTCTTGCTCTTGAGACTGTCTATCTGTACTCGGGCTCTTCTTTGTGCAAGTATGCTTTTACCCATGTGTACATTCTTCCATTGACTTTACAGTTTCTCAGTTTCTTCATCAGACCCTCTTTCCAGACTTTGTCAAAGGCTTTCTTCAGATCTATCCAAGCCGCAAGCACCAGCTTCTTCTCTTGAAATGCATCCTCAACTTCTTGAGAGAGGTAGGTTGTCTGATCTTCCGTAGAGTAGCACTGCCTAAAGGCAGCCTGTTGTGGCACAAGGATGTTTTCACTTTCAATGTACCACTGTAGTCTGTGATTGATGGCGCGTTCCATTGTTTTGCAGAGACAACTGGTGAGGCTAATGGGTCTGTAGCTGGAGGCAATGGAACTATCTTTCCCAGATTTTAGGAGGGGTATCATGATTGCTTCTCTCCAGACTTGTGGAACACTGCCTAAGGTCCATGCATTATTAAAGATCTGTAGCAACTTTGCTTTGGCCTCTGTTCCTAGGTTCCTGATCATTTCATTGGAGATACCATCAGCTCCTGGCGATTTTCTCATTTTCAGTTTTGATATGGCTAGCTCCAGTTCACTGAATGTGATAGGTGTCTCCATAACCTCATGTACAATTTCCTTCTGTCCTGTATTTTGCCATTTCTCTCGAATCTCCTGTTGTTTCTCTGGACTAATTTCAATATTGTTATCTTGTGCGAATGAGTCCGCAAAATGGTCAGCTGCTTGCTTTCCTGTTAAAATGTTTCCGTCTTTATGTAGCGCAATTTTTGAGTTTCTCCCTGTGCCCTCATCGTTAAGTTGTTTTATTAGCCTCCATAACTTCCTTGTGTCTCTTTCAAAGTTCAGTTGGGCCCTTTGAAATTTGGCTTTTGCGTGCTGATATTTATTGTGGTGCTCTTGGCTGGGATTGGCCTCTGCTTGTTTTCTACATACATCCACATCATTATGCAACTGTTCCAGTTCACTATTCCAGTAGGGTTTATAATGTTTACGGGCTCCTCTTGGTATTGTTTCTCGTGCTGCCTGTAGTATGCATTTCCCAAACTCTTCAACTACTTTATTTATGTCCTTCTCAGTGTTCAGGTTTTTAACCAGTATGCTTGTGAGATGCTTGTACATTGCCCAGTCTGCTTTCTTGTAGTTCCATCTCGAGAGGGTGCTGCTTTCACTTACAAACTCATTTTCTACAGTTAGAAAGACTGGCCGATGGTCACTGCCACCAAGTTGTTTCCCAACAATTCGTGTAATGTTCCACTCCAGGTCTGGTGAATAAAACGCCAGGTCAGGTGTAGATGTAGAGTGCCATGATCTCGAGTAGAAGGTATGTGGATCTACCCTACCCATTTAAATGTTTTGTATGATACAAGAACAATAACATGGATTAAGTACACTAACATGGTTACTGGGAGAACTTCATTATTACCCTCGTCCTACACTCATGGTAATACCTAGAGCTAGGACACACTTGTCATTAGGACAATAAGGGACTAATGTGTTATTAGTTGATTTGATTCACAAGGATCAGTCACACGACGTCCGACGTGAGGTTCGGACAGGTGGGCGTGCCCGTTATGTAGCATTTATAATTTTTTTTTAGGGTTAATGATGGGGTAAATCCTAGAACTATGTGGTTGTGGGTAAAAGAAAATTATAGTCACAGTGGAAGTATCATGTATGATAATTATCAAAGGAAAATGCCTTAGCATTTTTTTTTTTGGGAGGGGGCATTATGCCACATAACAGTCACGCACACCGCCAAACATAAGTTTGGATATTCCCAAACTCGGAATAGAATGAATTGACCATGGGTAACCAAGACCGACGTGGACATCGTGAGATAGCAACGGGGAGGCTTCAAGGAAAAGGACAAGAGGTCAGCGGTTTCTTGGCGCTCGTGTTACATGGACATGATCTGGTAGGCGCAGTTTTATTAGTGGTGCGAGGAGTTCAGCTGTTGTCTTACATGCATACCGGGACAGGAGTCTCTAGACAACAATTTACGCTAGCTTACGAAAGTCCTTGGAAGATCAAGCAATCACAGGAGATAGAAACTGGGTCGTTATTAACCTGTAACTTCCCGTCCCCGTATCAGGGGCTGGTTACGTTTGATGATCATGTTTCGTATTCTTCTGTAAAGGGATAAAGCCGAATAAAAATTCAAATCTCTGAATTGCACCCGTTTTCTCAAGGTGAGCTTGGTTTAATTCGTTTGTACTTTTTACAGGTAGGACAATAGGACAAGATGTCAACGCTGCAATATTTCATTGAAATGGGCGAGAAGACTGGTCTAACTGGTGCTGAGCTTCGAATTTAGCTTCCATTTTTGCGTATACTGTGTTGGGGCAGAGGGAGGCATTTATAGTGGAGAAATACGAAAAAGGTGGGGGGGGGGGAGCATTCTAAACATATGGTGAAGGGGTGCATAGGCCTGCTTTATACCATTACCCCTACCCCATTCAACCTTAAAGAGGAGTTATATTAGGGTCCATCCCTGGTTCAGATCAATAATCCTATGACTGAGTACCCCACAAATAGCGACTGTCCGCGGTTTTACCCTCACAGGATGTTAATTTGAAGGCGATTGTTGTCGACACGGGGTAATGAGCATTCTTGCGGGATTCCTGAAGAATGATTAACTCTGTTTTCCGCCCATATTGGTATATGTTCCCCTTCTTGATTTGCTACTCTGTTTGTGGCTTCTGTGTTGACATTCACCAAGGAAATGCATTGTTTTAAACACGCTGGTTTATGGAAAGCTACGTATGTTACAAGGTCGCTATTGGAAACCATAAGGAAAAGACAAATTAAATGTATGGGACGAATGAATAGAAGAGATAAAATTGAGAATATAGCCTCATGTCTTACATAATGGAATACATAGGTAGAAAGAACGAACGAAATTGAGAACAATTCTGTAAAGCTGCTTTACCCTGTGTTCTTTTAAATTATTTACACTTGCACAGATTTCTGCAGTTCCACTATTGTTCATCATTATCATCATCATCATCATCATCATCATCATCATCATCATCATCATCATCATCATCATCATCATCATCATCATCATCATCATCATCATCCTCTTCATCACCATCCTCCTCTTCATCACCACCACCACCACCACCACCATCATCATCATCATCATCATCATCATCATCATCATCATCATCATCATGTGCCATGCCGATACGCATGGGCGGTCATGTTTCGCAATCTTGCACAATCACCAGTCGTGGATCAGCTCTACGTTCTGGTCTCGATTATACCATCTTTTTATTTCTACCTTACCTCTTCTAATACCAGGGGATGGGGTGTTCAAACGGTTATTACCCTCTCTAAGTCAGCGCTGTTGCGAAGGGATTATGAACACAATTCGTAATCCTGCATACCGCGTTTCAAACACTGCTGCGGTGATTTGGAAGCCGAAGTCTTTGCACTGGTTTTCACACAATGGTATGAATTTTGTGGTCATTCAGAATGCAATGGCAATCTACTGAACGTAAACTTGCCAAGAAATCACAAGCAGCCAGAAATTCTGGGGTTGACTGCGACGTTCTGTAAAGAATAAGCAGACCGCTTTGTGTTGATTATGATGGTACTACGTAGACTGTTCAGAAATCAATGGCAAACTACTGAGATAATATTTCTTGTAAATCACAAACAACCAACAGCTGGGGTTGACTGCAAAGTCATGTAAAGGGCGTGTTCATTAATACACACACGTGTATTGTTTGGCGCTCATAGAAGTAGAAGAAAACAAAAGTAGAGACTAGAGGACACCCTAGTAGTTAGTTAGTTGCATATCCTTTACAGGACGTCGCAATCAACATAAGTATTTTTTGCTGTTGTAATCTCTCGACGCCGGTCCCCCTGGCGAAGGCGTTATTGACTTTCTCCGTAATCCCGTATATCTACTTGGGGTAACGCAGCTGCGCGAGATTCGGTAGCGGATCGCGTCGCGTTCGTTACTTACGGGATATGTGAGCCGGTCGCGCAGAAAGCAATGACAAACTACTGAGCGTAATTTTGCCAAGAAATCAACAACAGCGGTAAAATGCTGGTGTTGACAGCGATGTCCTGTAAATAGAATATGCGAAAAAAAATCTCTCGGCAAATTTACGTTTAGAAGTTTGCCATTGCTTTCTGATCGACCGGTACCCATACTATGTCGTAAAAATCAACACAAGACGGTTTGCTGCCACATCGCTCGCAGCTGTGTTTCGAACGCGGGTATATGGGATTACGAACTACGTCCTTTAACCCTTCGCCACGTAGCGAAGAAACAAACGCCACTAAACAATATGAAAATTGAAAGCTATAGTTTCCTACAGGGATTCGAACATGTCATTTCCAAGTGACGACAGCGCCTCCCTGCAGGAACAAGTGTACTTCGACTCATGATTCTGTGTACAGGACAAGAAACTAACTTGTAACCTTCCCTCTGGCGCGTGTAGACCTGGTTTGATATATTCTTCGGAATTATTGTTTGTACAATAAGAAAATTGGTTAGCGGGGTAGGGGTATCCCCTATCAAAGGAGAAGTAAGACGCCTCCTTTCCTCCGTTAGTCTACGGGACACCCTTGGGCAAGGTGGAGTACCCGTTTAGCCCCCCGATCAGGGTTACGTGAAACCACGCAAACAGGTGGTGGATGGAGTGTGAGAGCAGCCGACAGATTGTTGTTGGTTATGGTCTGCACTCTGTGACGATAGGCTGATGATATCATCAGTAGAGACAATGGCTATGGCCACCGACTAGTACAGTCAACACCCAGAAGGAAAACAACGGCAAACTACCTTCTGCAAAACTTGACAAGAAACATAACAACCATGAATAAAAACAATAAGAAAGAGACCCCCAGGCCAGACAAATCAGATAACACCGGGGAATAGTGTGGCGCAGGGGCCAGTACTAGTAATAGCTATGACGGAGATAATCTCGACAGTGTTTCCCAGAAAATCTCATGTGTCAGATTAAGAAGCAGAGTGAGACTAGGAACGTGGAATATGAAAAGTATGTATGAGGGAATGCTTAAGGTAGTATGTAATGAGATTGAGAGGTTACATATTCCAATTTTAGAATTAGTGAACATCGCCGCAGAGGCAATGGATATTGTAAAAATGGAAATGGACGTTTTTTTTGTTCATATGGCAGAGACGTCGGAGTCCAGAGCGGAATGGCAATTTGTTTAGATAAAACAACAGCAAAAGCTTTAACTGGATATAACCCGGTTTATGATAGATTACTCACTATCAGATATAGAGGCCATCAAAAAAAAAAAAAAAAACACACACACACAACTCTCATACATATATATGCACCTACATCAACAGCAGAAGAGGATGAAATTGAAGATTTTTACAGCATACTGTATGACATATTAAATAAGATTGGTCATAATGACATAACAATAATAATTAGAGATGTTAATGCAAAAGTAGGTACACGAGGAGCTGAAAAAGAGAGACACATTTTATGAAAATTTGGATTGGGAAACATACATGATGCAGGTGACAAATTAATTGAATTGTACACAGAACATTATTTAACGATAGCTAACACACTTTTCAAACAACTTCCAAGAAGACGCACACATAGAAAGTCGTTTAAGCATAGAAGTCCTCTGACAGTACTATCAAAAACCAGATACATTATATTTTAATACAAAGAAGATGGAGATCATGCATACCATCAGTGCAAACCTTTCGAAGTGCATATCGATAAAGATCATCGGTTATTAGAAGCAGATGTGAAAGTAAAACTCAAACAGCTTTCCCAAGGACTGAGGCCACTTTGTTTTGGATCTCACAAAAATACCAAATGAATACAATGTAGAAGTTAAGAATTGTTTTAGGGTCTTGATGACTATAAAGGGGGAAATGATACCTGATTTATTGGCAGTACAAACTAGAGATATCTTGATAATAACAACCAAACATCTAATTCCGATCAAGAATATGCAAAATAAGCCATGGATTACATCAGACACGTTAGAATTAATAAAACAACAAAGGGAACTGAAACAGAAAGGAGGAGAAACCGATAAAAGCAGGAAGAAGTATAAATATTTAACACGTGACATAAGAAAGAAGACAAGAAAGGACAAAAACCAGTATATACAAGATTGTTGCATTAGAAAAGTGCAATATCATAAGAATGGAAGAGATTACGAAATGTTCAAAGACATGAAGTTAAATACAAAAAATTAACCTCAATTAAATGTTATCTGTGACAAGTTGTGAAATACTCTAGAAAAATTATAGAAAGGTAACAGGAATACTGCAGTGGAATGTATGATATGAATGATTGTGACGATATGAATGAGATGCATGAACCAATGACAGAAGAGACATAACCTAAACCCTCATTAGATGAAATTGTATGGGCAATAATGAACCTAAATAATGGTAAATCACCAGGATATGATCCGATACCAGCTAAATTAATTAAAGCTGAGGGAGAAAAAAGCATACAAATCTATCAAGTATTATATAAAAAAAAGATATTGAAATATGGTATATGTCCAAAAGATTTGAAAAGAACTATTTTCATTTCAATACCAACAAAGGGCAACGTAAAATTATGTACCGACTATAGAACTGTTGCCTTGATCAGTCATGCAAGTAAAATTCTACTAAAGATCATAATGGGAAGACTTCGAAAGAAAATGGAAGAAACGGTTAACGTGGTTCAAGCTGGATTTAGACAAGGAAGTGGAACAAGAGATCACATACTCAATATGTGTTTAATAATAGAGAAATGTAGAAAACTCAATGCAAACTTATTGACGTGTTTTTGTGGACTATTTAAAAGCATTTGACTGTGTGCAAGGTCAGAAACGTTGGGAAATCATGAGGAAAATGGGCGTTTCTTTGCGTGCAGTACAACTAATAAAAATGCTCTGTTTTAGACCAACAAGCAGCGGTTAGAATAGATGGTAAGACATCAGACATGTTTCATATCAAGCCAGTATTCCATAAGGGCTGTGTGCTGTCCCTCTATTTGTTTAACCTTTACGCTGAACATATAATGAGAAGTGTCAGAAATCATATAACCAAGGAGCAATATGATGCCCTAAATATAGGTGGTCATGAAATACCAGATACAGTAACACTATCCACATCACAGAATGGTATAGAAAAGCTAATAACCTCAACACAAACGATTAGTGAAAATTACAACTTATACCTTAACATCGCAAAAAGAAACATAATGGACACAGGCAAAACTAATATGGAGAAAGAAACATATGCTAATGAGGACAAATTGGAGGTGGTGGAAAATTTCGAATATATTGGGTCATTAATTACCAACAATGGTGACACAATGGCATAACTTAAAAGACGAATATCTGTAGCTCTTCAAAAACTAAAACAACTGAATAAATTATGGCGTGGGAGAGATAGACCTACACAAATTAGATTTTTAAGAGCATGCATCTTTCCCATTGCAACATACGCCTGTGAGACTTGGACACTTATTACAAAAGCTGAACAGCGCATAAATGCCTTTAATATAAATGTTATAGACGGGTTCTAAGAATATCTTGGATACAGAAAAGAAAAATGCATCCATACGACATGAGTTGAATATTGAAGAAGGTTGGCTACTAAAGGTGATAAAACGAAGAAAAATACACCCATACGACATGAGTTGAATATTGAAGAAGGTTGGCTACTAAAGGCGATAAAACGAAGAAAAATGAAATATGTTGGTCACTTTACACGTCATGAAAGTTTCGAGAGAACAATAATTGAGATGCGTATGCCCGGAACGAATGGAAGAGGAAGGCGAAAGCGAAGATGGGTGCAGGATGGGTATATCGGATATCTCCTGATGGGTATATCGGATGAGGGACATCTTGCTCATGACCGAGAAGTTTGTTATCGGAACAACATTCTGCAAAGGACATGCTACTGAATGAATGAACGAACAATAAGAAAAATACTATATGCTTCTCTAGTGATTCTTTGTAGTGTATAAGACGTCTGGCTTATTTAACGTGGACACACAACTAATTATGACAATGTATTCGTACATCATCATCATCATCATCATCATCATCATCATCATCATCATCATCATCATCATCATCATCATCATCATCATCATCATCGTCATCGTCATCGTCATCGTCCTCGTCATCATCATCATCATCATCATCATCATCATCATCATCATCATCATCATCATCATCATCATCATCATCATCATCATCATCATCATCATCAAGTGCCTTGACGACTGGCGTGGGCGACCATGCTTCTTCCCATCTTGTGAGTTGAGTTGAGTTGAGTTAAGAACCGACATCACTGCACTCAAGACATTCCCATACGTGCTAAGTCCCCTCGTTCAACAGCCAGCGAAGAGTCATACTACTAATCAGACTACTAAAAGGGTTACACCATTTTCAAAAAGGGGGGGGGGGGGCATACTGCCACGTAGCGGTTGAGGCAAGAGTCAATGATTGAGACAAGATAAGAATATAGTGGCAGAAAAATAAAGTAAGTCACCGTATAGCGCAAGAATGCAAGAGTTACTAGATGACGTCACGGTGACTACATTACGTTACCATAGTCAGAGAAGCGTTTGCCAACAGGAATGGAGGAACGCGAACAGAAGGGCAACATCACGATATCGAGAATATTCAATAGGATGATCATTCAAGATGAAGAACAACGGCACAATATAGATTATGCAGAACAGCCAAGAATGAATGAACGACGCAGGGGAAATGAGGAGAATATTTGGCGTGATAACTGGCTGAGCGAAGTGTAGGGAAAAGGTCACTGCCTTAGTACGTCAGTCAAAGGAACTTAAATATTAGCAAGAAATTAATGGACCACGCTCAAGTATTGGTTTTGTAGTTAGCAATATGATGAGGTTGGAATCGTCGGACGAAATGGTATGTTTTCAATTATTATTATTTATTCATTGTATTCTAGCCGATCCTCCCAGCCGTATGGGAACGGCCAATTAACTCTTCATTCATTACCTGTCTGATCGATCAACAACATTAAAATAATTATGACGTGGATTACCAGCGTTTGCTGCTGTCATTTTGTTGACATTCAATTTACGATTCCCGTTACTCTATTATGATGGTCTGGGACAGACAATGAATGGAATTTGAAGGATACCAGCATCACAGCAGATCCCCAACAGTATGTATCAGTAGATATGTATTCGTTACGCACGTTAAAATTCTACCGACAGTTGAAAATCTCCCGACGTTTAAGAAACTCTCTACAGTTGAAAATTGAGTAAGACGGATAAGTCACTACGCAAACAAAATTTCAAAGTGAATAAACATACCCACAATTCAAATAGTTTTTATAGCATGTGTGACTCCATTATTATACGCATATGAAACCTCCTAGTGCAATGGAGTTTGTGCACATATTTGGTTTGTATCCCCCTTCCCCCCGTACACCTTCAATGATTGCACAAATTGAACAATATTCGATCAATCATCTTTGCGTGCATCTGTACTTTAAACTGCACAACACCACGATAAATACATATTTGAACGATCCATTCAGCCGTGGCCTTGTAGAGCGGTCTGTAAATACGGTTAATTAATAAATATAAATTACCTTGAAACCAAACACGTAATATAAGTGCGGTAATTAAGACAAACTAATCGGCACGAAACCAAACACCATTTTGATATTGCGTAATGTATTATTAAACTAGCGTTGATATTTCCTAAGTCAAGTATATCTTAATGTGATAATGAAATTTAGTTTACAGTAATTAATAGTTCAAAACTGTATGTGCATGTTGCAGCCGATCTTGTGGAGTGGTTAGGGAACTAGCTTAGGGTTACATCCTCAAAATAGACAACACTGGTTCTATTTTCTATTTTCTATCATGACAATGTAGTGGACGCAGTCTTTCATCACAAAAGCTTATAACTGAAAGTTAGTTGCTTGTCCTTCACAGCACGTTGCAGCATTGCTTGGCTGTTTGTGATTTACTTAAAAAGTCGCTTAAAAGTCGACAAGGTCGACTTCATTGCATCAGGTGGTATCCCATATAGCTTGGTCTCTTTCCGCAGTGCGGAAAGCGTCGCACAAAGCACGAACTTCGTAGTTCTAGAGACGACCCACAGGAGTCTACGAAAAATTTCACTCGTGAACCGAAGGACGCGGCCAGGAATCGAACCCACAACCTTCGGAGCCGAGTCAAAAGGCTTGACTACTTCGCCAAGGAGACTCCTATTCTGTGATTTACTAAGCAAGTATACGTTCAGTAGTTTGCCATTGCTTTCTGAACGACCGATGCTTATTTCTTGTATAAAAATTAACAATAGCGGCCTGCTTCTAAATCGCCTGCAGTTGTGTTTCGAAAGCGGTTTATGGGATTGCGAATCACGTTCTCAACATCGTCGCCACAGCTCTACCAAAGCCTAGGGATGTTGAGTTATATGTGTATAGTGGATTCTGTCATAGTTATTATAATTCTGTCATCTTCAACTATAATTATTATAGTTTTGACATCTTCAGCTATGATTATTACAGTTTTGACATCTTCAGCAATGAGTATTATAGTTTTGACATCTTCAGCCATAATTGTTATAGTGTTTACATCTTCAGCCATGATTATTATAGTTTTGACATCTTCAGCCATGATTATTAAAATTCTGACATCATCAGCCATGGTTATTATAATTCTCACGTCTTCACTCACAAAGAATATGACTTTGCCATCATCAGCCATGATTATTATCATTCTGACATCATCAGCTATGATTATTATAATTCTGACATCATCAGCCATAGTTATTATAATTCTGACATCATCAGCCATGGTTATTATGATTAAGACAATATCACTCACAAGGAACATTACTCTGTCATCATCAGCAATGGTTATTATAATTCTCACATCATCACTCACAAAGAATATTACTCTGTCATCATCAGCCATATTTATTATAAATCTGACATCAGCCTATGATTATTATAATTCTAACATCATCAGTCATGGTTATTATAATTCTGACATCATCAACCATGCTTATTATAATTCTGATTTTTTTTTTTTAAAGTTGCGTATCCCTAACGCGACGTTGCAGTCAACACCAGCATTTTTTCAGCTGCTGTTGATGTACTAGGCAAGTGTTACGTTGAATAGGTTGCCACTGCTTTCTGAACGATCGGCTCCCATACCAGCACGTTATAACACAACGCGACACGATCTGCTGCACAAATCGGTCGCAGCTGAGCTTCGAACGCCTAGTACCCGGCTCACGAACCGCGTTCGCAATCCTTTAGCCACGGAGCCGGCATAATTCTGATATTTTCATTAAAACAGAATATTACTCTGTCGTCATTAGCCATGGTTATTATAATTCCCACAATCTCAGCCATGGTTATTATAATTCTCACATCACCAGTCATTATTATTATAATTCTGACATCCTCAGCCATGGTTATTATAATTCTGACATCACCATTCACAAGAATTATTACCCTGACATCATCAACCATGGTTATTATAGTGTTTACATCTTCAGCCATGATTATTATAGTTTTGACATCTTCAGCCATGATTATTATAATTCTGACATCATCAGCCATTGTTATTATAATTCTCACGTCTTCACTCACAAAGAATATTACTCTGCCATCATCAGCCTTGGATATTATCATTCTGACATCATCACTCACAAGGAATATTACTCTGACATCTTCAGCCATGATTATTATAATTCTTACGTCTTCACTCACAAAGAATATTACTCGGTCTTCAACAGCCAGGTTATTATAATTCTGACATCATCACTCACAAAGAATATTACTCTGTCATCATCATCCATGTTTATTATAATTCTGACATCATCAGCCATGATTATTATAATTCTAACATCCTCAGATATGATTATTATAATTCTGACATCATCAGCCATGGTTATTATAATCCTGACATCTTCACTCACAAAAAAGTATACTCTAACATCTTCCCTCACAAAGTATACACTCTGACATCTCCGGTCACATATAGTTTAAGTATAGTAAGTAAAGGACCCAAAGGTAAGCCTTCAGATCACATGGCGCTAGACACACATACTGTGTTTGAAAACATTGCTGGTCCAAGTTTTGAATTCACCCTCTGTAAAGTTCATGCAACGTAACAGGTAAAAACAAAACTTGGACCGGCAATATTTTCAAACACTGCACAGTCATTAAAAATACACCCTATATTTATAAACCTATCGGCACTCGGTGGTTGATGTTGTCAGTATCACACCGGCTGCCTATATTTCCCAATTCATTTTATGGCATCCATTTGAACCTAGGTCAGGCCTGAGATCCCAGGCCAATTTTAAAATCCCGCCAGTTGCTAATTCGAACCCCAAGACCGCCGGGCCAAGAAGCCAACGTCTTACCACTGCACTACTGCGGCTCATCACAGATTTGTGGACGATTAATGATTAAATGTTCGAATTCCCATGGATACTACAGGATTGGTAAAACTTGACCTGCGCTCCCAAGTAGATCCACCCAAAACCTAGTACCAATTAATGTCCCCGGAAGTAAAAATGGCCCATAGAGCACTACTGGTGTATTCAAATATGAGGCTAGCACCATAGACCCAAGAGTGTTTCACTCTTATTTCTCTAACTATCCACACGATGAAAATGTATCTCACGGAGATTTCTCAAAGGTTTCTACCATATTTAGTACAGTCTTCATCATCTAAAATAATATTGTTTCTAGGAAATGTATTTATAGCTGCTGGATAAACCATTCTTGTCAGTTAATTTTTTTTGGACAACCAATGAGACCAGAGAAGAAGCACGAACCATAAATTCGGAGGTTCTGATTAACACACGCAAAAGAAAGGAATGAACTTCTCGTATATTTCGGAGGACCCACAGACAACACAATTTGAAAAAAAGGGCACACAGGGATTCGAACCTGCTACCTCTACATGATGACAGAACCTCGTTAATGAACCATCTCCGACTCATATTTTCTAATTATTGGGATTCCCCAATTTTACCAAAGAGCAAATTGTTTTCGTTTTTTCCCTGGTTAAAAAAAAAAAACAAAAACATAAAAATACCGTAAACAATTTGCTCTTCAATAAAACTTATGTTAAATGTTAGTTGCATATCCTTTACAGGACATTGCAGTCAACACCAGCATTTTTCAGCTGCTGTTGATGTATTGGCAAGTTTTTACGTTCAGTAGTTTGCCATTGCTTTATGAACGACCGGGCTCACACACCACCGTAAGTAACCAGTGCGACGCGAGAGCATGCGGGATTACGAACATCGTCCTAATCGCCTACGCAAGGGAGACCGGTCAATATGAGATAAATGCATGAAATATTGGCAGAATGTTGGACAATATGAGGTACATACATGACATACTGGAACAAACTTGGAGAATATTAAACATGTGCATGAAATACTGAAAGAAACTTAGACAATATGAGATAAACACTGGAATACTAGCAGAAACTTGGGCAATATGAGAGATACGCATGAAATACTGACAGAAGCATTAACAATACGATATAATGGTGTGAAATAGTGGCTGTAATTGGACAATAGGAAATAAACAAGTTAAAAACTGGCAGAAACTTGGATATTATAGTATAATTGCATGAAATACTGACAGTAACTTGCATAATATGGAATGAATGCACGAAAACCTGAGAGGAACCTTGACAGTATCAGATAAGTGCATGATACTATAGGGTACATTTTTAATTGCTGTGGAGTTTTAGAAAATATTGTCCGTTCCACGTTTTGTATTTACCTTTTATATTGCATTAACTCCACAGAGGGTAAATACAAAACTTGGAATGGCAATATTGTCAAAGACCCCACAGTCATTGAAAGGACCCCCTGTATAAGAACTGTAAACTGTCTGTCACTGTCATTTACTGCCAATATTGTACCTTGCGGTGTATGGGGGTGTTCTTTGAGCCTGAGGAATTCAGACCGTCTGACTAGTACAATCCCCACGAACTGTGCAGGTTAGGATTTTATTTTCGACAGAAAAAAAATCCCACACCTTATCGAGGATTCGAACCCGCGTCTCCTGAAGGAGAATCCATCGTACTGCCCACTCGGCCAGCCGCTCCTGCTTGTAGACAATATTAGATAAATGTTAAAATAATATAAGAAGACTGATCAATATAAGATAAATGCTTGAAATACTGGCAGAAAAGGGACATTACAAGTGCATGAAACTAGCAGAAACGTGGAAGATGTCCTGTACATCGTTTGCCAGGTATGCTAGAACTTTCTGTCAATCAGAAATGTCACAAATTGCTATGCAACACTCTGCTTCGCACTCATTCACGATCATTCCTACACAAAATGGAGACCATTAAGTACACGTAACTCCTGCGAAAACGTGAAAAATAATAAACTCAGACACAGTGTACATACCTTACAACGGACAGGAATCTTGAAAGCGGAAATCACAGTGTAAAATAACAATGATAATAATTACAACGTAAACAATTTGACATTTCGATCTTAGGCATCTTTATCAGGAACACCACAAACAGATCTAGAGAAAAACATAAAATTAGATCACTGAATTAAAAATTATAACGTCAACAGAAACAGTTTTGGTTTCAAATGTTATTGGTGGAAGTCAGCATGGCCGAATGGATAAAAACACTCATTATTAAACTTCCGATGCACTGATGTCGACGTAGCAGTCAGATGGACTTAAAATGTTGATTTCCCGTCTTTGACTTTTGGACGTAAATTACAAGTACCGCAGAAGTCGGAAGTGGGTTCACCTGTTGGCAGGGGACAAGAAAAAACTAATCCACTGGAAGTAGTAGCACGTGTATAGAATGCGCTCGAGTTCAAATCGAGTGAACGCAAAACAAAAAACAACAACAAGCGTTATTAGTAAGACATACCTACCTGATTGCATTGTGTATTGTTATATCCTACTTCAGCTAATATTTCTTTTATCCACGATCCTTCCTGCGTGTGCTGTATGAGTGTCCTGATTCTATTACTCGGAGCCACTGTACATATATCTGGATAATAAACTACCTTTCACATTTACATTAGCAATTACAACCTTACAGACATTCAAATCAATCTATCCCCTTAATGAATTTAAACAGGTCTCCGGGGCTTAAAAACCTGCGGACGCGATTCGTGATCCACTTACCACGAGTTCAAAATTCAGCGGCGAGCGATTTGGCAGCAGACCGTGTTGAGCTGGGGTTTTAACGTCTTCTTATGGGAGCCGTCGTTCAGAAAGCAATGGCAAACTATTGAACGTAAAACTTGCCAAGACATCAACACAGAAGTAAAATGCTGGTGTTGACGGCGAAGTCCTGTAAATAAGATATGAAAAAAAAATGAAATTAAACACAGATACCTTACATAAAATAATTGCACGATTTCTTGCCTGCATACTTTCATCACGGAATATTTGCTGAGCAGCAACAGCACAGTCAATAAGAAATGTGCATTTCATATACTGTATTCTACGAACAATATGATCGATAGCTCAGATATATCGAAATATTAACTATTAGTCGATTCCAACCGTTACTATGTAAACAGAAGGACTTCCTGCTAAGTGTTAGACATCCTTGGATATAATGCTCTACACATTCGCGCAAGGTCAGCGAGGATGTTCATCAGATTTCAAAGTATCATTCATTTTTCACATAACAAAATATATACCTCTGCAGTGTGCACATGACGCGATGCCGTGAAATATTCCATGCAAGAAATCGTGTAATAGTTTATTTGTGGCATTTGTGTATAGATAACAACGATTTTGTGAGATATAGTATATAAACAATAAACACTACAGGGTTAGTAACCACGCAAGAAATATATATACTCGT